>JAVJGJ010000014.1:73411377-73421760 GCA_035590215.1 Microhierax caerulescens
AAATCACCTGTAAATTGATCTTGGTCTCTTTTCATTCATAATTAAAGTATTATTTGGGGTTTGATCAGGCACCTTCCATGATTCCTGATCCTCTTGCTCTGAGGTTTCTCAGATATTTACCTATGATTTAGGAAGTTTTTGCCCTTTTTCCCACCTATGGCCAGCTTGCTTTGTCTTACAAAGCAATTAATTCAACAGTTCCATTGCACCCAGAAAAAGGCTGCTTTTCTATCAGCCCAAATACACCGAATTTCTTGGGAGGAAGGGATACCTGCTTCCTTAGTTTCTCATTTCATGCCTGCACTAGATGACCTGGTGAAGTTGAATTCTGCCAGGACACACATGTCTTAGAACCAGACCAAAAGTCATTTAGTGCAACATGTTTTGCCTATTCTGAAGCTTCCTGTGGAGACAACATGCAATATGCATTTTTCCAAGGCCCAATAGTGATTTATTTCAAATTGAAGGTTCGAGTTACATATGAAAATTACAATCATCAGAAATTGATAAAAGACCCTTAAAAAAACCAAACCAAAACAAAACAAAAAACCAACAAAACAGAACACCCAATAACAAAAAACCTTCCCCTTCAAATAAAATTAACATAGAAAAGCCTCCAAAAAACTATTCTCTAACTGTGTATTAGCGTCAAAATTTAAACAGTCAATTCTGCAGCCTCTCCTCACACAAGTGGAATTGCTTGGGCAACACAAACCAAGTTAGGATTGCAGTTTTAGAGACTGGATTCATCCCACTAGCTGCAGTGATCTGTAGGGTACATATCAACATATAAGCTATTTGGTCGCCCATAGGTAATTCTAGAGAGCAATTTACCTGATCTGTTGCACATATCTACTTGCACGTCACCTTCTGTAAGTGCCTCCACCCCTACCTTGAGTACAGTGCCTTTGCATGAGTGTCTTGGGAACCTCACCTCAGATCTTTATGACTGTGCCTTGCAATTTCAAGGTTGTACAGTTAAAATTATCTGGGATGATATATCCTGGTAATTACATTGGAATCATTATCAAGGACACATTTTCTTCCACAATTGCAGCAATGGAATTGCATTTCTGCCATAAAATTGGGGTCTGTTAAATGAGATGGTAGTTTTCCACCTTCAAGGTGCTACCAATTCCCATATACTATTTTCTGTGTGCACAAATAAAAAAGGATGTTATCATCAAGACCCCCAAAACTCATCTCAGATTTCAACAGTTTTGGTGTTTTTTTCCAGTTCACACACTAACACCTCTGCAAGCTCTTAGACAGCAAATGGGGTTACAAAGGGATGCCTTACAAGCAATGGCAAGGTAACAGTTACACAGATACAATAAGATCTGGTTTTGTTTGCAGAGGATGCATGAGATGACAAGCACATTACCCAGGATAAGACATATCAATTAAGAAAAGCAAGGCAAAGTTTACAGAGAGAGCACATACCATGTACAAGACTCACAGTTTTTCCTGTGAATTTATTTTTAAACACAAATATCTAGTATTTCCATATATATTAAAAAATAAATAGAAGGCTTTTTCTGTAAAAAATAGCTAAATGTTTTTTCAGAATTATTACCAAAGAAATACAGACGGCATCTGAGAAGCACTTACCTATTACTGAAGCGCCCAGGCAGGTGTTGAATACTGTACTGGTATCAGGGGATGGAATAAATCTTGCAATTAGAACAGAAAGTCAACACTAAAGATGTTAATACTTAATTCTAGCACCAAAAAATAACATTTGGAAAAGCTTTTATCCACTAGGAAATAATATCAGACATTAAGAACAAAGGAACAGTTTAATATTTGTATTTTTTTTTCATGAGAATAAATTTGTAATTGTCATTCCAAAGAACCACATTGTTGTCATGGAGTCTGTTCTTGTTCCCTCTGCCCCAAGTGTCCTGGGTTTAGAAGAAAACACTGCTGAGGAGAACCAGGTTGTTAGGCAACTGGCATAGCAATTCCTATTACACAAATTGTTTGGTGCATATTTCCACCACAAATCTTGTGATAGATCTATAATGGGAGTGTGGGTCTAATTCCCTGCCAGGCTAGATCTGCTAGGAGAGCCCTGCATCCAGTAGCAAGTAGTCCAGCACCATAGGAACCAATTTCTAGAGCATCAGCTGCTGCTGAAGACTCAGCATCCGAACTACATGCAGGTCAAGAGGTCTTCTCTTTGCATGGGCTCTAGTTTGGTCATAGTGTCTAAATACCCACCAAGGTGTGTTTTAGGATCCTCTTTTGGTTTAGTTTCACCTGAGAATAAGAATCTACTGTGTATAGTTTCTGGACAAGAACCAAGGTGCAATAGGTAGGGAAATTAGAAATTCACTTCCAAACCTCAGTCCCAGTTTAAACAGAAACATCAATGCGGTATGCACAAAGGCTAATTTAGCTGACCTCCCCAAACTCCTTCTACAATAAATTGAGTAATATAGAATTTTAAAATGGTCTTGAGCTTTATTTCTGGCTGTACCAGTAGTAGTGTCTCCTCTGCAGGGAGCAGTGAGCACTTACTGATGGGTAAGCACAGGACAGCACCACTGAGGTGTACAGGAGTAACAGGGTAGTTACAAACAAGCCGGCATTCAACTGTTTTGCTGGATCAATCCTGATGGTATTATCATAGTCCCTAAGAAACAATTTTTTGAGGCCGCCTGCTGCATGAAGGAACACAGCATGTCCCAGTCTCTCCCAGGTTCACAGGAGGTAGCCCGTTGCACAGTGTCCCACAAGGTCCAGGCAGGGCTGGTTCTCAGCAGAGCCAGGGCCCACATTTGGCCAGTCTGTGAGCAGAGAGCTCTAATGATCAAATGTGGCACTGACAAAGGAGATGAAAATGTCTTACTCATTTTTCTTATGCACTCAGAAGATCCCCAGTGACTGATACAAGACCTAGGACTACTGAAACTCTACTGATGAGACAGCTGTCCAGAAATCTGTCAGGAGCAGTATTCTGTTTCATGACCTTTCCCTGATAAAACTGAAAATAAAAGTTGCATTAATTAAGCTTAGTTAATTTTACTTTGATTGTTGCATTTAAATGTACATTAAAATGTGTTTACATATAATTTGTTGTTCTACATTATGATTTTTATCTTATTGGGACACAGAAATCTTGGTTTTCTGAACTGAGATGCTATGAAATTTCCTCTGGGTTCATGAAAAATTTGGAATTTCAAATTTTTCTTTAATTTAGAAAGGAAAGATAATTTGAAACAGATTTCCCTTGAGAACAAAATTCTCATCTCAGTCCATCTCTAACCCAAAATTCTCTGTTCTTCAATTTCTTACCAGTAATACTTTATTATGGCTTGCTCTGCTGAGAGCTTGCAGTGTGCTGAATCCTGCCTCTTTGTATTTAATCTGGCTCTCACCTCTGTTCCTTTATCTGTACTCCCTGTGACTTTGGGTTCACCTTGCAGTCTTTGAAGGTAACAGTAAGAGATCAGGAGGAGCAAAGCTAAGGTCTAAGGCTCCCAGTACTTGAAACGACAGCTCATGAACTGATTGATTCATCCTCAAACTACCCTTTGTCTTCAAGGACACTCCATTTAAAGACAGAATCCTCCTTGTATGCTATCAGTGGCAGGATCATGGCCATAGGCTTTCTGTAAGTGCTTTAGGCAGGGAAATGTCTCCCTGCATTTGTCTGGAAAGTGACATTAAAACCTAAGGATGTTGTGGCAATGAAGTAATAATAATGTTGAATTTTAACTAGAGTGCACATTTTGCATCCTATTCCCTCCAAATTTAGTGTGCATTTTCAAATGCATTATGAGCAGCCAAGTTCAAGCTTTTAGAACCTGCCCTTGAGAAATGTCTGCTAATGGTGTACTTTACCTCAGCAAAATTTACTTACAAAAATATACATCATAAACCTGTTGTGTTCCTTAATGTTTAAATTGCCATGTACATTGAATTTTAATGCACTGTTTTTACACCATTGACTTATTTCATTCTAATATTTTGCAATATTGATCAAATTGATTTGAGATTGCTGAAAGATGCTGCAATATGACATGGCTACTTATATTTCCAGCTTACATAAATTCACAGATTATTTTAAAAATAGCAAAAAGAAATAAGTGATTTGCATCTAAATCACCGGGGTTTTTTTCCCCTGGAGTAGTGGCTGGCTGCGTAGTGTGTTTCTACCAAGATCCTATGCACCTACCAACACTGCTTTTTTGCTTTCTGTACAAATTACTTATATGCAACCAATTTAGTAGGGCTTAAATTATTAGAATAGTACAAAAATGTTTTTCATGCCTGGACTGAGCCCACACAGATTTTCAGATATGAGTAAGAGAGGAAACAGGATTTGGAACGTTCAGTCAGGCATGCAGATGCAAAGATGCGTCATGGTCCTTTCAGTTGGCTTACCCTGCAAAACAACTGGTTCTTAATCTCCACATAGTAAAATCTTTATCTAACAACTTGTTAGTAAATTAGAAAGCCTGGTCTTTGAAGGCAATCATTCCCTTAATAAAGGAGGCTAAGAAGCCTGCCAGAAGGGACCCATAAATGTTGCTGTAATATCTCATATAAAAAAAAAAAAGTTATTGCAATCTATAAAGGTACTATTATATAAACATGAAAATGCCTACTAGATTTTAGCTTATTTGTTTAGGTGACACTTCTCTCATAACACACAGATATAAAACATATTACCTGCATCAGCAGTCTAATGTTCCAAAATCTAAGCCCAAAACAACATTAAAAATAACATTAAAAATACAAATAATTACCTCCAATTAGTTTTATGAATGCTGGAATCCAAGCTACGTTAGCTGGTCTGCTGGACACTGGAAAGCTCCAGCAGTAACATGGCAGCTGGAAGCGTGCACTGCGTTACTCAGCAGAGCTGGAAATGCTCAGTGATTAAGAGTGATAATGTTCGTATTCAAATCTACAGCTTTTAAACACCTTGACACAGCACACTCCTGAGACCTTACTCTTTGGAGCAAGTCCTACTCAGTTTAGTAAGGACTGCAGAACCAAGTCCCGAAACAATCTTTTTCTCTTGAGGACAGTTGCTCCACGTGATTTTTATAACTAAAACTTGCTGGCTGTCTTTAAGCCTAAGAAACCTCTTCTGAGTGAGAAGCCAGATTTACATGCTCTGAATTGCCCTCTGGAGGAAGGTGTTTCTCTCCATCAGCTTCACTGGCCAGGGAGATGAGATTTGTAAAATTAAAGTAGTCTTTTAATTGAGGCCATAAGTAGTTTCGCTTTCTAATTATTTTTCTCTGGTTTCATTTTGCAGAGGATGTCTTCTGGGACACATTCTTAGCTTCTACTGCAGCCACATGACATAAGTAGTTGACTACCAATAGAATCTGCATTGTTAGAAGTATCTCATGCAGCTCAGTTCCTCATAGTATCTATGCACTTGACTGTCTCTAGGCAGTATTATCTAAGTGAAAGTGTGACTAGAAATGAGAGAATAATATTTTAAGAAAGATCTAGAAATGTGTGCTTTAATTTTTGAATGAATTCACTTTGGCAGTCTCGTTCTTCTTTTGTGTTTTGTGTATGAATGGTCCAAAACCCTTGATGGTAGAAATGTTGGCCAGAAAAAGCAGATTAAAAATAAATAGCAAAATATGGAAGAGAATTATCATATTCTAATTAAGGGTACTCGCAATGGAAATCCAAGTCTATGAGGTGCACTTAGTTATGATTATAAATATGCCACATGATCAGTGGAGCCAAACAGCATACATCAAAGAGAACAGTCAATTCACCAAGTGCTTCTGCAGTTCGGGAATGTCTTCCAGAAATTTTTGGGCAAGGTTAATCTCACTTGACTGTAGTCACCTAAAATGTAGCTATGTGAATCACATCAAATGGACTCACTTTACTGGCCCTCGTCAGTGGCGAGAAATAACAGCTCTAGATGGCAACTCCCTCCTGGCTGCAGGCATCTGTACGAGAAGAAGATGCTGAGCTTTCTAGACAGAGTCTGCATGACTAGTTTGCATTCAGAATTTTTAGAAACTTAAGTGAAGGTATCACCAGTGAATAACCCAGCAGCGCACACCTAGAAGTCCTGAAAACCGTTATCTGCTGATGAGAAAAGCCAGCGAGCTACAGCTCAGAGGAACCGACCTCATCCACAGATAACAGAAAATGCAGAACAAGAGGCAGAGGATATGATGAGAAAATGATAAGATACAACACTTGAAAGCCAGACCAATGGAAATAGCACTACAAATCAATTAAATAACACCCTTTGTTCACATGAACCTCCCTTTCAGAAAGGATGGAGGTACCCTTTCTACAAACAAGGCACATTCATATCTTACAGTGTAGAAACCCAAGTAGGACCTAGCTCATGGAGAACAGTCTCAAGGCTGATCATTATCATTTAAAATCTCATTTTTCATTTCTTGTTTCAAATAATATTGTTGGTGAGAACTATCAGCTGATATCAGATGATAATTAGAATGAACTGGGGTAATGTGAAGGCAAAATGCTTTTTAAGATATTTCTTTGGGAACTTTTACTATTTAAATGAACAGAAACATACCGTTTATTTGTACAAACCCAGGATTAGGCCCTAACTCCTTTCCAACAATGTTTGATCTGGAAAGATATAGTACATGGTAACACTGCTACATTCACACTGATATTCTTGGTCACTCATGCATTGTTTCAGCTTGAAATTTCAACAGAATTTCATCTGCTTGATCCACTTACATTTGCATAATTTGTGGCATAACTGCCTATTCTTATATATGTTTTTTTCTGACAGATCATTTATTCTGTCAGAAAACAGTAGTGTATCAAAACTAAAAGCTGTTGTGAAGAACTTTTCTAATTTTATTTATAAATCTCATGCCCGCACCACCCACCCCCCTCCAAAAAAAAAAAAAAATGGGGAAAGGTTAAGATTTTCCATGTGCAGAACAGAAATTTTTCTGGAGGCACAGGTCTAATCACAAAATAGCAAATAGCCCCTGAGGTATAACATGCACATGAAACCAGGGGAATGGGATGTGACAGTTATAAATCTGGATTTCTTATACAACAAGTGTCCTAAACCACTGGCCAGTGTGTGGTTTCTGTGTTTTTAGGAACACCGAGTAGGTCACAGCTTGCTCTTTCATGCTCTTTCAGATCACCCTTTCCTCACTTTCAGCAGGTGCTGAGGCTGTTTCAAACACGACAAAGATTTGTCAACTTCATTTTTGGTAAGTGCTTGGCTTTTGAGTATTTCATTTTCCCTCTGCAAGCAATACTTAGTCTGATCCTTTCCCACATTTCAAAGGATTATTCTAGACTGGATTCAGAACCTGGAAATAATGTACCCGCACAGCTGACAAGATACTGCTGGTTGGGAAGTTGGGCAATGGAATCAGACAACCTAAAAAAAATTCCTTCATACCTTTGATCCTTGATTTTACTTTACTGAATTAAAATCAAGGATCAGTTGTCAAAAGATTGTTTTTCTCATATAGTTTCTTGCAGTGCACCTGTTGGTTTTTTTATCAGAAAGTATAAAACCAGGTATATCCATTCAGGATTTAACCCCATGGCTTTTCTACTTAATACCATCTGGCCTGACAGTGACCAGTAACAGAGGTTTTCTATGAAGGTCTATTGGATATTTTGGATGGAGATTTTACTTGCTCACAGGGGAGATCCTTTCCCAATTCCTACAGGCTGGTATTTGATTAATGGCTGAAGCATAAAGATTACATCCTTCTTTAGGTTTTTGGTTTGTTGATTGTAATATGTTTGGGTATTCAGCTGTTTAACCTATCAAAGATAGACACAGCTTCTAAATCTACGTATCATTCTCTTTGCTTGTGTGAGTTTTTTCATTAACATGAGAGAGAAACAAAAAACACGTGAAAGAGTATGGCGATACCTTAGTTACCAAAATCTTATCCTAAAAGCTATATGTCTGCAGCTGGCACAACCCTGCACATGGAGAAGCTGGGAGCCCTAGGATGTGAAACCCTGCTGCAGGGATGTACTAAGTAATTAACAGGTATTTGAGACCATTTGTGCACAAGCTACTTCCCTCTGCACATGCAAATCCTGCTTCTTCTCCCATTCTCCTCCCTTTCTGGATAACATGCCCCCAAGGAGATGCCTGGAGAAATCCCCATGCTGTGTGGAGGGACAGTCAGGCTCCCAGCCACCCTTGCTGATTGTGCAGAAGCCCTGAAAGGAACGATAATTCTTTCCCATACACAAACCACGGCCAGCATCACCCTCTTCTGACAATTACAATTTCATCTAATTCCACCAAATGCTAAGTCTTTCCATGTCAGTCAGCCCATACACTACAGTATCTCACCAGGTGCAGCTACTACAACCTGGCCCAAAAACTCAGCACTAATTCCTGCCCACTCACAGCCCACCAGAGCAGTCCCGGGGTCCCGATTCTGACAGCCTTACTGAGAGAGAGCCACCTCACTGCTCAAGTAGTCCTCTTGCCTGACAGCAAAACAATTTGGATACATAGGAAGTGTGGTGATAAACACTGTACATGCGGAAAACAAAGGGATATATTAGTTTTTCTCTTTTCAGGAAAATGAGCAAGCCATAAAAGCTGCGGTTGCACAGTCATGAGTGATATAGTGCGTACAGTGATAGCACACATTGCAATGTTTACTGATGTACTGTGAAATTTCAGGGTTTTTTTTCCCATTAAAAACTTAATAGCTCCATTGGAAGCAATGAGAATCACAAGCTAATTTTACAAATATTTCCTGTCATTGCTGCAAGACAGTTTTTTGTACAGTTTTCATTGAAGCAACAGAGCAGAAATATAATTTTAAACTTCACAGCCATTCGTCTCCATTACTTTGTTAATATGCTGTGGCATTGCCACATCTCCAATCAACCAAAAAATATCCTGAAGAGTTATAAGAGGATCAGCACCTTCCAAAATAATTGTTTGATCAGGTATGAAGCATCTTTTTCATATAGAGTCTTTTCATTAATGACTGGGTTTAATTAGACTGGTTAGAAGTGAGAAAGAAGTAATTTGTTCTCAGTGTAATAAACTGCTAATTACTAGACTGCACAAAAAAGGTTATGGATAAAGAGGACTTTCGCTATTAAGGCACACAGCAGAACAACCTCCATTCCCCTCACATTTCCTGCATTTATTACAAACAATTGCAAGACTTTTCAAGACTTATTCATCTCTTTTCCACTACACTATTCTGAGATAAAGAAGCAACTTTAATGTCAAGTGTAATTTCTATTTACATAGAGGCAGTAGAGGTATTCTAAGCAACATTCTCAAGACCAGTGATGATAGACCATCAGAATTTCCATTTTGTTGGAATTTGGGTTGTTTTTTTCTTTCATTCAGAAATCAAATAACAAATACTTCAAAAACTCCTGTAGGAATCATATTTGCAAGCATTGTTTGAGAAATTATTTTTATTTCAAAATACTGAGGTTTGGGGCCAAAAAAATGCCAAAGAAATAATGATTATAATAGTGAGAGGCATTGCAATGTGATCTTAAAACAAAGGTAGCATGTACTTAATAAAACTTTGAATATTTGATTTTTCTTCTTAAGTCAAAGTAGTTTCTTACTTATATTGCAATGCTCCACTATTTGTTTGTACCACTTCATACACAGTGATACTTCCAGTACTTCCATGACACAATGAAAGCAGGTAGCAAAATAAAAATAATTTATAGAACTTTAAGTGATTTTACAACATTGTAAAAATTAATTTATAGGTTTTCCAAAACAAGACACAATTTAAAATATTATTTGGAGTTGGTAACATTCTTTCAATGAAAAGCTGGTTTTGGCAAGCATTCACAGCTAATCTAGCCATGTATCTAATCTGGTGAAAGAAAACAGACCACAAATAAAACTTTCTTTTAGACATTTCCTACTTTGCCATTAGTATCTTGCAGTGTAAAAGCTGAAGATGCTGCTCTAAGCTATTAAATTCTCCGTGTCCAAACTATGAATGTGCCTCATTCTCCACTTTTTTACTCATGTCCCAGGTCACAAGAGCTCAAAGGTACTATTCTGACTACTGAAGTGAGGGAATTCAGTGGAAACATGTTGTGGTTTAGCCCCAGCTGAAGTCCCACGCAGCCGCTCGCTCACTCCCCCTCACCCAGAGTGATGGGGAGGAGGATCAGAAAGGAGTGTAAAACTCGAGGGTTGAGATAAGAACAATTTAATAGGTAAAGCAAAAGCCACACACGCAAGCAAAGCAAAGCAAAGCAAGGAATTCATTCACCACTTCCCACGGGCAGGCAGCTGTTCAGCCATCCCCAGGGAAGCCGGGCTGCACCACGCATAACGGTCACTCAGGAAGGCAAACGCCATAATGACAAACATCCCCCCCCCCCCCTTTCTTCTTCTTCCCCCAGCTTATA
>JAVJGJ010000014.1:73421860-73432646 GCA_035590215.1 Microhierax caerulescens
TTTCTTCTTCTTCCCCCAGCTTATATACTCAATATGACGTCCCATGGAATATCCCTTTGGCTACTTTGGGTCAGCTGTCCTGGCTGTGTCCCCTCCCAGCTCCCCATGCCCCTCCAGCCCCCTCACTGGCAGGGCCCCAGGAACTGAAAAGTCCTTGACTTAGCACAAACATCACCCAGCAACAACCAAAACCATCAGTGTGCTATCAGTGTTGTTCTCACATCAAATCCCAAACACAGCACTGCACCAGCTACTAAGAAGAAAATTAACTCTATCCCAGCTGAAGCCAGGACAAAGCAGGATTTCATCTGATACACATTAAAGAACAGTTCCAGAAGTAGAGAAGACCTGAACACCAGCAAGGGTTTTTTAGTTTTAGTTCGTGTGCTAAAACCCAAGGAACAAAAGGCCTATGTACAAAATATTAATTTTCCTTTGAAAAAGTTGAACTGTGCAGGTGAGACATTATTAAAACACTTTTTCAGTACAGGACCTTATTCCTATTTCTTCTATTTTTTTTTTTTCTCTGTGTGTTTGATCACACACAGACACACACAGAGCTAGTTCCTTCTGAGAAAGATTGCCAGTTAACTTTATCTACCTGCTGAGGCTCAGAGGGAATTATATGCAAACGCTACACTCAGCTCAATGACCTCCAGTCTAGCTCAGAACCTGGAGCTCTCGAGCAGTACAGAACTCTGCAGAAGCAATCCCACTGTAACACAGGGATGGCAGTCTCCATGGTGGCCATGCGTGTCCTTTCTGCATCCGGGCATCACCAGTGTTTGCACTCCAACAAGGCAATGACATGGCGACTGTCCCTGTGGGATAGTTCAGGCTGGAAGGGACCTCAGGAGGTCTGTAGTCCAACTCCCTGTCTGAAGTTGATCCATCTCTGGGGTTAGACCAGGCAGCTGAGGACTTGGTCCAGTCATGGCTTGAAACCCTCCAAGGTTGGGGATGGCACAGTCTCTCAGGACAACCTGCTCCACTGCTCACGGGGGAAAGATTTCCCTTTATACCCAGCCTGAACCTCTCTTGTTTCAGTCTCTGCCAGCTGTCTCTTGCCCTCCTGCTGTGCAGCACCATGAGGAACCTGGCTTTGGCATCTCAAAAAGCTCCTCTCAGGTATCAGAAAGTTGTCGTTAGATCCCGCCCCACACCCAATTAGTATGCTGAAGAAGGGCAGGCAGGTTCTAGTGGAGCAGACACCACATGCTATCAAGAAAATAAGTTCTGCTATAGTGCCTTCACAGACGGTGATTTCTTGTGGGGCCAGGAGGAAGCCTCACAGTAAATGGTGGAAAAGCAATCCACTCAAACACAAGGTGGGAAACAGGAGTATGTCCAGCAGAGCTCTCTCTCTAAAAACACTAATTGGAAATATGGTTCTAAAATTAAATATTTACATACGTTGTAATTCTTAGCATAGAAATCAATTATTAATGTTAGGAAGAGTACTGCGTGGCTGTAGAAAATCACAAACACATTTCTTATGTCTCATTCTTTCATCTAAGATACATGAGCGGTACTCCAACAGATCAAGCTTTTTCCCAGGTGCCCATGAGCAGTTCAGTGAGTTTGACCCTAATCATAAATTCAAAATAGCATGATGAATGCTGAAGAATTATTGATCCTTCATGAGCTTTGATTGATTATTTTGGTAGCCTATTGTTTAGCTATGAGTTCAGGAAAAAGGCACAAATAAGTAGGACATTACCTTTGTAAAATAATTTGAATACTAACACAAATAAATGCATTTCAAGTTACTACTGTTGCACAGGATCTACCCAAGGACTTACTTAATCTTGCCTGTTAGATGCAGAACAGATGTTTTAAATTTTTTGGATCTTTTCTTAGTGCTGATCAGATACTAGAACATCCCTTGGCTTAAATTATAGGATTCCATCTGATTTGTAGTTCATTGCATTGGCTAGACCACCTGAATGCAGCAAGCTCCACTCATGCACTCTCCTCTGCTTTGATGATCCTCTAGCCAAGTAGGCTGTCATAGGGGAGGAAAATTCTCCTAAAGAATTTCTGGTATCCCCCTTTGACAGTGACACTGTTTCCATTGTGCCACCCTGTCAGCTGCAAGGGACTAGAGTTTCTGACTGGATCAGGTTAGGTTTCCTTTTGGAAACCTGCAGCCCCCAGATTTATTATGTTTTGCTGCTAGGGGCTCCTTTGGGCAAAGGATTCCCCAGGCTTTATAAATAGCGCTGCAGATGGATCCTAAGCATTATGCTTTACTACATTTAACTGGGACAGTTATTTACAGTCCACTGTCTTAATTCATAACCTGATTCATATCTGAAATTGTCAGAGAGACAAAGATGGAAAGTTCTTCTGTTCCTGATGTTAACATGATGTAATGTAAACATGCCTTCTCCAAAAACTACTTTCATCATTTTGCTTTTATTAAATGCATTCTTTTATTAAAATACGGTTGCTTTTCCAACTATTGCTTTTTTTTTTTTTTTTTTTTTCTAGTATAGTAACAAAAGCAGGATGGGGAGGGGGCAGGAAGAGTGAAAGAACAGGAACTAGTTCTTTGCGTTCCCACTGAGCCACAGCATAAATTCACAAAGGAAATCCAGGATATAAACTCCATTAGCAGATTGCAGGCTTTATAGGTTTATCTCCAATATGCAGTGTTAAAAATATATCCTATTACGAAATGTTTGTGGCTTTGCTCCTGAAAGCAGTAATTAGCAAGGCCTGTGATGAAACATAAGCATCTAAAATGAATGGGCACTGATTATATTGTTGATGTCGAGGTACTTTCATTGACTATAGCATCCTGATAGTACTTCCCATAAGACACTGCACTCTTGCTCTCAGTTGAGCACATCAGGAAGACAGCCTTGCCACCCATTTCCTTTCAGTTCTTCAATTCTAACATTGAAAACCATTCTCCATGGAGTGACACAGGTTTTAGAAATACGATGAGCAGGTAGACAGGTAGATAGATAAGAAACATTTAGAGTTTTGTGCAGAAACCACTGGGCAAATAGGCAAATGTTTGAGGCTGAGCTAGTTAGAGGTGCGTACTGGGCATCCCCATCAGAGAAGGCAGGAAACATTCTGGTATGTCAAAATTCAGCCAGCTGCCTGCTCAGCTTACATACTTAAACCCAAAACAAATAGCATGTCTAGAAAGTCTCAGTGCACTGGGTTGTAACTCAAATCATACACCAAAACTCCATGTAAGGGGGAAAAACTTTGAATATTGTATACTGGCAGTATTCCTTAGTAATCAAGGTGTTTTTTACCACTGAGATGTCCAGATGGTGAGGTTGAGCTCCCTTACGGCAGAGGAAGAATTCAGCCCTCTCTCTTCAGAAGGCTATGCAATGGTAAACAAAAATTCCTCATTATATCCTTGTGATAAGTTCTGCACAGAACTTGCTTAAAATAAGAATCAAAATCTCTTTGAACCATGGGAAGAAAGCTGGCAACACACAGAGCTGCTAATACCTTGGCCCATCACAGGCCACAAGGGTTCATCAGGCATCTCTCAACTTCCAGGCAAAATGAAGGCTGCTATCAATTTACCTTAACTGATACTATGACAATGCACTTAGACTGAGCTGGCTGTTTTAAAAGAACTACAGATAGACTGTTTCACACACACACATACACACACAAACATCTATGTATATACATTCATCTCTATATGCAGGGAAAGATTGTACAGGGGTTTTATACAGGTATGTGAAAGCCATCTTTCTCTGTCTCTATAAATAATCATTTAAGAAGGATTTTTTTTTCAATCTTTATTTCCTCGTATCTCTTTGTTTAATTTAGCACAATTTTCTTCCAGTAATGAGCCCTATGAAGAGTTATGTTATCTAACATCTTTTAGTTCAAGTAGAATTTACACAGTAGAATTTGCCTCTGTATAATCCAACATTAAGATTAAAATTCAGGTCGTACTTTCCTCACAGAGTATTTACGTTTTAAGGATCTCTTACAGGATTGCTCACCATCCACCCAAGATGTTCGCCCTTGGGAGAGCTGTCCCTGTGACTTGGCAACCCATCTGAAGCCATGGTGAATCACACTGAGGGAGCGTGTCCTGAGAGGAACACGTCCTCTTAAAAGGGCAGTTGCTTCCAGACAGACTTCATCACATGGGCAACATGGATTTTTTCATACAAAATGCAGATATTTTGTAGGGTTTTTAGCGAGGTTTAGAGTATATCTGGTGTAAGTGCAGCCCTAAAATAACTCTTCTATGTGTCTGGGCCTCACTCCATTGAGTCATGACTTTTAAGACTTTTGTACCTAAACAGAGCCCAAGCAGTGCTTCTGCCTAGGGTTTTAAGGTACAGCCTTGGTGTGAAAACCTTCCGCTGATCACCACCACAGTATGAAGGCTCTGATTCTGCTGTAGAAGTGAGACACTCCCAAGGATCCTGTTTGAAGAAGCTCAGCTACAGTGAGGGCCAGGGCAGACACCTCAACTTTTCAGAAGAGTGCCATTGGGGAATCGTCATGTTTTGGTCACAGTTTAGAACAAGAGTCCAAAGCACTCTTATTCCTTTCTTAGAAATGGGAGATGGCGGACCATACAGACTTCCCATGCAGCCTCTGTCTCTGTTTTCTGGTGGCCAATGACTTACTGAGTACCATTCATTTGTCCCTTGGGTGCCCAGGTCCCCCATCTGACACAACACCACTCGACTTCAGAGCTCTGAAGACTTGGCTGTCTGCTCTGGAATGCCTTGATTTGCCTGTGACAGTCATGCAGTCATACCAGCCAGTCTGCTCTCCACACACTCTTCTTTTTCCTCATGGCATTGTCCATCTCATTCTATAAATGTTCTGCTTCATTAAAATGTAAGACATTATAATTTGTTAGCAGTTGTCAAGTAGAGATCACACCATGTATTGAAGAATCACAAGCCAGAAGAATGGGAACAGACATTAAGAGCAAGACAAACAAAACCAGACAAATAGGTGCACGTCAAAAACATTACCAAGTGTGCTAAACATCCTTGTCTTAAAGAAGTCCGATATTAAATTCATGAGGGTTATGTTTGCAGTCCACTTCCCACTGAGATTAACAATGAATTCCAATTCACCGAAGCAAAAGTTGATTTAATTTTTGAAGATGACTATGTTGTTTGTGCTTCAGCAGAAGTTCAGGCTTTTTTTTTGGTTTGGGTTTTGGTTTTGTTTTTTTTCCTAGATAGTTGTTCTCAACTCTATTTTTACAGAGTAAAAATTAGTCTTTGTAACTGTTTACATTCACATTTACAGGAGCCAATAGCTTTCTGGATCTCCTCAAATGCCTCTAATCTGAAAAGTTACTATAAAAGTGGTATCATTATATCCCTTCCTCACCTTCTCTATTTGGTTTCTGATATCAGTATAGTTAAGAAGTAAAATAAAAAGTACTGAATCTCTCACATCTTCAGTACTGAAGGGGATTACTACAGCTGATGAAAATGTGTCTTTCTGAAGTACGATCAGCAAAAGAAAAATGCACTCTGCCACTGAAAGGTAAACTGTAAGATCTATTTGCTTTTTCACATTAGTTTTTTTCTTTAACCTGGCACAATAGTTAGCTATTTCTTCTTCTCCAGAGAATTTTACTTACACAAGTAGTAAAAAAAACCCAAAACAACCAACCAAAAAAAATCACCAAGGAAAATAAAGAACTAGGCTCTGAAAAAAAATAAATATATATTTTTAGTATCAGTTGCTTACTGCAAAACTTTTGCTTTCTGTAGAAGTGGGCATAATTTTTCCAAGGAAAAAAAATCCCTAAGAAGTCCATCAGTGGATTAAATTGGTTTAGTTCCCTTTTCTACTGTAGTCTTAAGTTTTCTTAAATGGAAGAAGAAAAATTCACATGACATAAAGGGCATAGTTCAGGAAGCGTTAAGCAAAGATAAACAAATGAGGTGGATTTTTTTGCTTTTGGGGTTATTTTACTTCTTTTGAAACAACTTTTTCACATCAAAATGGAGACTCAGATGTTTCTGAATGACAGTGGAACAATGGGTATCAGAAAATTTATGCCAGTCTAATATACTGCCCGATACTTGTTACAGCCAACTGTATTCTGCTTCTTTCAGATTCAATAGACAGATGTTATCATAAAAGTTATTGACTGTATAAAGATTACATTGTGGCCAGGTATAGATTTTTTTAGTTCAGAAATGTGGTAACTTGAACTGTGTCAGATGCTATTAACCAGGCTATTCCTATTATTGAAAGCAAGAAAATTTTTAAAAATCAACCCAAAGCTTATGTAGCTAGAGGCAATATAGCTACCTAGTTTGAAGTGCAATGTAAAGAAGTACATTTGGGTGTTTTAAAAAGCACAAAGGCCTGAACCTATGCCATAAGTCAGAAGAATAAATTCTGTTACAGATAACAGATTCTTGCTTAAGCTCAAGTAACATTCAGAGCTTTAAAATTTATACCTTCATTCTCAAAACGACAACAGAAGGGAGCTGGATATTGCTTGTCACAACTGATCTGCTGTGTTGGCTGCAAATCCTATCATCATTATATCACACTAATATAACCTGATGACAGTGGACACATTTGCATTTTCCACATGACACATGCTATTTTTCTGCAACCAGAGCAACAAAATTCACTTGATGAAATAGCATTATTCATGATGACTTTATAGAACAAGTATTTCTTGGTATGTATCACAGTACTTTCCACGCGTTATGGATGATTTTGCTGTTAATCAACAGATTTTTGGTTTGCCAGAAAAGTCAAAATTGACACATGACGGAAAACCATGGGAGTGCTTTTATCAGGCAAAGCTTAGTACGTCAGAAATTGTTTCTTTTCCCAAAGAGTCCAATGAATTGTCAAAGGCAATAATGGATGTTCCAGAGAGCCAGTCATCCAGGGAAATTTATTTACAGCACTTACTGACTGCAAAAGAGATGCATATTTTTGCTGCCCGCGGGATGATTGAAACTGTGAAAGATCAGTTGCAAAAGAGCCACAGTGGGATATAATTTAAACAACACCACCAAAAAAAACTACAAGTGTATTTTCCCCATGTTTTGAGCTATGGGCTTCATTTTTACATCTTTCCAGTTGCATTTTTAGTGTATTCAGCATGAAATCATCAGAAGGGTTAGGCCAAGAAAATCTAGCCAGCCTTGTGTCCTCCAGCTGTGTCCAAGAGGCCTGGTGACATAAAGCAGTTTAACAATTTACCAATAACAACTATTTAGTAATATTAACATATTCAGAAATACTTTCTTAAAATACTCTTCCAGTCTTCTGTGACTTGTGGCTCAAAGACTTCCTGACAGGGGACATGGTCTCTGCCTTTGGTAGTCACTAATGCATTTTTTGCCCCCTTGCTTTGTTCAGCTGCTTCTTGACCTCATGCAAATTTGTAACTCCACCACATCCAGTTGTAAGATTCATGGTTTACATACACAACATGTGAAAAACAGTCTCCTTTTTCTTGTTTTAAATCTGCCACTTGCTAGTTTCATTAGATCCCTCTTGCTTCTTGCACTGAAAGAGACAATGAAAATCCATTTAGCATATTACTTTTGCTGTGTCCCCCTCAAATTCCCATCTGCTGAGCCCTTAGTGTATTTAGTCATTCCTCATCTAAAATCACTCTCCTCCTTTTGCCCTTCTTCTTGTCTTCACTGGATCTTTCCTACTTTTGCTTTTTGTATCTCCTCTGAGACACAGAACTGAGATCTCTATTAAGTGTTTAAGATGCAGACACCCTATAGATTTATCCTGTGCCATCATGATGATGCTGTTTTGCTGTTCTCCTTTCCTAACACTTCCTTCTGTACCTTCTGAAAATGGTGTCGTGAGACAACTGTCCCTGCAGCCCTAGCCCTCTGACCTGTGGGATGGAGCCACAGGCTGTAGTCATCCTGGTATTTAGGCAGGTATCTAATAAGCATCATCATTAAAACCTCAGGATTTAGGACTTGGTCAAAAATTCATGGAAATTACTGGTAGTTTTTCCATGGTGGGACCAACCTTTACATCATACAGTTTTCTCTGGAGGAAGAAAATTTTGTATTTGTATTTCTGGCTGGTCCTTGGCCATGTCAGTAAACCTTTCCCATCTTTACCAGCATGCTTAGACTGACATCAGTCTATCCCACACTGTAATGGTCTCCCACACTTGCTGTTGCAGTTTTAATTTCAAATGTTTTTCATTGGAGACATGTTTAATGTTTTATACCCTAGTTACACTAGTTGAAGTGCTGTTGAGCACAGTGTGATGCTTATTATTTTAATCATGTTAGGCCCCATTTGGGAGCTAAATTGTGTGCAGTTATTGTAAGCTTTTTATCTCTTAGATTCTGTTTCCCCCCGCTTTTTAGGAGGATGAAAGGTTTTAAGGAAACAGCCTGTGCAGAGTGTGCTATAATGGGCATCAGCAGCATGCCACGGTGCCTTTTCAGGGCAAGAGCCATGGGGCAATCTGTTTGTTTGTTTGGGGCTTTTTTTCATCTAAAGAAACACATTTATAGAGCTTATGGTCTGCTTGAAAGACTCCTGGACATGTGTCGATTTTGTAGTATCGGGATCTAATTGAATTCCTTTAGAAAGGATTCAAAGTACTCGGCTCTGAAAAACTGACATGCAGGACCGGTTGAGAGCCGAAATTAACAAATAAGATGCACAAATGAAACACACTAGAGCCATGCAGTTTTATTTAAACATGGGACTATAACATATTATGCATTTTAAGAGGTCACATCATCATCTAAAAAAAAAAAAAAAAAAAAAGAATGGCAGGTTTTGGTCTATTTTGCTTTCTCTGTTGGGCTTTGACTTGATCAAGAGTGATATAAAAGCATACCTTCAGCAGAAAGGGACTGAATTTTGCTTTATTAGCTCAATATAAGTGGGGACAGTGAATGCATGCTTATTTGAAAGAACTGACTTAAGAGAATCAATCCACAAAACTAATAATTATTGTCATTGATTGGCAAGGAAATCGTTAAACAAATACAAAAAAAAGGGCAACAGGAGGTATGAGGTTCTCCATTTTACATAATTTCAAGGATTTTTGAACTTTTGAATGCCAGATGTTACCTTCCTTGCCTGGTTCAAATGCTTTGCTTCATAGGCCTGATGAAGAAATTTGAACAGAAGCATGGTAGTCATCAAAAAAGGTATTTAAATCCAGTCACACCTAAATAAAGCTTATTGCTGTTTCCAAAACAGATAGCCTTTTCCAGCCTTTTTCAGCCTTTTATATTCTCAACTTTTGCTTTCTTCTTGACACCCTTTTAGTTCATTTTTTATGAACTTGGCCATGGGCATGAAAGTACTGAAAGCCCACAGCTGGAGGCTGGACTTTCAGCAGGCAGACCCGGAGCTAGCTATGGAAAATGGGGGCTGAGACCATCAACCACGGGCCCTGGCACCATTCACTCACTACTTCAGATTCACTCACCTCTTAGGTGAAATTAGGGAAGATCAACCCACACTTTGGCTTAGCATGCAAGCATGATATAAATTAACTACTAATTTGAAAAAAAATATTAACAAAATATTTTGATTGCAAAACAAAAGATGCATTGGATCCATGAGCCGTTTTCAATTTCTACTTCAGTTGAATTAGGAAAAAAATTTCAGGTGAAGTAAAATCTGACAGCTTTCTCGACAGCTGTAGCTACACATCTTGGCAGTGAATAAAATTACTGTTCATTTAAACCTGAATTTTGGTTGAAATTCATATGAATATGAGCAACCTGGCAGGGCAGAAAAACATAACAGTAAAAGATCAGGGAGAGTCTGAGGCACTTTAACAGGAAACCAAAATTAGTATTTTACTTTGCTGTCACTTTAAAATGTCTCTTTCCTGTGACAATCCTTTTTCACTTTCACACAGGCTTACTAATTATGCACCCAAGGCAGCAGAAGGCTTTCCAACAGTTTTAAAAACTAGAGCACCTTACCAACTCTGTCGTTATGAAAACGGGGCAGTCATGAAACTGGGGCACCTGGTGACCTTACCAAAGATTTATATTGAAAATAGTAGTGTTAAAAGCAGATAGGCAAGCTAAGTGAATCACATTTTTAGAAAGCTAAAATTATTCCCATGTAAGTGATGGTAGGAATGGGATTTGGAAAGTTATTGCACATTTATTCGCATTCAGCCTAGGTCTGCATAGGCACAACTCAGGCATTTCCATAAGCCCACAGGCAGAAAGCCATCAGGCATTTGCAAAAGGCAAAGTAGCCACTTCTGGGTTAGAAGAGCTGAAGCTGTGGCATCCAGGAGGGCTGACAACAAGGCAGCCTCTTCACCATCAGGACCGGAGTATCTTGACGTGCCTCAGCAGCATGATGAGTTCAAAAATCTCTTCCCCTGTCTCCCTCTCAGCCCTCACTGTTCAGTCCTTCTCTGGGCAGCCCCCTGAGATGTACCCACATCACCTCTTTGTGGGGACTTCCTGAGGACCAGCCCAGCGACATCTGGGTTGACTAGAAACACACATACACAGATCAGTCTGCCAACAAGGTTCCACATCCCAGCTCCACGAGCAGTGGTGTTGGTGCGACCAGAAGAGCCATGGGGCAGCCCCGTCAGCCGGGGTCACTGCTGCACTCACCAGGCTGGGAGACTTTCACTTAAGGGGAACCACCAGCCCAGTGCTAGAGCTGGTCCTGGGTGGAGGTGTCCTGCCCGACCTGGGGCACAGGCAGGGCAGTGGGGCTGTAACCCACCGGAGCTACACCAGACAATCTGTGGGAAGAGGGAGCTGGAGATTCAGAGGAGAATCAAATATAGCTCAGTCAGAAG
>JAVJGJ010000014.1:73432746-73454233 GCA_035590215.1 Microhierax caerulescens
GCAAATATAGCTCCTTCAGAAGAGCTGGTTCAAAATAGCTTTTACCAGACTTTTCTCCAGTTGGTCAAGGAGACAGAGAGTAGGCGACGGGATCTGCTTAAGTAAAGCTTATGCTTTGAAGTAAAGCTTAGTTTATTAGAAAACTGCATTATTATGGGACTCAGCAGTAAATACACAATTTGCACTCTGCCTGCAGTGCTGTGCTGTTCATCAGCCAGGCAGGGGATAGCATTATTTATTCAGCTGCCTGAGCAGAGACATCTTGGTGGCATAAGTGCTGCTTTGGGGATAGAAAACTTTTTCACGTTAGATGTGTGAGAAGATGACAGAAAAGAGTGTGGAAAAATATTCAGCAGCAGAACAAAGCATCTAAAGCACCCCTATTAGCTTTAGGGAAGGGGAGAGTTACATATTATCCATTTACCTATCGATTCCACTGTGGTATTTCTGTTGTAGGTGTAAAGACTTCACTGGTTTTATAACCTTACACACAGATCTGTTGTGTTACACCTGCATGTGCCCCTGAAAAAGCCAGGTTGTGAATGGCACTGGCACCAGGCACCTTCCCAGAAAATAATGTGTTCCTTTATTAAAGCAGTCTGGGGTTCCCAGCTCCTGCTGGAGGCCTGAGGAGGGAGGCTGGCGAGGTTTTGATTTGAGGACTGTTGTGGTCTCACTTTAGGTTTTCCCCAACATGTTTTTGTCCTGACTGCAGGGCAGGACAGCTCCATGGGGATGCACGTGGAGAAGAGCAGGCCTGCCTGTCTGGATGTGTAGGACGGTTGTTGAGCTTGCCACCTATTTTGTTGTACTTTTAGAACGTGTGTGCATAGTAGTGTAAAAGCTGAGCCTGGCTGCTAGTGGTATCGAGTAAAATTCAAAGCTCCTTTCTACTATACATCATAGCGTAGGTACGGGCACTTGAAATACTGGTGTGGTTTCCATATTCCCCAATGCTCCTATGAATTTTTTTAATGGTGTTGTATCACTTAATCATTTGTCTTTATTTATTAATACAGTGCATTTTCTACAAGAATTTCACTGTGATCCTCAAATTGCCCCTGAGATAGTTACTGTGCTCCTGTGGCATTTCAAACAAAATTCTGTCTTTAATTTTTACACTCTCATTTTTGAAGAACTTATTCTTTCAGCATTTGCAACTTCTCCAAGGTAAAAACAAAACTTAAAAGGGAGAAGAAAAGCAGTTAGTGCTTTCTTGGGTGTTTTACAGTTTGGGAAACTGTAGTGTTCTTGATGTAAAGGCTCAGTTCCTCCCTTTGCTCTGTCAGAAGATTTGGCAGCAACAGTGAATATGGGATCTAGTGTTCACAATGACCAGGAAAACAACCTTCTCAAAGCCAAGCGCAGAAATATGTCAGTCCTGCCCTCCTGCTGATGAAGGGGGTTTATTGTTCATTTAATATAAGGAGAAGAGTTTGAGAAAAAAAAACAGAGTGGCTTAAACTTGCATGTTTTCAAATACCACTGTAGCATGACATTGTTAATTAAAACACAGTGGCTGCGGTGGGACAATGCAATGGACCATTAATCACTGCACCCTGTGAAAACAAAGCTCTATTTCACAATTACTTATTAACTCTTGTTCAGTATGTAGTGCTAAGAAAAGTATGCTGCAAAGCTCTGCTGATTACCAGAGACAAAATCTGGAGCACTGTAACTAACCTGGATTGTGAGATTGCCTGTAACTGTAACAAGGTCCACTTTCTATTAATGTTTATCATTGTCTGCTGGCAAAGCTTAGCACCTGGAGTTAGGAGCGGTGAATTCGCTCAGGAGCTACTTACCGTTGTTCACACCTTGACTCTGACAGGATCCATTTTAGAGGGCAGAAACAGCCTCTTTCTGCCTCCATCTTTTTGCAGTCTGTTACCACATTTGCAATATCCATATTAATTTAGATCTCCAAACGAGAATCAATTTTGCATGTTTTGATGTGAGAAAATTTATCTCATTGCCTTTTCTCTGACCCCTCTGTCTCTTCAGTTCTTATTTAAATTCACACAGAGTCTTTATCGCAAAGGTTATCCTAACGTTCATCTTTTGTATTTGTCACTGGAACAACTCGTTCTTGTCTATTGTATTAATATAGCACTCAGATCTCCTTGAAGATCTCCTTCTACAATACAGTCCTTAACAAGGGGAAAGATTTCAGCACTGTCCCTTTCAAAAATAAATTAAACAAAAAAAGAAAACCAGAACAAAACCTTACCATTCAACAGAGATGAGGTCACAGCCAGGAATAGCTTAAGAAAGTGACGGAAGCAGACTTGCTAAATCTGCAGAGTTACAATGAATAAAACTTAAGGAAGCTTGGCATGTTCTCCATATATGATGATCAATGCAGTGCAGAAGATAGCACCATAAAGGGTGTAAATTGCCCCATGCTGATGACAACTGATAACAAATTCTTAAAAGACAGACCTCCTGTTAAGGTTGTGGATGAGAAGGAGCTTAACTCCACTTAATGGCTTTACATGAAGCAACTCAAAGCCTATATATGAATCTTTATTAAACCTTAGAACTAATGTATAAAAAGAAACATTACCCCTATAAAAATCATACATTGCTGAAACTGGCCAAAGGTCTCATTTTGTCATACAGGACAGAATACATTTCACAGATACGTAAAAATATTAGGTTTATTTTCTATTCAATAAACGTGGATAACTGTTAAGTAACTAATAGACTAACGTAAGCGGAGATGGCCATTTCCATGGCCCTACCTTTACTCTTGAGGTGCTCAAGCACACAGACAATTCGCTTCCTTGTTCACAAATCTGCATCAAGTCACCTCGAAGTCTGTAAAATACACGTCCAAAGAAAGCCGGGGAACCTGCCCTCCAGAGGTAACTATTTTTCTCCATTGACTGTAGAGGGAGCCTAGAAACTAACTTTAACTTGATGCCCAACACGCTTAGTAAGGTGGAGGTGCAATCTCCCCTGTTCGGTGTACAGCCTCAAACGGAACAGCACACCTACGACTTTGTGTGCCTTTTCTTCCTCCCTGTGTCTCAAGGGAGGAAGATTTTTATTTTTTTTTTAACCCAGCAAACATCCATCTTCAATTGTTTTTTACTGCCTTTGCTTGACCAGTTTGTTCCAGCCAGCTGCTAAATGATTCTGCTTAGTAAAGATTTTCTTACCAAGAAAAAATGAAAAGCTACGTGAAGCTCATTAGAGGGGTGCTTGCCTGCTGTTAATAGATGAAGAAGTAACACAAACACAAGATTTCTCCGGGTTTGCTTTTCAAAATATATATTGAAAAGAAAGTAATTTTTATATTTAGTGTACTAAATTTTACTTGATGATCATGTATTTTGAATTACAATTTTCTATTGAAAAACATTCCTGTGACCTGGCTGCAAAGTATCATGCAAGCACAAAAATATAATAGCAGGTATTACTTTTGAGGATGTCTAATCAAAACACACAGAAAATGGGAAGATTCATCTTGCTTGCTGTGCACTTGACAGCTGCTTAAAAAAAAAATTAAAAATAAAAAGGCATTCATCTGCAATGGAACAATTTAGCGGACTACACAGTTTAATGTATTTTACTTCTAAAAATTGATTCTTACCCTTCTGACGACTCACTGTTTGGATTTAACATAGTACAAGAATGAAACTAGGCAACAGTGATTAAGAGATCCTATCTTTCCTAGTCTGCAAGCCTCCTCAAGGCCATTATCGCAAAGCACTGTTTCAGAAAGTGAAAAATGGTCACCCAAGGTGCCTATGCAGAACAATGCTTTCAGTGATGAAGGACAGGGTAGAACTGATTCATTCCCATTATTTCAAAGTTTCTTCCAATCCAGAATGGAAATAAAGCTTCCAGAGATTCCCTGTAACTTTTACAGTTATTGGTGGGCTGACAAAGGACACTTCGTTTTGAGGAGTGAAACCAAAATGTTTCATTTTCTCACCAGGTCCAAGGAGCAAAATCACCTCTGGCTTTTACCCAGGATGATCCTGTTTATTGCTCAGCTTTAAGTCTTCTCCTAAACAAGGTTCCTACAGGTCTCACAGTGACCCTTCCAGCAGCTGCAGTCCAGCCTGGTCTTGTGCAGCCAGAACTCCAGTGGGGTCTGCAATAACCTTTAAAAACATGTAATTATTTATTAAGAGTCCCTTCAACTTTGAATGCAGAAAACAAAACAGGCACGCACGTCCATGCTGGCATCATTACTCACCTCTCTGGCTCACCACCCCCAGGACTCATACACTCCCTGCACCAGGCAATCACTGTTTTAGCAAAGAGTCTGGAGATGTTGGTCCTTGGTTTGAAACTCTGCTTACAGCATTTGCACATATTCTGTCCCCCTTGGCTAGCAGTTGTTAAGAAGTTAATGTTCAGTTGTTGACTGGCATTATTATCTCCAAGAAAGCACCGGATCTTGTCAGTCTCCAGGTAGGCATATCTAGAATGCACTATGGTCAGCACATGGACTTTCGTTCTTCTGGCTCAGAGAAGGCAGGAATCACATCTAATGCCGAGCAGATGCTAACATAAGGCAAACACGCTGCATGCACCGCTCCATTCTTTACAATTGGCATATGTGCTATTTTAATACAAACATAAAAGAAAAATGTTTTCAAAAGGTGTTTCTTTAAAATCGAATCTTTTACCAGATTTGACCTTTCAGTAAAACACATCAGATTTCTATCATTTTGCCTCTCAAAAAAAACCCCACCAAACACCACCGCACCACCAAATAAACCAACAGTCTCTGAGAATTTCACCCTAGATCTTTCCCTTGATCCCTTGTACAGGACCACATTCTGCTCCTGACGCCTCTTCAGGGAGAACTGTGCATATGCCCACAGCACATCTGGATGCATGGGGTGCAAAGGGGGGAGCAGGGAAGGACCACGTGGTTCCACAGCATTAGGAAGGGATTGCTGCATCACAGCTCTCTTAAAAGCTGCTAGGCACTTGCTCACTGACTATTCCAGCAGATGGAGGGATACTGAAATGGAAACATAACTCTATTAAAAAAAAAAGTATTTCTGAATCCAAGTTTGGCTTGGCCTTTTCCAGAAAATTACCTGCAAAACATTTGATTGAAGTAACTTTAATATGAGCAGGCATCCAGTTGTATGCATCTGCCACCCCCTGCAACATTGCCAGGAAGTTCATAGGATCGTGCCCATAGGATCACATCCAGAATCTGGCTTGGTCTTGTCCTTCTCCACCCTAATCTTAACCCTAGAAAAAGTCAATTATCCATCCCGACCTTCATAATTCCAGGGAAGAGGAATCCACTTGGTTTCAGCCATAGTTACAGCAATTCTTTGCAAGTCTCTTGGTCTGGGATCTTCTCTCTGATGCTATTTTATACCGTGGGAGTTTGCACAGTATGGTTCTCAGTGCATGCAGGCAAGTTAATATAGTACAAACTAAGGCAAGGAAGTCAGACAATATTCTCATTTCACAGAGGTATAACCTGGAAAGAGGAAAGCAGCGGTTCAGAGGTAAGCAAATCTGTGCAGTGCCTAGAAATCAGCCATACTATGATTAAACCATAGGTCTAATATTATGTATTTTTATCTTCAAAGTTATTCAAATAGGCACCTCAGGTTTTTTGCATGCACAGTTGTAGATCTTGCAAGAATTTTGTTTCTCAGACCTCATCACTCTAAACTGCTGCCTTTCCAGGGCAGTACACAAAGTCACCAGTCACCTTTCAAAGGTTGACAGGTGTGTCTTATCACATCAGTTAAATCCATGCAAGAAAACACTTGGCTAGGAAACCTGCAAGCAAGTGCAGTAGCAGCACAGCAATTAACTCCTTCCCTGCCTCTTTGGCCTCATGTTCACCTCTAACAATAAGCCCAGTAATGCACTGATTCAGCATAGAATATTTATAAAAGCAGAAGTACAAACAGAGGGAACACTGAAAACCAACCATCAGAAGATCGTGCTGGCATTTTATTCTTCACAGCTGATTTTCATCTAGAAGATTGCTCAGTCACCCTTATGGCACAAGCACTGCAGCATTGCATAATGAGAAGCTGGCTGTAGGGTGACTTTTAGTGTTCCCTGTCTGTGCTCTGCTCCATTTTTTCTCTGCATCACAGAAAGCAGGGCTGTATGTGCTTTATAAGCAAGAGTGTTCACCTGTTCAAAGGAGAGGCAACAATCTTATCCCTCTCTGTTGCAGTTCATGCCGTGGCTCAGCTTGCAGCAGGCTTTCCAGAGTCAGGGAGAGCACGTACAGTGCGCTTTGCAGACACAGTTGAGCATCTCCTGCCCATGCTGAGGCAACGTTAGGAAACCCTGCAGCTGAGGATGGGTAACCAGGGCAGCCTGGTCCTGCCAACGCTGCACAGGGACCAGTCGCAAGGAGAGGAATGCCAGCTTGAGCCCACTGTAGTAGCCTTTGTGATATACACGTCTGAAGTCTACAATTACAACCAGAAATGTAAGTTTTCATGAAAAAAAAAACAGGTACCTACAGCATAGCTACTAGTGTGGGGTGAATAACCCATCTGGGTCTCAGGATACATAGAGCTTAACTAATCTACAAGAATGTTATCTAAACTGCAGATGTAAAGTTATATCAAACAGTCCTGTCCTCTGCACTAGCATCATTCAAACCAGCCATGAAGATGCTCTGAATTTTGGCCAGAACTTGGTTAGAAGCCAACCTTGGGGCCAGGGCATGTGAAGGAGGTTTAGATCCAGAAGTCAGGAGCTTGCAAAAAGAATTCATTATTTCTAAGCACCATGATCATTATAGCTATTCCCTTTGAGACATCTGTGAGGGAGCTAATTTATAATGGATAACTTTCTAGTCCTTTTTGGAAATAGAGACGCCATATGTCAGAGCTAGTTTTATGATAAGTTGCTTCTTTGGCTGACTTTTTCAAAGTTTCTGCTTCCCATTTGTTTTTTGTGTGATGAACTGAAATTTAGATAAGCTACATTCAGGAACTGAGTCCTAGATCTCTCTTTAATGAGAAACTTTTTCTTGGTCCTCCATTTTGTGATTTTTAGTCATAAATACTTCTTTTCTCAGGTATAGCATCAAGGCAAGAGCAGTGTACAGGTATATCTGCTTTTAGTGATGCAATCTGGCTTTAGATAAGGAAAATACTACATGGCCTTTTCCTCCCATAGATGATCCTGCAATTTGTGCTTTAGGTTATGAACAGCTTCAGTACATTTTTTTCTGCTCCCTTTTTCCCCTTTTGCCACTATTGATAGTACAGGTTTTGCCTAACAGAGACTTAAGCTTAAGTGTTTACCATTAGGTTTCTCTGAAATACCAATGGCACCATAGTCCTTGAGCATGTGCTTAAGTAATTTGCTCCTTTTTTTAAAAAAAAAAAAAAAAAAAAAAAAAAAAGCTGGTATAATAGGTACTACGAACCAAATTTTATCGATTTCTTAGTTTTACCAAGTGATCTGGCCTCTTCTTCATTCTATCAAACAAAGTGTGGTGTATCACCAGAGACAGAATCTGCCTGCAAGCAAACACAGCTGAAAGCTACCGCACTGCCCCAGGGCATCAAGGGGAATGTTTGGTCCAAAGCATGTGGGTATACAAACAGCAAAAAGACAAAATCGGCCTAAATGCCAGGAATAATATGGTTCAAACTGGGCATTATGACATCACATCCGTTCCTGCGGCATTATGTAATGCTGCAGAACCTTTCTTAATTTAATTTAATTCAGGCACAAATCCTGATACGATATCTGCAACTTTAATCAAAAGTTGAGAACAACATTTTAGCTCCCATTTTCCCCTAGAAAGATAGAAAGAATTAATTCCAACATGAAGTGGGGTCAAAAAAAAAAAAAAAAAAAAAAAAAAGAGTAGACAATATATTCTGGCTAATCTTAGAGAACATAATTGTTACTTTCAATTTGATTAATGTTTTCAGGTATACGTTTCTCATCTGTATGAGGGTGGAAGAAGTGGAATTTCAGCAGAAGAAATAGAAGAGCCAGGGACTGAACATGTTATGTGGTACTAATGGGTGGAGGCTGGCCATGCCAGCTCGGATCTGGTGTGATTAGAAAGATATAGCAGGGAGGTCTTGTCAATCTTTTTTCAGTGTTGGTGCTTGTTTCTTAAGTTGTGGGGGAATTTGTTTCTCTCTGTGTTGAGAATGTAGGTTCCATTTTTAATATCAAGTATTAAAGCCCAGTCTTTTCATTATTCTTCATCCATAAAGAAAAATAATCTTCACATCTTCTGTTGGTTTTTTTTTTTGTTTTGTTTTGGGTTTTTGTTGTTTGTTGTTTGGGTTTTGGGTTTGGGTTTTTTTTTTTTGTGTGTGTGTATGAATTTCCATTTAAAATTTTCAGAGCAGAAGGACCATAATTCCCTGATCTAGCAGAACAGTTACACCTCCTTGAAACCTGGGGAATTTCACTTTAGGCAAATGAGGTGCTGAATTTTATTTCTATGCTGAGAATCTTTTGACAGTACCAGTCCCCAGCTGCAACAGTAAATATACTGAGCTTTAAAGATGACTAAATTAGGTACAAAGCCACAGGGGATTTCCTATTACCTCTGTAAATGTAAGCATCTCCTGCTGATTAAATGTCCTGTAAACATTCTTAGACAGTTACTCATGCAGGTTGATTGTACAGTAGGACTAAAGAAAAACACCTGCTTAGCTGAATAAGATATTCTGGAAACATTTTTAAAGCAATAAGCTGGCTAGAAGAACTGCTGCAATTCTAACAGAGAGGAAAAGAACAGCTGGATGCTGTTGAGGGGTCATGCATCTGTTCTCTTCATGCTTCCCTCTTCCAACAGTACTGTAGCTTATGTTATCTGGAGCCTGTCCCCACTCCCACCAGATATTTATACCCAGATAATTGGGTAAAATGGCACTTTTGTTCCATTACTGAATAACTTAAATATATGGGAGAAATCCAGTAAAATGTTCTGATTTAAGTATATGGAAATAGATACATTTTAATGGATATGTGTAAAAATATGGGCATATATTTGTATGTGAAACTGAGTTTACATTTTTACTGTCAAACTTTCACCATAAAATTTAGAATAGAATTAATTGTCACATAAATGTGCTTATAACGCTAATCGAATGATTTGTTTCTCCTCAGTTTCAAGCACCTGTTTTGAGGCATCTAGAAGGGTTGTGGTTTTTTTTTAATTATGTAAAGATAACCAAACATTACAATGCTTTTGAACATGCGGTCTGAAGTGGATATTTTATATAAATATGTATTGTTTCTGCTTGTAATGGTTTTGAAGTTTTGGTGAGCGTTCTTTTTGTTTTGTATTTGAATTTTTTTATAGTTCAGCAATTTCACGCACGAGGAAATCACACCTTTGAGGAGTATAGATGGTGTTGTAACAATATTGAAATGAGTTTAAGAATTTAACATTAAATCTTTGGTCAGAAAGAAATATCAGGGAGAGGGATGAATCAAACAGTGATGAGCCATCTCCCACATGAGTGAAGCACAAAGCCCCACTTGACAATATTCCCAAGTTCCCTTCCACTGACATGTCCCCACTGACCCATGAAGAGCACGGCAGGGACAGATGAACAAATGTTCCCTCAGCTCAGAAGTATTCAAGTATTCTGCACCTTCTGCTGAGCCCACAGGAACCAGCAGTCAGCCCCGCTAGGCAGAAAGAGATAGTCCTCCCCTGCCCCCTCCTAGCAGGGGTCTTGAGATCGTTCTCAAACACGGATAACCTTTCAGGAGGCTTGTACGATTTCTGAATCGTCTTCAAGTTCCTACCTTAAGACAGGCAACAGTGGGATGCTGCAGCTTGAACTGTGTTTGGTTGCCCTTTCTCCTTCAGCCACCATTTTCCTCCTGTTCTCAAGCTACCCTCAGGGTGCCATCCTGATAGACTTTAGCTAAATGTTTAGATAGACAAGGGCACTTTGTTCTTTTATGATTAATGCAGATGTACTGGCCCATTAGCATCAGCAAGGATAAAATCCACTTTTCCTCTCATTTAAATAAATCTCTTGCATCTATCTGTATGATTGCATCACTCTGACAGTCCTAATGACGATGTACCTTTCTTTAAGTACACACAAAATCAAAGCCAAAGGACAAAACGTACAGTATACAGGGAACTATGTAATTCTTCTAACTGCAGAACAGAAAATGAAACAGAACGAGATTACACAAGGTGTTGACATATTTAGATTTCTGTAAGGCATCTGAAATGTTATACTGCACTAAATCATTTAGGAGGCTGAATGATATGAAAGCAGTATGCCTTTCATTAGAAGGCTGATTGGTATGTCTCTACCTATAATCATAAGGAGTAAATCACTTTAAAGGGACATTTTTTAAAATAAGGTACTTCCAGCCTTTGGAAGCCAACATAAAAACAATTTTCTTATATTATTATACAGCTTTCTGATATTCAAAGACCGAGAAAATTGGAACCATAATGAGAACATGGTTTGGGGGTATTCTAATTTGCTCAGTAAAGCGGAAATTTCAGTACCAACTGAAGTGTACAACCAAAGCTAAGAAAAAGAATAAGACTGCAGGACAAGCAGGATAACAGCTGCTAGCCTAAGAAGAAATGACTATGGAAAAAACAGAGATAAATATTTAGAGGAATATCATTTCTCATGCAACGTTATGATCAAGAGATTAACATGATAGAGTGTCTGTATGCATTAACTGATGAACTGTGTGTAGGCACACTGTGGGTAAAACTCAGCTGCCTGAACAGGTGTCTAGTGCCGTATGAAGTGCTGCTCAGTCTCAAAACACCCGAGCACGTTGCTCAGATGTGACAAAGGATCTAGCAGAGATGAAGACCCATTTGGGGTGCCAGCTGGAAGCTACACAAGATACATTTGAAAAGGAGACTTCAAGAAAAATACAATTGGCCATAGATTAGATTTTTCATATGGGAAATTCAAGTCTGAGAATACATAGTTTTTCAATCTAAAAGATTAAATTCTGCTCGCTGCAAATCAAAGTTAGACAGATTCTTAGCAAAAAATGAAATCTGAGTTTTCACACAGATATCAAGGGTTATAGCCTAGGAGGAACAGAAGAGTTTTGTTTGTTTGTTTTTACTCATTACTGGGAAATGACAATTACATTTGAATACTTCTCTAAAAGAGCAGCTCTAGTTAAAACAAAAATTAATTTTTGGTCTTCGTGATGAATATGGATTGGATTTTTTTAATCTGAGTTCATGAACTTGCTTCATTATATATTAAAATTACCTGAAAAGCAAATTATAGACCTGGGTTCTTGTTGACAGCAACCTTGATAGGCTGGAGAACTGAGTCAACCAGAATCTCATGATGTTCAAGGAAAGGAAGAGCAGAGCTCTTCATCTGGGGAGGAATAACCTCACGCATCAGCACAGGCTGGGGACCCACCAGCTGGATGGAAGCTTTGCAGAAAAGGCCCCGAGTGTCCTGGTGGGCAACAAGTCAGCCTGAGACAGGAACACACCACATGGCAAAGGCAAACAGCCTGCTGGGGTGCATTAGGAGGAGTGTTGTCAGCAGGCTGAGGGAGGTGATCCTTCCCCTCTGCTCAGCACTGGTGGGACACATCAGATGTGCTGGGCCCAGTTCTGGGCTCCCCTGTACAAGGAGAGACATGGACATACTGAGTAAAGCAAGGGGCCACAAAGGTGGTTAAGGGATTGGAGCATCTCTGATACGAGGAGAGACTGAGAGAGCTGGGACTGCCTGGAGAGGAAGAGACTCTGAGGGATCTTGTCCATGTGTAAACTTACCTGATCTGGGGAGTAAAGGTGGAGCCAGGCTCTGTTCAGTGATACTCAGTGAGCGAACAGAAGGCAACAGGCACAAACTGAAACACAGGATGTTCCATTTAATGACAAAAAAAACCCCAAAAATTATTTACTGTGAGTGGTCAAGGGTGGGTGGCCAAACACTGAAAGAGGTTTACATAGAGACTGTTGGCTCAACTGGCCACAGGGGCTAGGACTAGATGATCTCCAGAGGTGTCTTCCTGCCTCAACCATCTTGTGAGTCTATGATTCATATTTTTTTTGAAGGCAGGATTCACCTGCATTGCACAGGAAAAAAAAATAAAAAAAAATACAATTGCTGTTCTGGCCTGAAGTGCAAGGAAATTGGGCTTTGGCATGGTTTACGGATTGCAGGGAAGGGAGGAAGGGAGGGAGGGAGGAAGGAAGGAAGGGAGGTAGGGAGGGAGGTAGGTAGGTAGGTAGGTCAGCCTGTTGGTCTTTGGAGGCAAATACAACATTTGCCAAACACAAATTACTTGACAAGTTATTTGCAAAATCCAGCAGCAGCTTTAAAACTTTACTTCAAAAACCTTACACACCTTACATTCTTCAGGCCATCCCTTTGCTAACTAATCTGCCAATAAATGAGAAATCATCTTTTGAACGTAAAAGCACATGCCACTCATTCTTTCACAGAAGAATGCACTGCTGCTTGAAATTGGTTTAAATTAACCTGAAAGTGAGACTTTTAAAACATAAAAATTAAGTCAGAGAGTAACCAGGTGCATAAGCATGTTCCTATAACTCCTTTCAAAGAAATACATTGTTTTGGAGAATTGTTTGCAAAAAAGAACTTATACAAGTGAAGGCAGGGGGAAGACACAACAAAGCTTTTCTCATCATTTGGACTACTGATAGCACTTCTGACCTTGCTCTCATCATTGAACTTTCAAAAGATGAAAGGAAAGAACCAGTCCTTGAAGAACTCCAACCAAGCAGAAGCATTTAGAGGGGGCAAGCTATTTGTGGACAATCCTTTTTATAGACAGGTTGAATTCTAAGTACAGAGCTAGATTTTCTGGTTTACATAAATGATGATTCATTGTTCTTACGATTTGCAGTTCTACATGGCTGAATTAAGTACTGGTTAGCGGCCAGTCATTGTGAAACTACACTACACACAGGTGAATTAAAGGTAAACTTGTGCATGGCAAGAAGAAAAGTGGGTGACATACTTGATCCACTGGCTTCTTGAGCAATTAACAGAAATCAATTTGAGGAATGAATAAACCAGGCCAGCAGGAAGGAAAAATGGGCCAGAACCCATCCTGTCCACCTGAGGTATCTAACTTTCACCTTCTCACCTTCAACTTCTGCAGCTTCATGATGCAGTCTCTTCCAGTCCTTTCTTACCTGCAAGTGAAGAGGTGGCTGAAGGTTTCCAGGGCGGTAGCTGGGCTGACTTGCTTGGGTGCCTCAGCCAAGGAGGAGGTGAGGCCTTCAGCTGTCCTTCTTTCTCCTTTGCAGCAGGGGAAATGAGGCGCCTCTGGAGGCTGTTTCCCCCTAAGCCCGAGACTTCTGTCCCTGTTAGTTGCCTGAGCAACACATCACAGACCCCACTATTTTTAGTGTTGGTTTCTCACATGGAGTGGATCCCATATTCAAAGTCCTGTCCTGCATGACTTACTAAATAGCTTTTTAACTTGTATTTATAAAGTTTGTCTGCAATTACAGATTCAGGAAAGCAACAACTCCTGTGCCCCAAAAAGCTTTTTACCCAGAGTGAAAGTAAAGCAGGTGCTCAGCTACTCTACACCTCCCAAGATCTCCCCTCTGCTGTAACCTTCAATAGAGTTCTCAGCTCCTTTACACAGAGGCCAGCATTGGCATCCTCGCACACTGGGAACTGGACTCAAACTGCCAAACCTTTTGCCATTATCACTATCAGTCTCAGTCTCATACTACTCACTTAAAATAAATGTTAATTAACTGTTTGGAGGTCAAAACCCCAAACACTGGTAATTCCAGTTACAAGTCACTTGCTATGCAACAGAAATATATGCACATTGTGCCTGGACACAGCTGTTTAATTTAAAATTAACTATCTATCCGCTCAGTCAGGGTGAAGATATTTTCATTGGTACTTTTAGAGAAAGGGAGGGAGAACATAAAATCACTGAGTTGTTTCACACATTGGGAGGACAAGAAAACTGCATTATGAATGAAGCAAACTAATCAACCCAGCTGCTTCTGTGGTATAAATTAGGGATGCTCAACTGGTTTGGGTAAAATAAAAATAAATATACACAAAATCATCATATTTCAGATCAACTAATTCAGAATTTTTAAAAGTATAAAAATTCTTTGATTTAGATTGGTTTTTTAGTTTTGTGATTTTTCTTAACGTTGTATAATTCTGTAGGAGGTATATTTTTAGACTTTCATGCTGTGGAGAGTCCTCACTCAGATGAAACTGAATCCACAAATATGTAAGTACTTATAAGATTATTCTGAGGTTTGCCCTTTTCATTGTGAAAGCTGTGGGAGGAGAAGTTGTTAAAGTTAAGAGAGGGAAATCTGAAAAACAGCAAGGATTTTGTAGTATATTTGCAAGGTTTGTATATTTGGTGGTTGTTTTTCACTCCTTTGAAAATTTTGCCAATCCCTGGAATAATGGGAAGAGATGTACTCTGGAATAGGGGGTTTGCTGCTGCCCTTGCTCTCTGCCTCTGGCAGAAAGTCTTGTGTTCATTGACATGTGATTGTCAACTTTATGCAATTTGAGAGATGGGATCTCTATAAAAAGATTTCCAGCTTGAAAAATGCCAGGGGAATGAAAGGTGTCAGAGTTGTTAAATTGATTGCACAGGGTTTATTATTTCAATAATATACTATACAGAATATAAATTGAAGCTGTGGATAAAGTTGATGAATACACATAGTCTTCACATCCTCTATCCTCTCATAAAATACCCTGTTTAATATAAGGCAATACTGGTTGTCACTGTAGTTATACAGTGCTGTGGTTTAAACCCTGGCAACTAAGTGCCACAAGCCGCTCGCTTACTCCTGCCCCCCACCTGCAAAAAATGGGGAAGAGAATCAGGGAGGAAAGTAAAACTCAAGGGCTGAGGTAAGAACAATTTAATAATTCAAATAAAACAAAATAGGAGAAAAAGATAAAATAATTATAACCATCCCAATTATAATGAAAAGAAGGAAAAAGGGAAAGGAATGAAATCTAAAGGAAAGGGAGAAAAAAAAAACAAGCAATGTACAATAGAATGGATCACCAAATGCTGACCAATGCCCAGCCAGTCCCAGAGCAGCAATTAGCTGATTCTGGCCAACTACCCCCAGTTTATATACTCGGCATGACATTTTATGGCATGGAATATCCCTTTGGCTAGTTTGGGTCACTCGCCCTGGCTGTGTCCCCTCCCAGTTTCCCATGCCCCTCCAGCCCTCTCGCTGGCAGGGATTGAGAAACTAAAAAGTCCTTGACTTGGTATAAACACCCAGCAACCACCAAAACCATCAGTGTGCTGTCAGTGTTGTTCTCACACCAAATCCAAACCACAGCACCGCACCAGCTACCAAGAAGAAAATTAACTCTATTCCAGTCGAAACCAGGACATACAGTTGTACCATTTGGATTTAGGAAAAGAGTGAAACCCCTTTATTTTTAAATGTATTTGACATTTATACTTAGCAATTAAGGTGACATGATTCCACAACGAGCATGATGCCTTCAACAGTTGAAAAGATTAGACTTGTAATTAGGCTGTTGTCTTCTATTTTTCACTTCTCTAAAACAAGGAACAGACACGCTGTAGAGGGTTGATGTTAACCCTGGCCAGCAACTAAGCACCGACCAGTCGCTTGCTCACTTTCCCACAGAGGGATCAAGTTGATAATCAGAAGAGCAAAAGGAAAAAAATCTTGAGATAAAGACAGTCGAAGTGAAGCAAAGAGAGGGAAAAAACCCACAAACAAGTGATGCAAAGACCATCACTCGCTACCTGCCACTAGCAGATATGCTCAGCCAGTCTCTGAGCAGCAGCAGCAGCTACCCTGGAAAATCTAGCCCCTTCCCCAGTTTTTACTGATGGGCATGGTGTTAATATGGCATGGGACATCCCTTTGGTCAGCTGGGGTCAGCTGTCCTGGCTGTGTTCCCTCCCAGCCTTTTGCCCACCCCTGGCCTACTCACTGTGGGGGCAGAGTGAGAAACAGAGAAAGCCTTGATGGTGCACAAGCACTGATCAGCAAGAGCTAAAACATCGCTGTGTTACCAACGTTGTTTGGGTCACAAATCCAGAACAGCACTATATGGGTTGCCAAAAAGAAAGTTAACTCCATCCCAGCCAGACCCAGCACACTTCTATAAATTAATACCTAAGTCACATCCTTCTTTCTTTAGGTTTTCAGCTACTGCTTTCCTGTCACATGTTAAAGCATGCAAACCGAATATGAAGTCAAACTGCATTGTAGAGTAAAAATGGCTCTAGAGAGTTTGATCGCCTTCATTTGTATTGACTAGTTAAGCTCCTATGCCTTTTGCTATTTACAAAAATCTTACTTTCGTGTCCACTCTATGGTGGTGTGGTGTTATACGTCTTTCTCTAATAATGGAAAATTCCATTTCATGTTCTCTCTTCCATTCCCATTGTCAGGCACATCACAAAAGTCAGAATTGCCACAGCTAGAAACTGAGCCTCTTCTGTAAAAGGCTAAGGATTGAGTAGGCACAGACAACCCTCTTATTTTGAAGGTTATGTCTGTGCCAGAACTTAGAAGATAAATTGCAGCTCATAGAGAGTTTTAAACTTGACTGCTTTGGTCTTGACAACAGTGAAGCAAAGATAAGGAGAGGTTAAGGACAAACTACAACACCCAACAAGATGCCAAAGTAGATATTTATATCAATATAAATTGGCTGTATCAAACTAGCTCAGGTATCTCTACAAATCAAAAAGTTTCAGTGTAGTAATTCCTTTGTACAATATAAAAGAAAAAGGTTTGTATAGCTGATGTTCTGTCATAGCTGTTCTGCCTGGGAGACTGTACTGGAGAGCAGATATAACAAAGAAATAAATTCTATGTGACTGGGATAAAATAATTCCTATCTGAGGTATATAGATAATAAAGGTATTGGGAGTTATATCTAGGAAAAATCCATGAGCATAGAGCATTTTTGATATTTTTGATATTCAAAAGAGATTTTTTAAAATATTTTGATATTCAAAAAAGAAGATATGTTTTAGATGTTGTTCTCAATGGATGTCTCCAAAGCCTTGAAACTAAGCAGAACAGGAATGGTAGGATATGTAAAGGTGCGGTTAAACAGATAAAAGAACATGCTCACAATAGAGCCTGTTGTGAAATCCAATATCAAAGGTCCAGAGAACCCAATTAACTTTCCGGTCCTTTAATTAATTATTTCTGAGAATTGCCACGAACAGAATGGGCACTGCATTATCTTGTTACATGGAGAACATGAGTGTAACAAGTCTGGAGCTGCTTGCTGCATACTGATATTTGGATTTGTCCTGCCCTCCAGAACCACTAGGGAGTGAGTGCCATAATGCCTGTACAGATCCACATCCAGATGACCTCCGTGTATCATTCTGCAGTTAAGAAAAGTTATTCACGCAAATGAGTGCATATTTATCTCTCCTATGCACTAAGAGCCATGTCTTGTAAAAAGAAATTGAGCCGTAGTTTATCAGCTTGACATCAGCAACACAGCAAAACTTGTGAGCTTTTCTCTTGCTGTTCACCTCATTTCACCAACTTCATACTTCCATGTCTATTGTCTTAGGGCCATTTTAATTTCCAACACTTATGTTGCTGAAAAAGTTGGACATATCCTCTAGAAGAGTCAGTCAGGCTCCTTCTGTTATCAGCTGACATGGTAGGCATCCACAGAGCTGGTACGCACCTCCAGATACATCTAATATGTATGCAATAAATGATGAGCCCAGGTGTTAGTTTAGACTAGGTGCAATAGGCTGGATGTCTTCACTGTGTGTCACATGCACATCAACTTTAGCCTACAGCGTAACGAGTCGTGTCAAAGACACTGTTCTTCCCAGACCCAGCACGGTACATTAGTGACACAAAAACATTTCCATTTCACTGACCTGAGTTTTGGCTAGCAGGGCCAGGTAGTATACAGGGTCTTAGATGTTTCTGAGGGAGAACTGGCTTTGGATACCTGAAACAAAACACTGAATCTTCATTGTTAAATAATAATAATAATAATAATAATAATAATAATAATAATAATAATAATAATAATAATAATAATAATAATAATAATAATAATAATAATATAATTATTATTATATTATTATTTATTATTTTTTATTATTATTATTATTATTATTATTGTGTTTTGTGTTTGTTTGTGTTTGGTTTTTTTTTTTAAAGCCTCTTGCTCTCCTGTGTTCTTTTTCCTTTGGCTGCTTGAGGAGACCTTTTTCCAGTTCTGGTTACCAGAAATGTTCTAATGAAGGTATCTTTAAAATCTGTTTTGTTACTTGTCAACTCCCTTTAGTACTAACAGCAATGTAATTATGACATACCTCACATTCACATCTGAAAACAATATTTTGGTTTCTAAAGTATGAGATAAATAGTTCTATATACTGCATGTTCTACAGCACTTTATTTTTCTTAAGGTAACAGATTTGCTTGAGAAAAATATCAGCTCTAATTCGCTGCACATTCAGATGATAATGTTTGCACAAATAATGGAAAAATCCCCCTATCTCCATTGTGACTGCGTTATTTAGTTTTCCCTCCTGCTCCACAGAAAAGAATCTGAACATTCATCTAAATGTCGACACACCATTTCCCTGGACACGCTAGAAGCAATCTGTATATACACAACGCTAACTGTTTGCTATGTATGGATCACTGAATGAGGGCTGCTTAAGATTTGTAAAACTTGAAGGCCAATCAAAACATACCTTAGTGAGATATTTGTGCAGCTTTCCTCGTCACTGTTGCTGAAATTGTTGTGCAACTCGGGGGAGTAAATCAGAGCAGGTATGGACCTGCAGTCTACCCTGGCACTCTTTGCCTTTCCTCTGCTTGTCTCCAGGGCCATCCCAGTCAGCTCAGGGATACCAGCTGCCAGAGCCTCTTGTTTACTGATTGCGCAGACAGAGCTGATGGAAAAAATCCTCTGCTTTCCACCGCAGCAAGGAAACCTGTGTGTGTGCCTTTGGCTGGCAGGGTGAATCCTCTGAACTGCCGGTTTTGTCATTCTGCAGCAAACCGGCTAAGGGTAAAGACACAGAAAGCTTAGGTTGCCAGGCTGCCTTGGCAAAACTCCCACTTGAAGCAGCAGCAGGAGGAGCTCTCTGAGGACGAGGTTTTGCAGCTCGTACACTAGCAAAGTGGACGTGGACCACTGGCTCCTCTGCTGAAATTCCCAGTAGTCTTGGTAGGATGGAACACCAACAATATGAAAATGTGCCCCTTAGATACTGTCCTTGAGACTTTGCATGTAGAATCACTAAAACCTGGTCTGATTTAATGAAGCATACACTGTCGATAACTTACACATTGTACTGCGAATATCCAGTGTTAGGCTCTGTTTCCCTCTCTAGTCAGCGAGATAGAAGCTTCTTCAAAACCTTCCCTCGCCATTGTAGCTGGATGGCCTGGGTTTCCATAAAACTGCTCTCTGTAGCTATGAAAGGAGGGTGGCTTAGATTCCTAAAATAGGGATCTAGGTACCCCTTCTAGCTACAAAAAATCGAGAGGGAATATCTATGTGGTTTTCATGGCTATTCAGTGAAGATATATTCAGGTTTTTGCAGCCATTTCCCAGCTGTGATCCTGCATCTCAACATTCAAGAAATTTTCCATAAGTGCTTAGCACTAAAGCAAAACTGCAAAGAAAACTCCTATTTCACATTTGAGTAACAGGCAGCACAAGACATGTTTCCTGACACTCATTAGCTTAATGTGCAATTGAAAAAAAACCACTCTTTTTATTGGTAGTATAAAATAGAGCCGAGAAAATTAAGACATGTTATAAAAGTTCTGGAATAAGCCATCTGTCTTAAAGCTCATCTACTTCTTTAATATATCATTACAATCTACTAGTCACTAGTCTTTGCTTAGAACATTCCATGTGAACAGCTTCAAACCTCTCTTTAATCCCAGCTATCTTCAGCAGCTTGCTGTATCGCTCTTTGCATCGTTCTACTGAAATCCATTTAACACACACAAAAAAGGAGTGTTTGCCCTGTAGAATTATATTGATTTGTATTTCAGTTTTTGTCACCTGAATTAAGGAAACGTTCCCCCTGCTTCAAAACCAGACACATTCTGTCTTTAGGAAATTGCAGAAGCTGCACAGGAACACTTGCAGTGGGGACTATCAGCAAGGCATCAGGATGTGGTGAAACAGGGGATTAACCTTTCTGAGATGGGGACAGTGTTGCTAGGGTTCCCAGCACAAATAAATGCTTTATTATTTTTGTGCTCCCTTGCTGCTATCATAGTATAAATATCAAGTAAGTGCTGTTAGTTCTGCAGTATGTTGTTGTGGGATTCAAAATATCCCAGAAGGATTTCAAACCAACATGAATGAGACTACTCTAGAGGTAACAGGGGCTTTGCACTGAAGTATGGTTAAGTCTCCAGCATGATGAGAGCTTTCGTATAAAATTATTCTAGGTGATAAAAAAAAAAAAAAAAAAAAAGCATGTGTGATTCTAAGCTAAAGTACTATAAAGTTGTAATGTGTTTAGTTCTTATTTATATATTTTGCTATCACTCTTTCCTCTTTGTATTCACAACCCTCATTCCATTTTTTATACACAGTGTGCATGAGCCCAGCCATGTGTATCTATGTGTTTAAGCGTATAGTTATCTTTCTACGCTCTTAAATCATTCTGCTTGCCAGAACAAAAGGAGCTCTTTGCAGAACGTCAGGCACCTGTGTAAATGGTTGGCGGCAGTCAGCCTAGGTGTGAAGTCCTCTGTGGAGCACGGTCTTCTCTGTATGAAGATGAAGCCTCCCAGTGCCAAGATGAAAGGATGGCCAAATGAGCTACAAAATGTTTCCAGTCACATCATTAAGGAGCGAGAAGCTAAACGTTTCCACATGATTATCATAAAATGCTTCACCAATCAATATTGCAAGTTTAAGTGCCAAACTGTAATTAGAGGCTGAAGGCCAGGAGCCAGGTGCCGTGCAGTAGCTGGGACTGGTTCCGTACCCAGCCGTAGCTATCAGCTGCATGCCTGAGACAGCCCTGGCCCTGCCAGGCTCTGCTTACTCAAATGGTGAGGGAGCTCAGGGCACAAAAGAAAAAGGTTGCTGAGTGCTTTAAACCTTACAAAATATTTGGCTGGTGCAGTGTCGGTCTGAATGGCCAATACTCTTCAGTAACTTTATATTCGCTTACAGGACATACCCAGTAAAAAGAAAACAAATGCCACTTGAGGCATTCTGTTCAGGTGTTGCCAGGCTGCTTTCTGTTTGTCTTCTAGAGCTTAGGAGGAACGGGACGAGAAATGTGAATTAATATCACAAAATTAACCACCCCGAGTTCTGTGGTATCAATATGAGCATGCAACCAGAAACTGCTGCTGCTGACCAAACCCTGCTTTTTTACAGCTCAAAATTCCAAAAACAGGGAAAATCCCCAAATTATCTGAGTATTTATTTCCTGGAAGGAGCAGTAGATTATTCTGATAGCAAAGGACCTATGGGCAACTGTGAAACTGTTGACAGGA
>JAVJGJ010000014.1:73454333-73477177 GCA_035590215.1 Microhierax caerulescens
AGGATGAAAGGAGCAACTCTCGAGTGGTAAAGAGCTTCTTCCTCTTTTTATTGCTGTCTCTGCCACTGAACACATCCTCCTTGGTACATTGCGCATCCCGCTTGCCCTGCCTGGTAGGGTAGCAGTCATAAGATAATGAGCACTAATGAGTTTCTGTGGTGAACACTATGACTTAGCTGACCCATTTAAGTATTACAAGCAGCCACTTAAATAATGAATGATAAAGAAAATGAAGGCAACCTGTTCTTGGTGCTTTGGCCTTTGAATGTCTCAGGTTGCTCGCCATTAGTTTTTTCATTTAGCACAGGTATAGAGCAGCCAGCAGGAATCAGCAGACAGTAAAAATGACAAAAGTTGTTTCAATGCACAATGTAATACATACTTTGAAAACCATCTGTCTGTTCTCCATCGCTTTGCAGTAACATTTTTTTTCCTGACACTGTTATATAGCTAAATATTCAGGTTTGACTATTTCAGTATATAGACTTGTGGGAGGAGCACTTCAAAATTAACTTGTTAGGGTTATTTTCATTCTGTTCCCCTTCAGGAACAGCTGTGAAATTTTTGGATGTAGTATTGAAAATAACATAAGTAACAAAAATGAGTTGCCATGAACAGAACTATGTGACTTTAAAATTTGCCATGAAAGTACTATCTAGGTTGATTCAAAGCTATTTTACAATTCTAGGCAAGTTTTCCAAATAGTTTTGAACAAATAAAATGACATATCAAAAATTTTGAAAGAAACCATCCTGATCATTTTATTTTTTTTTTTCAAAACATATCTCCAAAATATGTACAGCATTAGTTAGATAAACCTGGAGGCAAAATGGAGGAAGAAACAGGAAGAAACAATAACATTTCTTGGCCAAAGAAAGAAAATGTCTTCTAAAATGTTAGAATGCTTGCCTGGAAAGAGGGAGGGTTGTATTTTGGTTCATACTCCCTTTGCTATTGGATGTTTAATGAATAATAAAAAAGCTCCCACAGAAGAGGACGAGAAAGCCTTAGAATATAATCTCACATAGTCCAATAATAAGGGCGTTCAGTGGTGTACCTACTATAAAACTAGTTCTTTGGTTTTATTAGAAGTGTTCTTAGTTAAATATTTTGCTTATCTACATTGTTTTGATTTGATAACTTTATTGAAAAAATATCTGAAGTTGATTTGGGGGAAAAAAAAAACAAATTACTTTAATTTGAGTACCAATCAAAAGCCAAACGTAGTCATATCCATAGCTGCAAGTATAAAATATTCTTTCACAAGGACAGAATTCTTGATAGTCCCAGCAATAACGAGGCAGATCTAACTTTTAGAAGAAAAGGGGGTTTTACATCCAAATGCCTGACATCTAAATATCTTGCTGCTTACCAGAACTCATGAAAAGTTGATTTCTTTGGTTTGCCACAAGTTCACAAGCATAGAAACTATAGCCAAGGGGCAATTGCTTTCATGGGCAGCACTAGAATGGTTTTACTCCTTTATTACACCGCCTTTTAGTTTAGGGCTGGGGGGTGTGGAGGAGGTGGAGAGGATGGAGTTGTTCGGGTTTTTTTAATATTGAGCTTTGTTATACTGGTTTGAGTTTTTCTCTCATAAAGTTTCAGAGTGATTAAAGGACTTTTAGTCATCAGGATCACAGGAATTTGAAGTAATTTTATTTAGACAATTTTAGACAAAAATATTTCCAGTTAACTTTGCTTTTGTTAAGTGATGTATTTTGGGGGAGGAGTAGTTACTTGACTGTAATTTCTTCAGGTGGAAATATTGGTTCTATTAGCTTGGAGGGATAGTAGAGAGCATTAAATTTATTTTTATATCTATTGATGTTTCTCATTCAAGATTGATTGTTGTCCATGCCTTCCTGCTGTGTTTTCTGTCTGCCTTCTCAGTGTTTGCCTTTGGTCTTTTGGACCATTTTCATTCTCTGCATTTCACTCCCATGCCAACACAGAAAGAAACATTTCTGTATGGCTGGGTTTGTCTGTATGGTTTTCTGTTTAGATAAAAATCCTAGAGTTTGTTATTATCCATAAATGGGATATTTCGTACTCATGTCCTGAATGTAGGCTGGTATTTATACTATCTCTGCTTCTGACTTATCAATACATTAATTAACTCCACGTCTTACTTGTGTTACCTCTTTGTTTTGCACACTAGTGTTAAAGAGCTAGATTGAAGTGTTTCCATAATATAACTATTCAAGTTTCCTTAATTATTACCTAATACATGTACTAACATCATTATATAATATTAATAATAATAATAATATTTCTTTCTGGGAAGGGAATTACTGTTATTACTGCAGCACCTTCTAGTATGATCTTTGGGCTGTGGCTTGTAGTGGAAAGAAGTAATAATAGTGCTGGAAAGGGCCAAAATACTAGGGTTTGGAGGTATGCCAAGGCAAACAATTGCACGGTTACCTTTCTCTGCCAGGTAACCTTGCTTGTGCTGACTGGGTCATAGAAGAAATTATTCTAGTCAAGTTTCTTTCACGTGAGATGTTTGTGCTGGCAGAGTAACAGTCTCAAATGTCTATTTACCCCAAGAACAAGTATCCTGGAATTTTGCTTTTCTGCTTCTTTTCAGTGTGCTTTACATGTGAGAGAGACAGAAGAAACAGAATTCAACCAGCCTTACACGGCTTCTGCCATTCACGTACAGACCTAGACCCTTGTTTGCAAACTTGGCTTGTTGCACCTCTGCCCATGCTTCTTCTGATGGGGAGATAGCACCGCTCTTGGAAGTGGTTTAGCTTAACACTGGAAGTTGTATTGCTAAATTACTTTTTCCAGCTAACAAAGATCTTCTGGGAGAAACATGAGAGAAATCAGGTACCAAATATGCTCCGAGTACAAGACAAGGAAACACACTTAATGGTTTACTTACTTTCTTTAAAGTATTCCTATTCATTCTTCTAGTTTGAAACGAATTTCACTAATTTCCTCCATCTTCCATGCTTCTAATGGATGAAGAACTTATTCTACTTGCATAAATCTACTTTCATCATGTGTATTCAGCTCAACTTTTGGCAGTTCTCACATTTCTCAGTCTCAGGTGATATACAACTAGGAATTACAATGTCTCAATAAGGTCATAATGTTCCCTATTTATTCATCTCTACAGTTACATTACAGAGATCCACACAACCCTCGGGGTTTTTCACTGGTTCATCAAATTGTCTCAGGACATTTTTCTTTTAACTTCCTTTCCTACAGACCCTCCAACATCTAATCTTCTATTGCATCCTCATATACCTCAGCTAGGTTTTAACACTGTGATGCCTCAGAACTGCCTCCAGATCACTTCTCCACTCTTCCATTTCTCACTTATAAGCCACGCCTCAGTACCCCAGACACCTGCATGGTGCACCTTTCAAGAAAAACTGTTTTTACCTGATTGTCTATCTATGGTTGGAAGTCAAATCTTTCTTATCATAACCAATCCCTGTTTGGTTTTAATTCTTCTTGCTATGCATTTACAGTCCTCTCTTGGGAATGGGATGACTTCCAGAGAGATAACTTAAACACCCTCTTTGATCGTTCTAGACTAATGTAAACAACCTTGATCCACTCCAGTGTAAGTTCTTTTCCTGATGCCAGGAACACTCACCAGGGTCCTCCCTGCTATTTTCAAGATCCGCTTAGTTCCAATCCTGTTTCTCAGTTCTTGTGTTCTCTACATCAGCCCCTGTGGTGGGATTTTAATTTTCTTTTTTTGTAACAAGGGTCTTTTCCTGGTATAAGTTCCATTTTCTCTATACCAGCTACCAAGGGCTCCTTGGCTGTCCATTCCTTTCTTTTTGTTGGACTAAATGTGCTGTCATCTCACTTGTTGACTTATCTTGTACTCCCACCAATTCTTTTTCTTCTTCTCTGAAGCAAACCTGTCTCCAGCTCTTAGTTCTCTCTTTTCCCACACAGGTTGCACAGACATGTGTTTCCAGGTTCACTTTCTTGTACCGGAGTTTGCTCTGTAGCTCTGTTACACAGTACATTTGCTGAACATCACTATGCCTGAAAGTCAAGAGATCTGTAACTCAAGCATATTGCCAAATGATACATCTTCCCTCTCTTGTATATCCTCAGATCCTGATGTAAAGTCATCACCTTTGGTTATGCCACTTCTTTATTTGCCTCCTTTTTCATGAGCTCCAGCTGATGACTCTTCAGTCAAAAACAGCTTGCAGCTTATGTACTGCTGTTAGTGGAAGGGGAGGAAATTATACCTCTGGAGGTTTTAATAAACTGAGAGTAATTCAGCAGGCTTGGGGTTTTTGACAGACCCTTCTATTTTTCTTGATGAAGGCTCTGTCAAGCTCATGAATTCACAATATGTTCTGGAGTCCTGAAGCAACTTGCATCTTTATAGCACAAATGCATTAATCTTCAGCTTAAATTTTCATTAAATTTACTCTTTGTGGCGGACGGGTTAAAAAGAACCCTGGAATTATTTTTTTCACCGCTTCATTTTCTTTCTTTTTTCCTGCTGCAGAAAAACTAGTGTCAGGTTTAAGATCTGTGCAGCAATAAACCTTTGCCACTGGCAGGAATCTAGCAGTCACAAACAATTAGCTCTTTCTGTGAATGGTCCAAGGTTAATTTTAGCCTCCTAAACTGTCTCCTGCCAGATCTGATAAGTTTTCTTCTTTAGCTCCAGCTGTCTGGTCCCTGATGGGGTTTGGCTACAAGGAGGATGGCATTATCAGCCTATTAACTATCACTAGCAGGAGAACTGTGATGCTGATGAATATTGATCCCCTGTTCCACGGAGTTATCAGATGATGCTGAGCGAACCTGACGCTTGGTTGTGTCTGTGCGCAGCTTTCATTTTTTTACTGGCTGATGGCACGTCTCTCCCTGGCTCTGCCTGTGGAGGAAAGAGCAAGGCGGCAGGGCAGCTCTGCTTTCGCCATCAGCACGTCATGTTTGAAGGCAGGAAGGGACCGGAGTGAAAGTTTTGCCCTGTCTGGTGCAAAGTCTGGATACAGCCCGTGCAGCTGCCTGTCTCCCTTATCACACAGCTTTGCAAAATGCTTTCCTTCGTGGAGCAGGGAGAGTTCCAGCAGGTTAGGAAGGATTGGGAATGGACTCACAGGCACTGGAGGGGTCTGTGTGGTACTCCTCAAACTGGGGATGGCTTCACCAGAGTGCTGGCGCAGCTGTGTCTGGTGGGGATAGGTATGAAAGATGTGGAAGGTCTAGCAGTGAGACCCAGCCTGATGGGACAGCAATGTGCCAGCCAGCTTCCTTCAGACACCTGAAATCAGAGTGTGCATTTGGTTGTTTTGCTTTTCAGAGCAGATGATTCTGGAAAAAATTCTGTATCATGACAGTGTTTTCTTCCTAGAGAAAACAATATTGCTCAGGGCTCTAGAGGCTAAACAATACTTGTTTGGGTTTTTTTTTTCTAAAACAAACAGTCTGGGAAAAAGAAATATTATATGTTCTTTCAAGGTGTACAAACAGAAATTCTGGGACTAAACCCAGGACCAACACATTATTATTTATTAATACATAAAATATCCAGTCAATTAATCAAGTTAAAATTTGATAAATCATTTGTTTTGGATAATATTTACCCATTTATTTCATTACTATGACAGTTGCAATTCATTCAAGAGACATTGGGGGGGCGGGGAACGAACAGGATTATATTGAGATAAAGAGATATTAAACAGGTATTTCCTAGGAGTAAGCAGTACCATGGAGTAAGGTTGTGTGGGTTAGTATTATCTTATGGAAAAGAAGAATTACAAACAACAACAACAACAAAAAGACATTGCTTGAAATATTCCCACTGGTTTGTTTGTTTGTTTATCTTGTTCCAGTGCATGGTAGAACAGGAGTCGATTTTCTGTTTAAGATAACTGTTTTCTCTTTTAATTCTGAAGTAAATGCCTAACAGATTTTTAAAACCTTAGTGAGACCTGTTGTCATTTAGTTTCATAGTTTTAGGAGGCATTAGAATAAAGTTTTAGGTTTTCTTTTTTCCTTATGCTTCTTCATACAAATATTTAAAAGTTATTGCCTTGGAGTATAATTATTAGCCACAGGGAAACACAGCATCTATCAGCATTTCCTCAACGCTTTTTTTTTATTATTATTATTCCAGCTTGATCAGTGAAATGGGTATCAGCTCTACCATGGGAACATATAGACATGAATGGTGGAGGAAAAGGAGATTGTAGTATCTGGAATGGAGATAATTTAAGTGTTGGATTTTTATTTTGGAAAAAATGAAAAATTTTGAAAAAAAAATTCTGATTTTGAAAGAAAAGTTAAAATTTCGGGCTTTTCAGCAGAAGGAAGATATGGAAAGCATATGAGCTCCAGCTGCAGGCAACTTGCTGTGACCTGTAGGGAAGGTTTCCCCGGTGTCACTGAGAAAACCTGGCCTCTCCAAAATGTAGAGCATCAAGAAACAAAGCCTGCACATGAAACTTATACCTCTACTCCACTCAAAACTCACCACAGCCAACACGTTCCTACAAGTACATTTGTTTTGACACATCGGCTGCTTTCACAAACACTTGGTTTTCTTTGAGAAAGTGTCTTGTCAAAAGGCTCAGGTACTTAAGTGTTTAACCTCAGTGGCATTAGAAGAATGCAGAATGGTAGATGAGAAATGGAACAGGAAAAGAAAAAAAAATAAAAGAAAGAAAATAGAAGAAATAAATAAGGGTTGGCTGGGATTTTTTAAATTTAGAGATCAATATCACTGTGATGGTCTTGGTTACTTAGTGGAAATAGTTTGAGGAAAGCACAGAGGTGTAAATTGAAATGCTCAGCCACCAGTAACAAATGTGTTCTTGACTGCAGATTATTTTCATACCTATAAATTCACAAACACTGTTTAGCTGGACTTTGCATGTCCCTGATTTTTGGCTTTAGTTAGCAAAACAAAAAGAATATAGAAACAACTAGCATAAAAATACTAAAAGGATGAAATAATTCAAAACTAATTTTTGTGTTACTTCCATCCAAAACTCTGTTTCCTGCTATCTACGGAGTGGTCTTTTTTCCCAGTTTATATACTCTGCAATTTATTATAATATCTAATTATGAAGCCTAAAACTGGAAAATCACAAAAGATCTCTTTTGATCAAGTACCATCTGTCATAACAGAAGAAATATATTTCTGATGTAATGAGTTCCTTGCACTTCTTGTTTTTTGACAACCGATTTCTGAAGGTATATTGCAGTAACTCCAGTAGGATCCTGCCAAGCTCCATACACTTTTGCAGAGCTTACATACTTGTGTCCTCGTATGAGTTTCAAAAAAGCCATACAATCTTTCCAGGACTGCCTAATGCTAGAAAAGAGTAATTCAATTAATACTTCCCTTTTTGTGCCAGAAGCTTCTTGGATATGGACTTTCATCACCAGGTTTTGATGTGTACTCTTGGTGGTGTGTCCATTAGTTTCATGGCAGAGGTTTTCTTGTAATCTTCATTTAGATCAACAGGTACCTGGACTTCACATACAACACATGACAAAAGGCCAAAATGTTAAATGCTGTCAGTACTGTAAATAATTTTCGTAGCCAGCAGCAGCTCAGCCGACCTTGACTGATTGCAAGTTCTAGGTTTTGCTCTGCTCAAAGAGTACTGAGGTCCCTTCTCCACACCCCCAGCCAGCAGGCCATGGGGCACCCTTCACACCTTCAGCAGAAGCCAATCCACCCTACGCATGGGCATTCAAGAGTCCCAGTGGAACCAACCACATAATCAGAGATCCTGGCTGAGTGGTTAAGGTTGGACATACGCTGTTCTTCCAGACCCAGCGCTTTTGAAAGTGCAGATATTTAACCATCAGGGACTGACAACTAGCAGTTCTTGGAGGGAGGACCAAGGCACCAGATATGCCTATGTCCTAGCAGTACAGTTCAGGATCATCTCAGGGCATGTGAGGTGACACCCATGGGCTGTTAAAAAAAAAAGAAACAAAAAAAAAGAAACAAACAAACAAAGCAAAAAACTCTGCTGCTTTCATTCCTGATTTGTAATACTTTTTTCCCTCCATCTCAGAACAAGGCTGGGCAGAACAAATGCTGGGTATATGGATGCAGTCAGTATTGCCTACTGGTTCTTGTAAACTCTCTGTGGGCATCACTGGAGTTCAATAGACTAGATCACCCTCTTGAAGGTGACCAAGTTCTCAATGCAGTCAAGGAACACTAAGTGACACAGACTGGAGCTGTCTCTGGAGCACAAAGTTGACTTCCTCACCTCATTAATTGTGTGACTATGGCTAGTAAGGGATCTCAGATAGGGACCTAAATTATGGGGGCAGAATTCCCTCCCTGGTTTTTCATAGCTCAGCTAAAAGAGGAAGAAAAAGTTGACACTGTTTTGTTAGTTTTGTGGAAACCAAGAGAATACAACTTTCCTTTGCCTGATGGTACACAATCAAACCTCTTCCTATCCCAAAAATGGGAGCTGTGGTTCCCATAAACACATTAATATCTTCTGGAGTGCCTTCCTCTGCCTGGACTTGGTTCAGCTTGCAGCTGAGCAGGAGCAATTCAGTCACTCTGGAAGAGCAGCATCCACCTATGGCATGATTCAGAAACAGTAACTGCGATTTGAATTCATAATTTGTGTGAATGTGATTTAGCTTTCAAGTACAAAAGAGCACTAATGTACATAAAGTCAGAGGAAAAAAAAACAACAAATTCCAGAGAAATGTGATCAAGGGATCAAGGGTTATTGTGCTGATTTTGCTGTCTTTTGGGTATCACCCTACTTCAGAAGATCCAGGGAAAGTGCTTGATCAGAAGTTTGTTTTCTGGAAAAGCTTTCTTGAGCCTTTTGAATTTTGCATTTGGAAGCTTTGAAGTTGTCTCATGCTCTCATGCTGAGCCTAGGAGGGGATGGATGTGAATACTGGATTTCTTGCCTGTGAATCTTAAGCCATACATATGTTTAAAGTTTTTGAAAAGCCACCAGAAAGCCTATTAGACACAATAGCTCAAGGCACAGCTATAGAATATGTTCTTCAATGTGACATTACACATCAAAGGGCTGTGGTAGAATAGAACTTTGAAGACACTTATACTGGGCCAAGTAAAATACAGATATAAAGAAGGACTGTGTTTCTCTGTGACCTCAAAAGTCCTTGTTCCACAGGCAAGAGGTGTGTGCAGTGAAGTGGTGTTTGTAAATGAAATTCTGGGACATCCATCAGGATCAATACACTTTGTAACCTCTTGAAATGCTTTCTAGAGCGTGCAGAATTGGGTCCCATTACTGTTTCTGATAAAATCATGTGTTCTGGCTATGCCAGTAGTGGACACCTTGGAAGAAAGGCAACACCTTTTGAACACAGATATTGATATAACAGTGCAGAAAAAGGTTCCTACAAACAACTTCTTGAGGCTGTCATTCTGCTACCTGTTGTGCTCTGTCTCCTTTTGGTGATGGCTGAGCTCAGCACAACCAATTTCACACATAAATCAGGTATCAAGGTCACAAGTGAAATGGGCAAGGGGCCACAGGCACGTCACTCATTAATTTCTACTTATTGATGTTAGCATGGTAAAATGACACTGATTTCCTAGTTGGAAATTTTTTCTGTTTAATGACAGCCAGCATTTCCTAGCCCTCATTATGCATTAATGCATTAATTTCCCTTTGCTGTGAATGTCTGCTGCACAATGTCTAGACCTGCATGCAGTGGCTGGCCCTCCAGCGGGGAAGAAGCTGCTTAGGAGCTACCTATTCCATATACTCTTCTGCCTCTTGGTTTGGTGGGGATCATTGGGCATAAGTAATAAAGAAGATATTGGGAACCATAGGAATGATTATGCAATGACCACTCAGTGAAAAACTTTTCTGAGCTGCTGAAATGAAACCTACTCTGCACAATATATTAGAGAGAAAGGTGGAAACTGTCATGAAAACTGTCTCTTCTGAGAAACGAGGAAATACCAAAGATAAAATAACTCGTAATAATATCAAAAACATGGACAAACTGCCACAGAAAGATACAGGTCTAAAGGATCTTTCATGCCTTGGAACATTGAGAGAAATCACTGACAAATTACAGTGCCCTTTGAAGAGCACAGACTTGGACAGAGAGCAATTCTATGTCCTCCGTATAGTGCCATCAGCTGATACAGATTCACTTTGAGACTTTTTCAAGTTTTGAAGGTGGATAGACCATCACTTTCTATCAGTTTATACACCAACAGAAAGCTTTAGGGACTATGCAGCCATCAGCTCAGACCACATAGTTGCCTGATGGCAAAAATTTTCAGGTTCTGCTCCACATATAAGGCACTGCAGGGCCTTGGACCCCAGTTCCCTTGCCTCAAGGAGGTGTCCTAACCATTTGTCACAGTCTGTTACCAGAAGTCCATCCAGCCCTAAGGAGTCCTTTTGATAACATTTAATTGCAACCATATGTTCCCACTAGAAGCTTGAACAAGTCAGCATTTCCTTTGCTTGTCATCAAAACTTTATCACCCAGCTCTAATTGCCAAATCTATCAGAAGGGTTTGTAGAGACAACTGAAGAAGTGTATTGCTCATCCCCAACTAAACCTCTGCCTCAGCACCGGCTGTAGGCACCGATATTCTGGCCAAGGCTGTTGTAAATCCTTCCTACTCAGTGACCTCAACAGCAGGGTGTGATGTGGTCAGGGCTTGGGAGGAGGCAGGGTAGGGCACATGTAAAGGCAGGGGAGAGCAGGGAGCTGACTGGTTTCTTTTGCCATGGGGTCTTTCACCCACATTTGGTGGTTCTTTAGAAAAGTCGAACTAAACCAGAAAGGTAGCAAAACTCTCCACCAAATGGCTACAATGGCAGGGTTCTAGCTGACAGCTCAAGGAGAGCTACCTGATAGGAGCTGCTGTGAGGACACAGCTGGAAGACATCTCGGGGGGTGCCAGCCTTAGAGAAGCTGAGGGGAATAACAGCTAGAAAGTTAGAGGATTCAAGATGCACAGGAAATTCAATTTGCCAGTAAGGCATTTCTGCTTCTTCTCAGAACACTGACTCCAAACGGTGGGATTGTTTTGCTCATCAGCTCCTTCTACCATTATTTCTTTACCCAACATTGCTTATTTTCTTTGGAAAGCAGATGAACATGTTTTCTTTTGTTCATTAGATTTGTCCTGTAATATTAGACTTAGAATAATAGAAACAATAAATACTTATCGACTCTTTGGCCACATTTCTGACCATTAACTGCAGCTGCTTTTCATATCCATGTATATTTGTAACAGCTACCCTTACAAAGGCCCCTGGCTATAGCTGTGCTTTCAGGTTGTAATTCCATCTGCTTCATTCAACTCTCAGACTTTTGTGGGACAGGGCCTGAGGGGCAAGCCTCCAAGCACGGTCCAAATAACAAGCGGGGACCTGTTGGACCTGTTGGAACTTGTCGGCCACAAACCCTGGGATGACAAAGAGGATGAATAGGTAACAGCCGACAGGATGCCGACTGTTGAGTCATCACGAGATAAGATATGGAAATGAGGAACAGGAGATAAGAGATGGAAATGAGGAACAGATGGCCCAAGGAGGAGTGACAAGTTGCAGGATAACGACTTAACGGATGTCTATGGAAACTCACTTCAGGTGTCCTTTGTTTGCTGGCAAGTCAATCAGGGATTGCCCAGTACTAATGCTCAGCCTGAAGAACCGATCTGTTTAAAGCCCGCGGTTTTTGAAAACATATAAAACATTGTAATGGTGTACAATAAAGTTGACATCTTGCTTGCATCAAGCTGTGTCCCATCTCTCCATCGCAGCAGACTTTTAAACTGACACATCGTAATAATCTACTAAACCCCCTAAAACCTGTGCATTACCTGTGTCTGTAGCCATAGAATTGCAGCTTTTTCCTCTGCATTAATCATGATCTGCTTGTTTTGGCTTAAACACCAATGAGGAACAGCTTTGTCAAATGGTACTCCACTGCTGAAATGTGCGATGCTTACCTAAGGAGCAGAAGAAATGAGACCGAAAAGAAACTACAGTATCTGAAATAATGACAGCATTGGAATCTGCAGGGTTTAGTAGTATGCAATTAGTCTTCTTTCTTTCAGATGATGTTTGATTCATTAATACCACTACCTTAGAGAAAGAAAGCCTTGGTAGAGGGTCGGATGCCAGCTAATTCAACAGAGGGCTTCGAAGCACCACAGCAATCAGCTTATCAGATATTCATAAAAGGGGTTCATGAGTACACCACTTCACATACACTTTTATAAGAAGCAACGTACCTGTTTTAAGGGCTGAATGCATTTCTGTTATTTGTTATTAAACAAACTTCTGCAGTTTGCTTTGAAGTCTGTTTGGATATTTCTGCCAGGGTAAGACATCGCTAGGCACTGACATAGGAACCAGAGCTCTACTGTGAATTTTATGTGTAAATAGATAGTGTCTGTCCCATGATCGGTAACAAGAGGACCAAAGGTAGTTACAAGCAACAGATGGAGAAAACACATAAGAGGCAGTCTGGTAGGTAATGAAGAACAGCAGTTACAACATGCCAGCTGCCTGACTGTCAGACTTTTGGCACTGCAATTGAGACAAGTTTTGAGGGTAAATTTGCATATGGACAATGAAGTCACTTTGCAGATAAAGTTTTCTGCCATGTATAGGGAGCAGCATGGAAGAAAAAGCATGTGACACATTTCCCAACATGCAGTTTTGATAATGGGATCTCAATTTCAGAAAAATGTTTGATACAACGGATAACAAAGATTTAAAACCCCATATGATTTGGGCTCCCAAATCTAATTATGATGTGATAAATGGGAGAAGGGAATGATGGCATTTTTTCAGAAGGTTTAACAAAGAATTGATGACATGGAGTGAAGGTGATAAATGTGGGAAAGAATGTGGGAAAGTAAACCCAGGGTCATCCAAATGATTTTTTGGCAAGGCTATGAAGATTCAGATGGATGACTTCAGGGGCAATACGAACTGATAAATCACAAGCATCATGGAAGACCTACACTTGCTCCTTTTAAACTTGAACTTTCCCACTGAGGAAATGAAAGAGCAAGCCTCAGGATTTCTGCTGACTTCATGTAAGTTGATGATATAGACTGAAATAACTAAAGCATAATACGTGTTTTTCATATCTTCCTATCTCCCCTTCCTACCTGAATAACAAGAAAATAGAAATGCTGACTAAGGAAATGGCCAAGAAGATTAATTAATCTTTGCCTCCTTGTAGAGGAAAGAGGGAATAGAAAGATTTGTCTGTTATTGGATTTACAAGTCTAGAATAGTACGTAGGTTTCATTCATAACTTATCTCACCATGAGCAGTGACTTGTCACAGAAGAAGGTCCCTGGGGAAATCAAAAGGAGAGGGCAAAAGCTTAAAGGGGAGCTACTTTGTGCCAGGGACTCCAAAGAAAAATGGCCCTCAGTAAACACAGAGGTTTTAATGTTATGCGCAGGAGAGCATAGGTACCAAACCATTCAGCTATAAACCCTGAGAAGACTTCTCAGATGCTGCCTGTCTGTAGGTTTGTCATTCCCTGGGTATACAAGGGGATGTCTGCACTTAGGCACAGACATCTTGGCTGGCTCCACCACACTCCCCTGAACACAGGAATGTGGAGGCAAGATGCACAGTACTATCCAAATTTGTGATCTCGAAAAACACCAGGCAACCCTGGAGGTACCTTGTGTGTTTCAGTTATGCCTTGTTACATGCCCAGAAATGCCCTATTTTTGATGGGACTGGGCATCTCAACACTATATTCATGCCTAAACTAAACTGTAACACAGAAAGCAGGCATTCCCCTGTCCCATAACCCTGGAAGGATTGGTCCCTTAAGTGTTCCCAAAACACGTCCCCACAGTGGATCTGTACCCAGTGCAGCTGCAGGTATGCCGTTTGATGCAAAGGGAAAGAGGATGACTCATGCCCCACCTGTTCTGTGTTGTAACACAGCCATCTTACAAAATGCCTTGGCACAGTTCCCACTCTATCCTGAGTGATTTCCAGCCCATACTGACCGACCTCCTCCCAGAAGAGCATCCATATCAGAAGGCTGTGTGCTCTTCTGGACTTCAGCCTGGAGAGAAGGATCCAAGGCTCGTTCAACCACACAAGGAAATGATGGTTTCCAGCCTCATGGTTTGGGCACTCACTCCCTCTCTACTCCAAACACTCCAAAAGATAGGGTTTTTTTCTTTTTCTTTTTCTTTTTTTTTTTTTGTGACTGTTTATAGTGAAACAGAGAAGCAATGCTGGAAGCAGGTGGCAGGATATCTGCATTCCCTTGTTCTACCCTTCTATGGCTGGACTGTGCAAAACATTTCTAAGATTTGCATGTCTCATCTGCTCATTCATAAGCGGCTCCTGCATCTTTCTCTCTGTTTGGTTCTGTAGAATAAATTCCCCTAAGCATTTAAAAGAGACCCCATCCTTACAGATAAACATTGCAAAGGCAGCTACAGGTCAGCACAACTTTACTCCAAAATGATGCTGTTGCTGTCAAGTGTGTAATCAAGTACTTGAACAATGATGTTTCCACTGAATTGGTGATGACTTGATATCAGTCAAGATTATGGTCCATGCTACTTGATTGCAAAATAAGAAAATGAAATCATCAACGTATATTAACATGGCTTCCAAATTTTATTTTATTTTTTTTTTCGCTACTGCAGCAGGGCAGTAAAAACTAAAGCAGGAGAATCACACATCAGGTTTTATTTCTCAGAAGTATTTTTTATGATATCTCCCATTATGCCCTCTAGGATTCTTGCTTTGCAGATCAAGAGCAGTGAGAAGACAGGATATGACTTGTTAGCTGCATAATTTCCATTTACAATTAAAATAGTGTCGGTACTGACTAAGTTGTTCCTGGAATTTATATACATTTTCCAACCCAACTGACAACAAACTTCAGCTCTGTTATGCTTCTATAATCTTTGCTTCATTAAAATGTGTAAATAAATGATGTGGTAAATTATCTTATGTCTAACTCTTGTCTTGTTATTAATCTAGAGGGAGATGAAGTTCTTAGAACAAGGCAGGAAAGACAGAGAATTCAAGATGATTAACTTATCTTCAACTCTACTCACAACAGGAATTTTTAAAATATGTGTTTATTCTTTAAAATATGTTTTTCTAATTGCAGAGGAGAGATCGCTTTATGACAATAATCTTTTTTTCTTGAAGTGGTAAAGAAAAACACCCTCTATTAGAGGTTCCCACAAATTGAAATTAATCCTGAAGGAGCTCTCCAGAGGCATTACAGGAAGCAAAGGAGGGGTTTTTTTACCTTGTTGTTTATATTCTGAAGAAAAGAAAAAAAAAAAAAGAAACTCCATTGCTTATTCTTGAATAAAAAAATGAGATTATTTATTCATTCCTCATGTAGGAGATTGCTGTTGCCAATAGGCAAATAAAATTAAGTTCTCTTTGTCCCAAAGAGTTTATCATTTGATGGATGGCAGAAGGATAAGAAAAATAGAAGAAAAATTGCTATAGGAAAAGGTTCCTGTGGGCCCTTTGGCTTATTTTGCATATGTCAGGGTAATATGACAAATAAATACACATCCCTGTGTATGTTGTATTAAATATATGTAATATGAAATCTTAGTTATGGTCTGGCTAAAGCTGTGCGTAGATGCTACCTCTGTTAGCCTTGTTTGTGGACAAAGCTGTCACCAAACGAGGGGAGAAGCCATGAAACCGGGGCAGTGAAAAGCCGATAGAAAGGCTGATGAGGAGGAGGAGGAGTGGGTGGGAACAGGACCACATGCCAGGAGCTGATTTCACAGGACAGGAAAGCTCCATTCCTGCCATCCCATGTGGCTGGGGGAAGACCTACCAGCTGCAGAAGCAGATGTGTGATTTCCCAGATGATGATCCCCGTTCCTGCTGTTATGGGGAAGGGACTTGTACCCTCGCACTCCCCAAGAGCCCAGAGTTATCAAATGCTGCCAGCACAGTGAAGCAACAAACTGGGGATGCTGGGCTCAGGTGTGCTGAGGTGCTTTACAGAAAAGAATCTCTTGGAGCAATTGTTAAAGGTTCTTTCAGACAGAAAGAATAAATTTGTGCTACGGCTATTATCAAATGCCAATTAAGTAATAGAATAATAGTCAAGTTACATACAGAACACTCAGCACAAGCTTCTTTGGTGATAGGAGAATGGACAAAAATATTCCTGCTGGAAAACCAAAGGAAAATGGGAAAAATGAAATTCCAGCACCTTTCTTCCACAGGCTTGTTTTCTTTTATGAGGAAACTTTTAGCTGTCTTATGAAAGAGGGCTTGTAAGAGCTGGAAAGCCAAATTTCATTTCAGAAAAAATACTCCTATATCAGTGAAAAAGGATGGTTATCCGCACCTTCTCCCTCCTCCCCTCACAAAGAAAAAAAAAAAAAAAAAAAAACATTTCTTCCTTACCATTTTGCCAAAAAGAGCAGACATATGCCTTTGCATTTGAAAATGGCCAAATAGCGACAGTTGACATTTTAGCTGGCAAAATGTGCACAAGTAGGGAACAGACTCAGAATGGTTATTAGCCCATTGACAATGTAATGAAAAAATCTGTGCGTATCGATGGCTTAAAGATATTTAAACATAATGATTAAATAGAAACTGCCTGTAATTTAAGAGACTGTCCCAGTGGACATATTTAACCTTGTAAAAATTCCAGAGCTACCAGGCTTCTTCATTGCTGTAAAAGAGAACAGGTGGCTGGTTGTACAGGCAACCAAGGATCGTACAGGCGACTGAGTATCAGCCTGATGTGGCCAGAGGGATGGTGCAAACAGAACCACAGAACCATAGAATCTTGTAGGTTGGAAAAGACCCTTAAGATCATTGAGTTCAACCATGAATGTAACACTGCCAGGTCCACCACTAAACCATGTCCCTACGCACCACGTCTACACATCTTTTACATACCTGCAGGGATCGTGACTCAACAGCTTCCCCCAGCAGCCTGTTCCAATGATGGATAACCTTCTTGGTGAATATTTTTTTTCCTAATATCCAGTTCCTTTCATCCTATCACTTGTTACTTGGGAGAAGAAACCATCACCCACCTCACTACAGGTAGCTGTAGAGAGTGGTAAGGTCTCCCCTCAGACTCCTTTTCTCCAGGCTAAGCACAGCCCGCTCCCTCAGCTTCTCCTCACAAGACTTGCTCTCTAGACCCTTCTTCACCAGCTTCATCATCCTCCTTTGAACATGCTCCAGCACCTCAATGTTGAAAAGGTGTTTTAGGCTTTCGATGCCCAGCATGGATATAAGCAACAAATGCCACTTGTGCTGGGTCAACAAGACCTTGAAGCCCCTGCCCCTCTACGATCAAGCCACAGCCTCCAACAGGGGTTTGAGAAGGGGATTTGTCACCAGGGGTAGAGGGAGCAGATGGGCATCTCTTCGGGATGTCGATTCTTCCCAGCCTCTGAGAATCTGCAAGTTTGCGACCCCCCCCACTAATCGGTCTCTTTGAATGTTGGGGTTCTGGGGCAGGGGTTGGGAGAGCAGAAAGGGGAACTGTTGACACAGAACTGATTCTGTGAGGGGTGGGGTGTGAACAGGAACAGTTGCCTCTCACGTGGTAGTCAAGCACTGACAGGCTTTGGCCAGGACATGCTGGTCCCTGGCTTCCCACCACCTCCCTGGGGCAGAGGATGCCCCGGACCCCAGGGCAGCTCCTTTCCTACACCTTTGGGCAGCCACGTCTCTGCACAGCCTAAGGAAGTAAAACATCCCCTTGCTTTCAGCATTCATTATCCCCTTTGCTGCCCACTGGCCCCCTGATGTTTCCGTCAGACATTTCAGCTTGCTTGCACGGTTCACGGGCAGGGCACGGCGACGAGAGCAGCTGCTGGGCTGTGTCCCCCCAGCTTCGCTGAGAGCACCGCGCCAGCCCGAGGGGGGACGTCCAGCAACAAAACCATGAATCCTCCGCCTTGCGCACCTGGGCAGGGGGCACGTCACTCTCCTGGCCCCGCGATGCAACGGTGAGGGACTTCACAGCGCATAACATAGTGCCCCACGGACCAGACCCCAGAAGCTAATGGGCTCTCTGCACTTTGCAGCCACCCAGAACACTGCAGTCTCTCGCCAGTAAGCCAGAGACTTCTGCGCCACAAGAAATACTGTAGCAACATCTTTATAAAGTATGGGAGCAAATTAATTCATTCTCTTGCTTTCTCTCTTGACATAGATTTTAACAAGATGGAATGGCACAATGCTAAATTAATTTAGTTTAATGATTTTGATGGTAACAAATGGGGAAAATGGTACAAGCACAGCCTCTTATAATTAGACTGCAATCTTGTGCTTTTCTCCAAATGCTGCAGCCTGTTGCTGAGATGCAGAATAATTTCTGCTTCTGGAGGCCTGAAAATATTTTTTGAGACACAAATTAAAATAATTTTCTCTTTCAGGCTTTCTTGTGATTAATGCTTTTCTATTCCATGCAACGTTCCTATAAAGTTATTTATAAAGCTTCTTAGCATCAACCAGCCCTGCAAAAGCATTTTGGATATTGCTCAAAATATGTTAAAACATAAAACACTGTTAGAAGTGCCCATCAAAGAACTGCAGTAGATGCTTAGCTGTTGTGGATAGTATTGATTTAATTGAAAACCATGAAGCTGATGATTTATATAAATTCAACAAGAGTAACTAAAATGGCAAACTGGAATAACAAAGAAAAGTCATAGTTATGGAATTAAGTGATTTCGGTAAACATCTGAAGAACAAAAGAACATTCCCAGATTTTTTCAAGTTTAGCAAATGTTGGTGCAGAGGGCTTGCCAAAGGATGGTTCGCTCTTGTCAGTGCATTCGCAAAGGTGGGTATATTTTAAAAAGAGCTGCTTTTCTAATGTGTCATTTCTTTCTGTTTCCATTTTTAAAAACTCAAATTTTAAAATATATTTGTCTTTGATTTTTCCTTCTTCTGCATTCATTCTTTACACCCCTCAAGAAAGCAAAATTCGAAGACAGAAGCATGAAAAAGCGTGAAAAAAATTAAGAAAGGTAATTTTAAAAAACTATTTAAAAAGGCATTCTTTCCAAATGCCTGAACTAAGAGCATGCAGATTAAAAAAAAAAAATAAATAAATCAGTGCAGTAAAAAATGTTCACTTCACGGAAGCTTTTACAATTTTTGGGAAGACCATTTTTTACTGACTTTTTTATCCCTATTCAAATGGTGCAAGAAGTAGATTTTTTAAACTATCTTCTTTTCTTTGTACTGTAATGGTGAGCCCTGACACCGCCAGCTAATCAGAGCCCTATTCAGACAGGCATTGCATGCATTGTGGCGAAGTTGCTTAATTTGTAAATTTGACAGTAAAAACAGGTGGGATTTTTTTGGATTGGACAAAAAGGACATGAAAAGGGCAAAACACAAGTCTTTAGAGAGACTTCCAGCAGGCAATTCAAGGACAACAATTTCACTGGCAAATTTAATCATTTAACATGAATCCAATTTAGGTTCTGTTAAACATTAGGAGGGAGCAGTCACTTTTATTATGTGGAGACAAATAAATTCCTTCAAACTAAACATTTACACTTAAAAACAACAAGTAAATTATTGCATCCTTCCTATTTGTTTTTAAAAAATTCATTCACATGGTGTAGTACCAGTTTACTTGAAATGGTAAATTTAAGTGATATTGCGACACTTGCAAATGGGTGATGTTTCCGCCACCACTGCTAACCTTACCTAAAAGAAAAGGTTTCTCTTTAATGAGTTTGCAGACTAATTTTCAAAAGTTTTAGGGAATCCAATGGCCATAAGGAATCTGTGAGTCTTGGCCAATCTGAATGGACTGCTGGCATTGTCATTTTCTGGGCAATCTCTCTACTGGCTTGAACTGACTTTTAGTTCTGATCATTATTCAGTTGACGAGGGAGGTGGGTTGTTGTTTGGGTCTGTTTTCCCTTCTAAGGCTTCTGCAGAAATGAAATCTGCTGCTGTGCAGAGAGCCAGCATACGGTATATTCCTTACTTTGTATTCTTGACTTCCAATCTGCTCCTGCCCTCCTCCAAGGATTAGCATGCACTATTGCTGAACTTCTTCTTAGGGACAACCTTCCTGAATAAAACTTTTGAAAATACAAGTAGGAATGGTCTGCTTTCAAGGCTCAGTGATGATTCTAAAAAGACCGGTAACAAATCCTCCTAGACTGATTAACTGCACTAGAGAGTATCTGAACCACTGACTCACTCCAGGCTACTGCTTTTTGCTGAATAATTTTACATGCAAGTTATTTTAAATGTGACCTACAGTCTCCCAAAGCACCCCGGGCTCATCTGCTTTTATATTATAAACATCCTGTTTCAAGAAGGCAACATAGTTACGCAATTTTTGAACTGGGATGAAAAAAAAAACAACAAACAAAACAACTTTGAGGCAAACAAACTCCAAAAGCAGTTGCTATATCACTGGAGGAAACCTTACACAGAACAGGTAGACCTGATCGTGTCAAATGCAAGGCAGTCGTTTATACTCAGGGTCTAAGAACTAAAATTTGGCAGTGGTAGATACTGGAAGTGCCAGCTCCTCTTTCCAAACGTGCCTTTAACATGCAGTCTGTGTTTCTCTGTGTAGAAGACATTAACATGTTCCTAGCCTCAAGAAAACGATAGAGGGGAACTTGGATATTCACTGCAAATTATTTCCTGACACCGCAAAGGTCTAGTATTATTTTGGCACCAAAGTACTGTTATGCTACCCTGTGATTTGCCTTTTCTCCTCAGTAATTCACAGTGACAGACTTTTAAACAGAATTACATCCCCCTAAGCAGTTTCCCGTGCTCTGGAGATGGGCAGGACGGCGCAGACAATAAGGAAACATGACTGGAATACAGACACGGCTGTCCTTGTTCCGGCTGTCCTTGTTCCGTATCCACCCAGAGGTAGGTGTTCAGCCTTTCTTCCAACAGTGAAAGAACACCCCTTCCTCTCCACGCATTTTATTTCTGAGGGAAAAACAGTATGTTGTGAACACGCATAAAAGGAGAAACAGGTTTAGAAAAGAAACCCTGACGAGACCACTGTTCCTCAAAGGCTGAAGGCTGCTATTCCCATGAGATTGGACCTTTAAGGCAGCTCAGCTCTTTCACAAGCCTATTGTTGCTATGCCAGAAGGCTCCCATTGTGGGCATGTGTTTTATCCAGTCTCATCCCTTACGTCTGTGCTATGAATTCATAAATGAGAAGCAATATAGCAATACGTCTTTTTAAAGAGCTTCATAATAGAAAGCCCTACTGACACACATGGCTGCAACAGAACAAAACCCCTTTTTTGAGTATCAAACCTGCTGGGGGGGAACAAGGGTCCGTCGTCTCTTAGACACAGAATGGTGCACATAGCCTGGAATAGCCAGGAACAGATACATTCCTGCAAAAGAGGTATGTCTATAGGGAAGATAACTGTAGTTTTATGTCATTTCCATATACAAACATTTTTCATGGCTTTGAGAAGGAAGAAAAGAATGAGCTCACAGATATACAGAAGCCCCTGTGTTGCCCTTATTGATTACTAAAGAACTGTTTCATGTTTTGTATCATTCAGGTTTTACGTTCCCTCGCTTATACATACCATGTAAACAGAAAATAGTATTTCAGTAACAGACTATGCACTGGTATAGCTTCATCCACTTCCATGGAAGGACTTAATCATTTATAAATTGATAAGACAGGTCAGACTTTAGCCTTATCTTTTCCTTCCTTGTTTCCCAATCTAGGATATTACAGCCTTTCCGTGATGCCGGCCAACTATCTATGACAGCGACTAGAAGTGCAACAGTGAATTCATAATTAGCCTCTGTGGCTCTATTGCCAACTCTTTAATCATCAAAGATTTTTCCCGAAGAAACTGGATTTTGCCCTTGTTGCAAAAGAGGAAGGATCTGATTCTGCTCATAAAATTTATAAGACTGTGTGTTATTAATTTATTTTAATTTTTCTTATCATTTTTCTATGCCGCAGCATAAGATTCAAATATGAACTTAATTATGATCAGACACAGTATGGATTTTGTTGCAATAGCATGGAAATGTCATACATGGGAAAAAGGAGCAGGACTGGGGCAATTGGCATTCTTCCACAGGGAAAGGGTTAACAGAAACCTCTGAGGTAGATCTCTGGTTTTGGATGGAGAACATGGAGTGAGGCTCCCAGGTGCAGGTTTGATCAAAGACCTTGGGGCCTCATGGTCAATTTCAAGGTCCTTGGTCCTCCAGAGTTGAATCCAGGGCTCTGAGTAAGCCTCTGTCATAAGAAGTCAGTACCTTATAAAGGGAACCAAAAAGGACAGTTTGTTTGAGCCAGGAGCTATCTAAAAGTTTGCATAAATGAACTGTTGAGCCTCATCTCCCAGGTACTTTATTCAGCTTTTCACTGAGATGTCTCTGTGCCAGATATGCAGCCCGGAAGACTGTCCTGAAGGTTAAATGCCCTTACCCTTTACTTCAAAAGGATGAGAGTCATACTGCCAGATTTCTTTTAGGTAGCGGATGCGGTGCAAGGCTAACCTTTTTCTTGATAATGCTGAAGTCCTTAGAGCCTTGACTCTAGAATGTCTCACCCAGACTAAAAGTTAGGACAGATGTCCTGTTCTATTATTAACACAAAGTTCAAGAACCATGGGCTGGGTTTTGGCTGTTCTTGGTGTACTTTTCCCTTCCTTGCTTCAGACTTAATGAACTGATTGAAGATAAGATACAGAGAGAGCTGTGGCAAACTGGAAACTAGGATTCCTCTTCTGGAATGAGTGCACCACAAGCCATGCTTTCCCTGGTGCACGGAAGTTTGATTTCAGTTCTGTCTTCAGCTGCAACCTCCCCTCCCCTCCTCTCCCTCTCCCTCCCCCTCCCCCT
>JAVJGJ010000014.1:73506221-73563362 GCA_035590215.1 Microhierax caerulescens
AAAAGAAAAAGAAAAAGAAAAAGAAAAAGAAAAAGAAAAAGAAAAAGAAAAAGGAAAAGGAAAAGGAAAAGGAAAAGAAAAAGAAAAAGAAAAAGAAAAGGAAAAGGAAAAGAAAAAGAAAAGAAAAAGATAAAAGAAAAAGAAAAGAAAAAAGATAAGAATAAGAAAAAGAAGAAAATTAAAAAGAAAAAAGAAAAAGTAAAAGAAAAAAATAAAGAAAAAATAAAGAAAAAGAAAAAAAGAGAAAAAGAATAAGAATAAGAAAAAGAAAAAGTAAAAGAAAAAGATAAAGAAAAAATAAAGAAAAAGATAAAGAAAAAGAACTTGTGGAGCAAGAATGTAAAAAATCCCAACAATCTTCCTGAATATATTCCTTTTATTTCATTCTCAGGTAGCTCCTGTCTCTGCAGAGAGCTTCTGACTGGGGTTTTGATACTGGACTGATTAAGGGCATAGGTAGGTATGACCCAGGGACCTACACTTGCAGAACTATCAATAGCCAAAATAACACAGTGAGAATTAACCTTTTATTTTTATTAAGTGCCCCAGGAGAGTTTCTGTTGCACTTGTACTCACGGGGCTTTTTGACTGAAAGGTTAGAGCAGTTGTTTAGAATGAGAAACAAACACTGGGAGGTTTTGTGGTTCGATCAATACATGTTACAGACTCATCTGGTGCTGAAATAATTCACTTTGTTTAGGAGCTGGTATTGAACTTCGCTCTTTGGCAATGCCATTTCACTACCCCCGCCCGTTTGCCTTGAGAGCCCAGTCAATGAGCCCTGCCCGCCGGCGTGCTCGCAGAGGTACACTGCAAAGAGCTGTGCCCCAGATGATTAAACTTCTGCTTCCCAGGAAAAAATCCTGTTGGATTAATGCAGAACTGTGCTGCGGTTTAGTAACTGTTTTTTACTCGCAAAAGTACAGGCTGAGGTGTGAGCAGAGGCTTGAGTGCCAGCGCAGGCTGCCTGTCCCAGCCCGACCCGCTGCCCTTCCCGCCCGCCCAGCAGCTTGCTTAAAATTCTGCTCTTTACCTGCAGGTCTGCAGGGCTCTCCAGCTGCCTATTGTTTTTTAATACGTACTTCACCGTGGAATTGAATTGTTCCGATCAAGATCAGGGCCCTGTTTCTCTAGGTGGTATGCAAAGCACATCCACAGTCTAAACTTTCACTCATTTTCTCTGCCTGCCCTTCCACCATGCCCCACGCCACTCAGATAGTCCCAGCTCTTCTTCATTCCCTTTCCCTCCTGAATCCCTAAATGCCACTTGCCAGGCCCTCCCTGCAACCTCACTGAGTGTGCCGGTTGCTTGCCCCATTGGATGAGATCCCTTTTTGCAGCACATATGCCATGTGGAGGAGGGTCCTCTCAGGGTGCTCTGGGTAGGAGGGTTCCCATGTATCACCAACACTCACCCTCCTTGGATCACCCATCCATGTCATCGAACCCCTTCAGAAACCAAAAAGGGGTAGAGAGCAGCCTTCAAAGCATGAGCATCGGCCATGCCGATGGCTCTTACCAACTCTGGAACAAAGGAGCAAGCACAAGCCTTTTGACAGTAGAGAAAGAAGAGGGAACTATTAGGTGAAATCTCGCCAATGGACTGACCCAGCCACATCTGAGAAGACAGGAGTAATGGTGGGTCTACAAGCAGCACTAAGCCCTTAGAGCTGGGCAGAAACCAAGGCTCCTTTTGCAGCAAAATCGCAAGGGGCATCGAAACGGTGGTGTGACAGCATGTTGTATTGCTGGGTGTGTGGGGCTGCAAGGGGAGGAGTGTGAACGGGGGTGGTCTCAGAGTGCAGAGCCCACCAGCATCAGCCACAACGCCAGCCGCTGCCCGATCCTTCCCAGGGCAGGAGCAGCTCCTGCATCTGGACAGACAAGCTGCAAAACCCCCTTTGCTCTACAAACGTCTGCTGAGCTGATGTGGCTAGTTTTTAAGTCCCTGAGCTCTGTAGGGAAACCACAATTGAGAAGCAAGGGTTTCCAAAGCAGCACAGTTTTTATATAAAAATAATCTAAATGTTTGGGGTTTACCAATTACATAAATCCTTACTGACCAAAACATAACTGACCTTTACTTTTAAATCTGTGTTCAGTAAAAGAGGCTCACAATTGTTTGTGAACATTGCAAGGTCTGTAACATGGCTCGGGGAAAAACACCCTTAATTTATATTTGTCTAATCCCTAATAGCTGCTGACAGTCTGTGAAACAAATAGTTTTAATTATTTTCTCCTTGCTGAATCTCAGGTCTCATCATTTAATCACAAAAAAATAGCACATTACTGACAATTGGGATAAAATGGAGAGTCATACAGTAGGAAAAACAGGAAATCACATTAGCACCAGTGACAAACATGTCCTTATTGCAGCTCTGTCCTGAGACAGCAGAACGTTTACAACTGCCCCATCAAAAAAAACAAACCAAAACAAAACAAAAACCAACCTGAAGAAAATAAAAAGCCCTTCAGACATTTTCCATTTATCCTGAAATGTACGGCTATTAAAAATGTCAGTGTGGTCTCTGCAATAAAGAAAATAGTTTAAAGACTCCCATCAGTTATTAATGAACAATGTATGGGTCTTACACTTTGGTGTAAAATAAGTGCTACTTATTTTTTTATCGGACTACTGATGCATGAAAATGACTACAGAGCTAATCAATGACTAATCAATGACTGTATTTCAAGAGTAATGCTCTGTTCAGAGGAAAAAATGGCTGCAATTCACAAACAATTATTGAACCATGAAGCACATGAAACAATGCCCACAAGAGATATGCACATTATTTAAAATTTCTTCAGCGATAGCTGCCTTTGATCCTTTGTCCCAGTGTAATTTTTCCTGCCCGTAATACTGTGAATGTATTAAAGGTTAGTGTGAATACATTAAAGACACTAGCTTAAAATGCAAAAGCTAGACTTCTGATGGATACATCTAACAGCCAGCAGTGGCATGACTATTTCTGGAGTGCTGTAGCCATGGGATTCTGTGCAAAGCTCCTTCTTGTACAAGACATTGTCAGTCACAAAAAAATCAAGACCTCACCTCTCCTGGGCCCACTGCAGGACTTGAAATTCTCGAAGTTTTCCCAGTTTCTTTTTCAGTGTGCAATGGTTTACAGCTCAGAATAAGTGGAAGTACACGAGGTGGCCAGAGCTGGAGGTGATGTACCTCAGCGCTCACTGAAGTCTCCCAGGGAGACAGATTTATCACTGGCTCCTAAAGCAAACTAATGAGTTCCCATCAGCCTAATTCTCTAAATATAGCCTTTTGCCTTGTTTTTATCACCATCTCTGTGTAGAGCAAGGGAAAACTATGAACTAGTCCAAGGTACAAATCTGAATTCTCCTCTATTAACACAGAGGAGAGAATAACCCATCCATTCTTCACTTGCATAAACAAATACTGCAGATATACAGGGAAGCAAAGAAGCTGAATACCTCTGGCTCTCAAGTTTTTCTTTTTGAGTCACATATGGCTTGAGGCATGACTGGTTTATAGCCTGAAATTATGTTCCTTTACTTTAGGTTTAACTGCAAATCAGTTTGCTTAGCCCAGAACAAACATCTGGTCTTTGCTTAGAAAACGAACAGACAACTTCACACCTGCCATCAGAGCACAGCTACTCAAATACCTGACAACAGTTACCAGCAGCACTTGATAGGAGGGAGAGATTTTAAAAAGAATAAATGCCTGGCTGTGACTAGAGATAACCAGATTTGCCTGTCTTACTACAGTTCTGCAGAAGAAAGCAGCAGTATTTTTTGATCGCTAATATAATGATGGAGAAAAGCAATTTGGTTTTTGAAAAATCAAGCAGATTCCTCTTCTAATCTAAATTAATATTATGAAGAATTTACACATAGCTGTAGAAGACCACAGCAGAAAAAAAAACCCCATAACTACAAAGATAATTTTGAAGACAAAATAGCACCGAGGTACACGTTCTTACAGAGAATATTTCCCTAAGCAAAAATAGATGCCTGAGCCAAGTATGCTCTTTAACTCCTTCTCTGAACATGTAAACTCATTTCAAAAAAGCTCACTAAGGTTTTTTTTCTTCTTATTTAGGCAAGTATGAGAAATTAGACAATAAGACTGAAGATTTTCTTAGCATTCATCTCATTTGCATGTAGTACAGAGTTGCTCACACTCGTAGAGTTTGCTTTTTTATAGAAAAGGACACAAAATCTAGACAGTCCTCTGGCCTGCACTAACTGCTGCCATATTAAGTAAGTACAAATATAACTATTTTGAAACTATAAAGAGTGAAGAAGGCTCAACAAAACGGAGATGAGAATATAGCCCAGAACATACTGACATAATTTTAAAATAAACATTAAAAATGTATTTATGAGGTAAGGAGCAGGAAAGGAAGCTGTTATCCCAAAGCTTGTGTGCCTGAGCACACTGCCCTGCCAGCTCCCAGTTTTCCAGTTTCATTTAGAGAAAAGGTTACTATCATCTATCATATTCCATGGGTTGTCAGAAAAGCCAGCCCTATGTATTTTATTATTAAGAAGCCCCCTGGAAGAGGCGTTTTAAATGCTTGCAAAGGAGGTTAGCTGACTACTTGCCACTACACCATAGCTCTGCCCTTTCTTCCAATTCAAGAGCATATTAACCAGGGGATAATCGCAGGTGTTCTCATCCGTAATCTACAGTGGCAATAACAAACAGCAGGTCAAATGGAAAGGATCTTGCAGTCATTCAAAATAACCAGTGTTTTGCATTTTGTTAGAGCTATTTATCTATCTTTCCTAAAAAATTCTTAGGTATTGCAGGTGGCTGAAATCAAGAGTGAAAGAATATCGTTGAAAAATACTTAATAATATACATTCAACTTGCAGTGCTAGAGTAGGCTACGTTTTTGTTTAGTATATGATTTAAAAGGTAATTATTTTTTATCAAAATAATTTTGTATATGAAAAAAAATAATACTTGAAGGTGAGTGATATTTTACCATGAAAATTGTCTAGTCTCCACAGATTTTAGCAAAGAGACTCTAAAACATGAAAGCTATTGCAAGCTCCTGCATTTTAGATGCAACTATTTGTTTATGATAAAGGCACTATACAACTGTAATAACAACATACTTGCAAAGGTCTGTTAATAAATATTTGTTGTCGACAAAAGTTTTACAGAAATACATGTTGACAGTGACAACATAGAAAAACAAGAAATGAAGTTATATGCATTTACTTAACAAAAATACCTTCCACCTACCACACATAAAAATAAGATTCTTTTTATGCAAGAAAGCTGTTTACATGAAGAAATACCGATGGGTACAAACGACCCAGCAATGCAGTGTTCTTCACCAGAGAAACTACACACTGTTTACTTATTCCCTCAAGCGGCAAAACCACATGCATCTTAGTGACATGATTCATAGACAGATATTTCCATCAAATTTATAAAAATACCCCCATGGGCTGCTGACAGCAATGAGAGGTGAATGAGAGATTACTGAAATACAGCTAAATTGAGGGCAGCTTAAGAGACCTATGCTTCGGTTCATCACACCGTTTCTTTCTTGACAGTTCAAATTTTCGGTATAATCCAAAGGATTTATTTTTAAACCTAGACGCCCATTCATAATAGAGGGCAAAGCTTTAACTCAGTAATTTGAAGCATCGACACATCTTAGCTATCATAGCAGACCCACAGTCAGTAGCTTGCAGCAGGTCTATTACTCTAATTTGAAAGACCCATCCAAGAGAGGTGAACCCAGCTTTGCCCCCTCCTAAATACCACATAATGGTTTAAATAAATAAGGCAACAAAAAGCTAAATTCAAATTTTAAAAAGTACTGTATAATTTCTCCATAAGAAAAATAGAGCAAATAGCAGCAAAAGCAGCAATCCAGGTGAGGCAGATCTGCCATCACAAAACAGGAAGGTAAGAATACCTGTCTTCCCTTCATGCAAAATCCTAAACCAAACTCTCTGTTCTGGACATTTTAGGAATGAAATCCTCGTTGTGCAAACCCTTCTTAGTCTACTCTGGACACCGCCAGTTGGAGCTCCTTGGCTGCCTCCCAGCATGGCTACAAGCCTCCCTGAAGTTAGTCATCTCGAAGGTACTTTAGATGCAAACCAGTCAGTCAGGAAGGCCCAAGGCAACGGCTTGGGCTACTTATGGAAACACAGGAGAAGCCATGGACCCATACATGGGTCATGCTGCTGGCCCTGGCTGCCCGGCCTCTCTGCTGGAAGGGTCTCTTCAGCATTGACCAACTTCTAGAAGAACTTTGCTGTAACCCAGATTAGAGATTAACTGGACAGCTATGCCAACTATCTCTACAGTTCCATTTTCAGTGTAACTTAGCTAATTGGTTTTTTAATAGCATACACAGACTTCTTGACCAGGAAAATAAAAGATCTCATTTTCACTGAAGGCTTTTCAGTCTGACCCACAGCCCCATGTTCACTTTTCTCCTGTAGACAAGAGCCAGCACTGTTGGAAGCACAGTTCAACACAGCTCATCAGCAAACAACTGGAAAAACTGTTGTCTAGAAAGGCAAGGATGGTGAGTAGAAGTGGCACATCTTCACCAAAGGTTTTCCTAAAGAAGGATTTGCTAAGTACTCTAAAAGTTCAAAATCAAAATGAGTATTTGTTGGGAAATCTTAACTTTTGGACACTTAGACTGAGTTCTTTTTTTTTTCTTTTCAGCATGGGAACAAACCAGATAAACCTGAGGACAAAAAATTGGATTCTAAATACAAAAGGAATTCAGAAGAAATGAGGAGGTTGCAGGGACTCCTTGGGACATCTCTGATCTCCCAATTTTGCAGATATTATCAGCTGATCTCCTCCATACACCTATTTAAACTCCATCTTAAAACCTACACTTTTCTTATAGCTAACACTCTGTGGAAGCCTTTTCCAGAGTCTGATTCAAATTAGTAGAAACAAGTGTCTGACTTCTTTCTGCTTATTTCTTTCTCACTTTCTCAAAGTAAATAAATTTCCAGTCAGCTTGCTTCAATTCATTCTTATCTTGACAAAAATGTTTCCTTAAAAGCCACCTTACTCCTATTTATTTTGATTAAAGGTATTGCTAAGTATTATGACATAACCTGAAAATAAAAAGAAGGAAAAACAAGTTGTTGCCTAGAGCTTCTGCAGAGTCAAACTGAAATCAACTCACAAAAGATGCATTGTCTTTATGGTAACAGCAACAGCACTGATACCATCCTTGGCTGGGATGGTACCTGCTCACATCTATAAAGTCTAACGACTCTAATGCTGCAAATGGTTTCTTTCCATCCAGGAGAGCACGGGACAGATTGCACATCACATGTATGAGTGCTGCTTCTGAGCACAGGAGGTGCTTTATAATCAATCCCCTTGGCTCCTCTGAATAAACCATTGTGTAGTGACCTGGAGATGACAAATTCAGGTACCTGAGCACAAACACATTTTATATTTTATCACTTTTTCAAAAAGCTGGAAACAGATGACTCAACAGCAATCTGTCTTTGACCCAGTGCTGTGATGAGTGGATTGAAACCCTCATAGGAGAAGTTATACAGCCAAGGCATTGGGTGATGGACATATTTTGCAGTTAAAACAGTGGTTCATATGAAACAGACTTGCCCCAATATGAGGGGAGCATGTGAGGAGCCATCACACCGTGAAAACCAAAAATGAGCACCGAGTGTATCTAAAATAATATTAACAGGGCAATTATATTTAGGAAAAAAAATACTGTGTGAAAGTCCCTGTTTCCTGCCTCCCAGATCCACAATGGATTTCAAGTAATATCAGCTGAATCTAGTATTATGAACATTTGAAGTACTTACTACCTCTGGAGGTCTGCAAGTCTTCTAAAGCAATTAGGGTTTGGTGTGTCTGTGCCGGCCTTAATACACTTCCCCAGATAGCAGGCATATAAAATAGGACACGTGCCACAAACCTAAACCAGGCAAGAAAAATAAAAGGCCAGCCCCAGATCAAGGAGAACCTCTGAGGAGCAGGATCAGACATAAAATGCTTTACATAAGGACAGTGTTCCACATAAGGAATGCAAAGTCAAATCAGATAATCCTTGTTACAAGGATACACAATAAGATTGGGATCTGGATGCTTTTAGGTTTGGGTCTTACTTATTTGCTTAGCAGGTTCTGATCAGCTACAATTGTGCAAAGCCACTGATGAAGTACCGAAAACCTCATGATGATGGAAGTCATCATCTTATATGCAGAGGAAAATGGGGACCGAAGTTGTCATTACTGGTCATGATGTATGACATTGGTGATAACTGAACTCCTCCTTGAGAAATGACCAAGCTACATTCCCAGGTTGGGAAGCCATAAAAACAGCTTTTGTACCTGGACAATGCGCAACCCTTAAAGAAAAAACAAGTATCCTGCCCCAATAGTGCCTTTTCATTTTTTAGAACAGACACACCTGTCAAAATATACTCATAGCATGTAATTTTATTTTCAACACTCTGAGCTCCAGAAACAATGGGACAGCTTTTCCCTTTCTACATTTTCAATCGTCTTAGGATAGTATGCGACAAGTGGCAGATGCAGTGGAAGACTACATTTTGCATCTCAAGAGCCTGGCTTGGCAGGCAAAAATATCGAATAAGTCAATCAATAGGGTTCTTCCTGACACACACTCAGCCTGAGCATGCTGCTGCCTGCTGCAGGGACGTGAGGCAGCTGGGGACACATTGCACAATGCTGCTCACAGCAATGCCATGGGAACACAGGGCTGCCAGGCACAGGGCACCAATTCTGGTCCCTGTTGTTCATTCAAGAAATAATGGATGTACTAAATCGGATAAACTATTAATAAGATGGTAAGTTAAGCTTGTAAGTTGTTCGTGGCTAGCTCCAAGACTTTGACAAGTAATTAAGAGACATTAGGAGCAACTCATTTTTTCAGACCATGCCTGAGCCTCGGACCAGCAGCAGCACCTCCTTCCTATTCCAGTGACAGAAAAGTAGGGCAGCATAATGGGGCCAGACAAATACCACTATAAATACCATCCATGATAAGCTGTCCAAGTTCATTCTTGTTTTATTGCACATTGCTCAGGTTTCATCCAAATCCTCTTTTGCATATATTCTGTATTCCCCACAGAGCGCCTGGTCTGTGGTAACATCACTCCTGTGGTTCCTTCCCCTTTCCAGCGCTGAGATGGCAACAACGAAATGTAGTAATTTGCCCTGAAGAGACTCACAGACCCAACTTAAAGAGAATGTTTAAATATGTAATAACATATAGACTCCACTAACTCTGGACAGATTGTATTAATGACTTGTGTTTACATCTAGGATCAAGTTCCTTCTTGAAAAAATGAGAGCTAGAGCCACTGCACCAAATTTCCTGCTCATGTTTACCTATTAAAATCCACCAAATCCCATGTATTTAGCTGAGAACATAACAAGAACAAAACAAGCCATGTGAGCTACAACTTGTAGTATCTCGGTACCCTTCCCAAAAATGCAAATATGAATGTTGGGGGCTGGCAATTGTAACTGTTATGGTCATTAGTAAAGCCAGAGTTATTCAAGTGACTTCTGAATTGAAACTTTTCAAAAATCAAAAATTCAGTGCTGGATGATCCTGTTATTTTAAAAATTGTATTTGCTGTTTACAGTTCTTCCTCAGATAGTGAGTAATGCTTGCTTTCCATGCTTCTCTCTTTTTACATACATTACACTATTATAAATACATATAGGGAGTACACATAACTACCCACGTAAATGTATGACAATATCTATATGATAGTGGAAGCTGTTTACAGTGGACTGTAAACTTATATGAGAAATAAATTTCATAAGTAACTGGGATTGCCTCATCTGTGGCTGCCCATGAATGCACTTCCCACTTGTATGGGAAATGGTCTGGTTCTCCGAACACCTTAGAGCTGCCATTTGAAAAAACAGCTTGAGTAGAGATTACTTGTGCCCCAGACATGTGAACACACCTTTCCAGTTCCTACTCTCTCCTGTGCCCATTCAAAACCATACTATCTTCAGTTCTTTACTAACATTGCTGTGGCTTAAAAAAAAAAACCTAATTCAATGTCCTGTGCCTTGGGATGGGATTCATTTCAACTAACTTTATACCTTGATACAGCACAGACAGCTATAGCTGAGCTAGTCACCAGAGGACCCCTTCATGGTACACAAGGACAAACTGGCACTTGAAGGACTTGATTCACCTGGCCAACTGTAGATATTTATCTTAGGATAAAACTGATGCAGTACTAGCAGGGACCACGAGGAGATCACCAGATGAACAGCTCCGATGCAGGCATTCCTATTGCAGATATTTATGAACTAGGAGACATGTCAGAGGTGGCTTCCAGGCACAGATGCCTCAGACCACTGGAAAAGGGGTGTTGGGTCAGCTTCTTGGCAGAACTTGGCACTTTCTGTCAAGCCTTTGAAAGCTCAGGATAACCGTTAAAAATTGTGTCTATGTTGTTCATGGAAGAGCTTCCTTACTTCACATTGAAAGGTTTTTCAGTCTCCTTGGACTGCTGGTAAATTAAGGACTGTCACATTCACAGAGGGGAAAAGGGCTGCCTGTAAATCTCCAAAGCCTCCTAAAATTAATTTTTCTGTAGTGAGTAGGGGCTTTAGGTGATGGGGCTCTGCAATATAAATGTTACAAGCACTGTTTTGTCGCACTACTCACAAGTAGGAAACCAATAAGGAATTTAGTTAGGTCATCCCCTAATATTGATTGATCTGTAATGCACACCGTACCTGGTGGCAAACTGTCCATGTGTGTATATATGTGTGTATGTGTGTGTGTGTGTATATATATATATATATATATATATATATATATATGCATTTCCACAACCACCTCCTCTGCATCTCCTTATTCTCCTTAACTCAGTGTATGGGTCTTTCACATGGGAGAGAAAAAGTGCCTGTAACTCCTGTTTGCACCTTTGCTGAATGGGTCATTTCAGCGGGGCTGGGGTGGTCTCCTCTCTTGCTCTTTTTCTCTCTCAAAGAGCTGTCTGAGATATACACCGGTGAGAAAGATACGTGGCTGCCCTGTGTTCTGCTGCCAGTGGGTTCAAGTTTCCAACAGTGTTCTACTACATGACTGAAAGAAAATGGAATTGTAATTATGTAGTGATGGAGGGAAGAACTTCCCAGGCATGTGAGGGAGAATCACAGCAGTGCAATGCTATAACCTCTAACTATAAAGATGATGGATTGAAAGAAAAAGACTAATGGTCTAGTTGAAATGTCAAGATTTTCTATAATTCCCCAACTTTTCAACCTCTTTTTTGAGACCTTTTTATTAGCAGCATTGTGGTTACCTTCTTTTAAACTGACAGTAATTGGTACCAGGTCCCTGGCATGTGTTTGGTCTACAGCAAATTATCTTCTCCTTTTGTGTTTGCTCCATTTTCAACAAGTGGGACTGGGAATAGATTACCATATGAAGGTATTATCCAAATATATGGGAAAGTACTGCTAGGAAATGTTGGCAAGGAATAAATTGGCTGATGGAAAATGTCTTTCCTAACTAACTCTGTGGGTTCTGAATATGAAAATAGTTGCAGATTACAGGATGATAGGTGCTCATGTGCTAACACTAGTTAGGCTCATATCTTTTCACAATTTCTTAACTGTTTACTTACCTTATCCTACAGCAATACAGAGACTATTTTTTTCATTCTTTTGGATATGAATTGAATTCCTTTCAGATAGAATGAAGTAATCTGTCCGAGCTGTCAAGTTAAATCAACAATCCTACCACACAGGAGTTAGGGCTAAACCCTTTCTTACACAGCACAAATACATGTTTTCAGCATGCTCCTGACCTGCCAGCAAAACGATAATGACAACACTTCACTTCAGTCACCAGTCCAAAAGTTTTGCTCCAAAACAATTTCACATAGGGCAAGCATAGGTTTTTACATAGTGCATAGTGCAGGTTTAACCTGCATTTCTTTAGACCATTTTCCAGGTTAAAAAGGGTCAGTCCTGCAGGCAGCGTTAGACACAGAGACAGTTTTCTTGTCTTGTGAACTCTTTTGAACGATGGGAGATAGTCTTCCCTTTTCACACTGCCAGGAAAAACAAATGGGTGCTTTCCTTTTTTTAACCAAACAAACAAAACTTCGAGACAAGGCATGAGATGGATCTCTGACTGCACACACTGCTTTAGTTTTTGCTTGCTCCGTGGCTGTGTTTCAGCCTGTTCCAACTAGCACCCTCCAAGAGGAAGCCTGGGTGTGGTTTGGGGATAGATCACACCAGCAGCTGCTCCAAATAGGAGTTACAAACAAGAACTTAGGCAGCCTTGACTCCCTCTGATGCACTCCAAAACCATCCTACCCATTTTGTGCTGTCCCGTACTAGTAGTATCCTTACCCCTTTGCATGCTGTATATCAAGGCATGCAAAACAAATCCTTCACTTTCCTGCCATGAAAACATTCCCCAGCAATTCTCAATGTGTCTCTTAAAGTAAACATTAAATAAACTTAGACCTGAGAAAACATGGATAAAAGTAACAATATTTTGGGACACAGGGGAACAACAGGTTCAGTGGAGACCAGGTTCCAATGCTATTTACGTGTGCACTGAGAATCAGCCTACTGTAGAGGGGTCTGATATTAACAGGACAGACAAAAAAGACTCTGCTCCAAAGCTTTCTTACTCAGCAGTTAGAATAAATAAAGCAGCCACACTGCATTCATATACCCCATAACAGGCAGGACCTGGATGCCTACCGAAGTCCAGGGACTCATGCAAGAAACACACTCAGATCACCAGGATTTGGGAGCTCATGGGTGGATTGCTCATTAGCCTTCTCAGGTGAGTCCCTCCATTTCCCCCCTGAGAATCATTCTATGGGTGTAGGAATAATGAAATATTTATTAGATGAAAAAAAAAGGGCCCCTATGGCTCTGAAGCTTAAATCCTTTTACAAATGCGTACAAAAATGGGAACTGTCTAAAGACCTGAGTTACTTGAATAAAGTAGACAGTTCCCTTCTCTCTAATTTTGACCAGAATGCTACTTTTGATCTGAAAACCTTTTGTAAAATTTAACTGCCAATAACATGTTTCTGCAAGGATTTTTCATTCTGTGAGAAAACTCCAGACTAGCTTTACATGAGGACCACACACTCACATGGACAGAAGATGTTGATGCTGATGAATTGCTGCTTTCAGCTGTAGAATTTAATTATTCTCATTCTCTACAGCTGGCATTATTGTGCGGTGATGTATTTGTCTTCTGACACCTCGGAGGGGAGGTTGAAATGAAGTTTCTACATTCGCAGTGCCAAAGGGACAGTTTGAATAAGAAGTGCTGCAATAAGACCTGCATGACTATGTCCTCTAGCATGAATGATGCATCCAGGTTCTTTAGATCTTGTTTTCCAGCAGCACTTACAGACTGAAAGCATTTCTTTAAAAATGTTATAGGAAAATTACACTAAAGCTAAGCCTATTTTGACAGATGAAAGAAATGAACCAGTTTATACCGGCTGATTTCTAGCCTGTGTTCCTGAAGCCTTTCTCTTCACTTTTACAGGCTGGCAGGGTCACTAATCCTACTCATTTTCAGTTTGTCAGTCAATAATCACTTACGTGGCGCTATGTCTTTGGAAATGACAGTTGAGACAAGATGTGATGCGTAGTCTTCCGTCCACAATGCCTTCCTAAATAGCAATTTGAGATGTCTGAAAGGACTGAATACTCTATATCTGATAATGACACATTCACCAAGCCTGTCATAAAGGTTTTGGGGGAAGTTTACAACACTGCTAAGTGGGAAATGTCTCTAGTATGACGGCATAATGAAGTCACGCAAAGCAGAGAAATCCCTGCCCTTGGAATCAAATTTTTTGGTTGTTTTTTTTTTTTTTTTTCTCTAAGGCATTTTAATTGTGTCACAAGCAGAGGCCATCTGGCTTAAGAATGAATATTCATTATCTGTAGCAAAGCAGAAAAACTTGTGAGGGAAATGGTACCTTCCAGGCTCCCAGCTTGGACAGTATGCATCACTAAAACTAAAACTGTGTTGCACAGTTGGCTAAATTGCAATTTGATGCCCAATGAATGACTTTTTAGGCTATTATCATCTTACTAGTTAGTTATTGTTTACCAGTTGGACTTTATCTGTTCAAAAAGAAGATCACTTGATATTAAAAATTCCTAGGGGATAACATATTTCACTGCACTCTGCAGAGCACTATGACAGCTCGCCAGCTTTTATTTACTGAGAAGTCACGGGGTAGAAATCCTTTCTTTTTTTTGAGGAATAAACATAATTTCTCTCTTGCATGCAACAGGTGCAATTCCTGTTTATTAAAAATGTAGAGAAAACATTTACAAAATGGAAATGTAATGACTGCGTACTGAAGCAGACAATAACTTTCCTGAGAAAGAACTGAACTGAGAGAGAATTAAACTATCCCTTTTAAAGGGTGGGCATTTGTTTCACAAATGTTATGACTGTCACCAATCCCTTAGCTTGGCCTGTCTTATTTCTACAGGGGTGCCTCTCACTGCAGCTTGTTGTGGGAAAAGAAACCCCAAACTGGTTTGGCAGAGATTTTTCTAAGCTACGTATGAACAGCGAAAGACAATGTTTCACGGTTCCAAGAAACTCAAGCTGTTAATACTTTGAGTAAATTATATGTACGTATCATGGCCTATTTACAAGACTGTAAGTTTATTTGTTTAAGTACCTAAATATCTTGAGGCAGCTCTGAGGTGGATGTTGAGCCGACAGCCTTGCCAGCCACACTGAGCTGCCTTGAACACAAGCAGCCCAGGGAGAGTGGGGGCCAGGCTTACAGTCGACTTGAATGCAACTGGGACCAGTGCTGGCAGAAATGCATTTAAAGGTAGTGGAGGCTCTGCCACAATGTTCTGAAATTAAATCAAACAACGTTGACTCTCTCCTGAGGGAATTTGATATGATAAATCCATGATGCATTTCCTCATCGGAGCTATCTGGGCTGTGTTGGCTCTCATGAGCACCAGGTTGCAATGGATGAAGCAATTTCCTGCACGCGTTTAGAAACCACTCTGGAATACTTCATTGTGATAAAAGTTAGTTGAGCCAATATGATTATAGAGCTATCACCTCATTTTCACTGCATTACTGCCGTAATACTAGGAGGAAGATTCATATATGTGCACTCCGGAATGAAATTCCAGAGGAGAAGAAATCCATAATACCAACTATCAGCTGATATTATCGGACAACTGCATTTTCTTGTACTTGCTTTCTTACTTTTCTCAGGGGAAATTTACCCTAGTGCATTAGACCAACACAAGACCCACCCAACCTTGAACACTGGATACTACAGCCCTTGGTACACTGCTCTTAAAACTGCCAGGCAGGCTTTCAGTGTCAGCTTGCCGTGGAGCTGAACATCGCTTTGTGTTGAGTTCTGCTGGAGTCAAGCAGGGCATACCTATGTGATGAAGTGCTCCCAAATGTGAGAAAGCAAGGCAAAGTCAGTCCCAAATACATAAACATATCCTAAGCAATATGCAAAGAGTAAAAGTGGGAGCTGTAACTTGGAAGTCTAAGGGAGAGTGGGAAGAGTGATGGGAAGAGTTTCCTTCTCCTTTGGCTCATAGGAAAAACACACCGAATGTTACATAAAAATGTGAACATCTCAACCTGATAACTGAGGCATTCAGTTACCCAAACCTGAAGTTATTTTGACTCAAAAAGCAATTGATGCATTTGCTTTTCAGGCAGTACAAACATGGCGCTTCCATGCAAGTCAGGATGTCTGTCCATCACCTGTTGCAAGGTAGAAATCCCTTAGAGTGGTATCTCATCCAAAGAATAGGAAGAGTCAGCAGCATTAGTATTAGAGCTGTAAGTATGAGACTCCTTCTTGTACTAGATCCAAAGTTAGTTTATGTGTGTTCAGTGACATCTCATTCAGTGTCTAAACATGACCAGTATAATACAAAAATGTCTCCCTGGGCACACCAATAAAACTGGGTGAGATTGAGTGCGGTGAACAAGAGACTCAATTCTCACACTCAGAGACAGAAATTTTGTCAGAATTCTGTGGCTCTAGAGTAAACGCTGAGCACGAGCTAAATATCTACATGAAACTGTTATGTTAGTAAGGTGAAGTAAGTCCAATGAAAAAACACCACCACCCAAGGCTGATATTTAAAATGGCAATCACAAGAGGCAAAACAAGTTTAATATATACGGTCTGGCAAAGCTGCATTCTTCTTCTTTAAGAATGCATTACATATTATGAGCATTCCTATTACAATTTTATTGCAATATTCAAGGTGTACTCAGAAGATACTATTATTTTTTTTAAATATGGGTTTATTTGTTTGCATCTTATTTTACAGCCACTCTTCCAGCCTCCAGTTTCATTTCTAAAATTAAAGCTAGTGATATTTCCATATCAAAGTTTAAAATTAATTTGCTTTGTGGGACATGCCCCTTGATCTAAAATACTTTGTTTTAATTAGGACATTTAATTTTCCCTAATGGAATCAGGTTCCATTCACTTAGTCCAAAACTACTTTCTGAAAGAGTTCTAAGCAGTACACTTTCTCAGCACAAGGCCTCCCAAGGCTTGTCTGCACGAGGAGATTGCACCTATGCAGCGAAACTGATTTCAGATTGATCCACTTATACCACTATAAAAAGTTAATGAAGTTAACTGTAACTGGGTCTGCCCTACTTCTGGATCGGTTTTATCAAACAGCTTTAAGTTTCCTACTGCGACCAGAAATAGATAATAGAAAATCAGGTACCACTACAAGTATGTGTTAGGATGAAAAAAATTAAATGAAAATTGTCCCACTCCCAGAGCATGAGTCTCTGGAGCCACACAGTCTGGAGTATGGCTGCTTCCCACCACCATTTTTATACAGCTTCCTTCTTCCCTTTGCCCTCTTCCCTAAAACATGTTGCATACGTGTAGACTGCATAGACAGATCATGTTTGCTTCTCATTAAGAGAACATACAAGACACTTGCAAGGAACATTTTGCGTATCCTGGCTCCCAGTCAGGATGGTGTTCTGCCCCCGCGCACGCACAAGCCACATGGATAGGTCAGGGCGGGGGTAATCAGTGCATGGGCACAGACAGTGAAAGGCATTCCCTTTCCTTACCGTGAAAGCTCACTCCCTCCATTTGAAATAAGTGTTTGTTCTGGGAAAGGCCTGTCTGTATCAGTTTTGTGCATCTCATCAGCATGAGAAATGCAATAAATACTACACATGATGATAAACTCCAAAACACCTTCAGCTCCGTGCTGGCTACAGCTCTCACAATGCAGGTGCATGGCAACTAAATGATTTAAAAAAATGCGTACCTTGAAAAATAGCCAGGCTGTCATCCATTTGATGATTTTTACAACCCAAAACACATGCTTGTAGAGCTCAGTATTCACTACTCCAGGGTCTACTACATTAGCAGTCACATGGCTTCCATCTGCAGTCAGAAGATGCTGTAGTTGATAGGTAAATAACACAAGGGCAAGTTTGCTTTGGGCATAGGCTCCATGGGGTGAATACGAACATCTGTATACAGGAGAGAAAGAGAGAGGGAGATGCACATGAAAATAATCAGAAGGAAAACAGAACTGCACAAACATCAAACGTCCTGCATTTTGCAATATCCAGCAAACAAACAGCTGTGTGTTGAGTCATCAGAAGAAACAGCTTATCACTGGCAGGCGTGTTATTTGCTGGAGTTCTGGTGATTATTCCATCAGACACCAAGTCTGATTTATGGCAGGGAAAAAAAAATAAAATAACATTACACACTACCTGCCAGAACCTCTATGTCAACCTTTTCAAACTGGAAAGGCTGAGGCACTCCCCCCCACACCAAGATATTGTCACCTCAGACTACTCTACCCTTCTTCACTGCCCTCTTCCCACACATACATACCTTGTTCCCACCCAGTAAATCCAAGCCTGATCATACTACTCCTGGTTATTTATTATTTGTACTGCAGCAGGACCTACTAGTTTCTGGTGCAGGCTCCTGTGTTAAGCACAGGACAAATGAGCAAGGTAATCATCGTACCTGCCCCAGTGACACACCAGATTACACATAGATAAAAGCGATGGATAAAAAGATGGGGCAAGTAGAGCAGCTGCAAGCGTAACCACAGTTATGGCACACACAGCTGTTAGAGCAAAGGCGGCTGGCTGGGTCTGCACCGAACAGGAGGTTCAACGAAGGCACGCAAATGCGGGAGTTACAGCAAAACACTACCTGTTGAGACTCCTGTGCACCTCTCTCATCTGGATGCTGAATCTGCCCGCCTTTCAAGTCAAACTTTCTAGGAACTACTGATTAGTTGGGTTTCACTGCATGTAAGCAGCAGTATTTTTTTTTTTTTTTTTTTTAATAAGCAGGCAAGTTCCAAGCAAATTGGCAGGCATGTCGTTTAAAGTATTCCTCCTGACTGGGGCCTCGGTATCACTTCTACAAATTCCTGTGCCATGACAGTTCACACTTGTAATTACTACAGCCCCTCATCTAACTTTTTTTGTGCTTAGCAGAACCAAAGGTAACTCCTGTCATTACAGACAGCTCATAGGCAAAGCAGGCAGGAGCCTAAAGCAACGGGCTCCTGGGGGCAGCAAAACTGCTCTGGTCCCCATCCCGTTTGCCTCTGCCAGAACCTGGGGAAGCAGCATTGCTTGCTGCTGCTGCCTATGGGGACCAGGGGTTAGGGTCCCTGGGGCAGCAGCTACTGCTGCTGGAGGGAGATAGAAGGGCACCTACCCAGGAGCAGATCTCTTTCCCGTCTCTCTCCTTCCCCCTAGCTGTTGTCCTGTCTCTTTGACAGCTGCAGCTACAACTCCATCCTCTACACCTTCACCCTTAGTGCAGCAAACACCCATGCTGGGGATGCTCCCACCCTGCTGAAAGCCTGCTTTTGGTTCTCTGTGATTGCCACTATGTGCAAGGCTTTTATTTTGAACGAATAGCAAATACATCTCAGAGTTCTTTTTGTTATCTCGTTCTCATTGAGTACCTTATTTATAATATCCTGTACACTTCATCACAGAAAGCCCTGGCTGCTTGCAAATGGACTGACTCTCTGCAGAGGTATAAAGCTACTAACTGTTCACGTTATCTGAAAGGACTCAGAAACTTGGAGACACAATGGTAAAACATACAGCTCAGCTACAGGAAATAAAAGACAACAACACTGAATCTCCAGTGTATCTTTTTTTCTTCTTCTTCTTCTTCTTTTTCCCTGCTCTATTGTTGTTCAAGCAAACCACAAACAAACAGGCTACAAAAGCAGTATATAAATTGAGAGAGAATAAAAAAGGACAGCTGATCATAAACAGCCCTTCCACCAACCAATGCCCTGAGCTGTACCATGCTGGATATTAGCTCCATCATCATAGAGATATCACCTGCGCCTCGGGGTAAAATGGGCTATTTTAAGAATAAAGAACAATCACTGCATGAATATAAAAGCGATTTGGCATTAGTCAGGAAATTGCAGTTACATTTTAAATTCAGTAACGTCCGTGCTCTGATCTGAGACACTCAAAATGTCACCTTATGCTTCATGCATATTTCAACCCTTTTAACTTGAAGGACCAGATCCTCAGCCGATACGAGCTTCCCATTGTGCAGCCTTGCGGGGCAGAGCTCATGCCACCCATGGGAAGATGCACTCACATGAAACCGCCCCGGCAGCCAGCTGGCAGCTAACCCTGGCACCTGTCCATCAGTGCCACCGTTCCCCCACCAGTGGAGAACACAAGCTGAGGCACAGGACAAGCTTCCTGGGTTGAATTAGAATGATCCTGTCTGGCAAGCAGCTCACAGGGAAGTAGGGCTGGGAAAGACTATGACTTGTTCTGCTTGGGTCTAGTCAGCTTTCAGTAACATTCAGATGCCAGGCAGGAGGATGGTGAATGCTCCCCATGACTTCCCATTCCCACATTTTGTGCAAGTGCTGTTTTGACTTACCTTGTGGCAATGAAGCATGAACTACAAGGGCCGGATCCTCAAAAGCCTTGTACTTTGCATAGATAACTATGTCAGAGAAACATGAGCACTGAGAAGATATAAAAAGCTATCCAATCAGTGAGGAAGCCTTTTATATCACAGTGCGGAGATGCAAATGATTTGCAAGGCAGCGGGTAATCAGACTTCAGTAACACACTATAGATATGAAGGATATAAAATGGGATACACAGAGCAGACACTTTTGGCAGAACCCCTGCAATGATTACCTGCTCTATTCCCATTTTCTCTGTGTGTGCTTTTTGCTTTCCAGGAATCTGACATCAATGGACTAAATAAGACAGAGGAATAACCTGTGATGCAGAACTGACAAGGACATTCACTGAACAACTGTTTTGTTTGTGAGACCCCATCTTATTAGAATCATTTTGTTTAAATGACATACTGGGAAAAAAATCAGCACTGGTTACTTGATTTCTTTACATCCAGTCTTGACTTTACGAGTCAGAAAAATAGGAGCACGTAAGCTCCTATACTTGTACCACAACTGCATCTGCCATGCACATACATGTAGAATCACAGAAGGGTTTGGGTTGGAAGGGACCTTAAAGATCATCTAGTCCAACCCCCCAGCCATGGGCAGGGGCACCTTCCACTAGACCAGGTTGCTCCAAGCCCCATCGAGCCTGGCCTTGAACACTTCCAGGGATGGGGCATCCACAACTTCTTGGGGCAACCTGTGCCAGTGTCCCACCACTGTCATCATAGAAATTTCTTCCTTATGTCCATCCTAAATCTACCCTCCTTCAGTTTAAAACCATAAAATGTATTCCTCTTATGCATGAAATTACGTGGCTTTAAAGCCTATGCATTGAAATCTAGCCTCTCTTGGTGCTCTAAGCTCTGTATGTACATTTTCTACACTGAATGAAAGCCTAATTGTATGTTAAATGAAATAATATTGGCATTATGCATTTCCACATTGCTTTCACTTTCTGAAGGCTCTAAAATCTTTCTGAAATGGAAGTGCTGGCACAGTGTGATGGCACAGCAGTGCACGTGAGGTGCCCGTGACGCTTGGACTCCTGAGGACACAGGGTATCAATGCTTCACAGCAAGGCAGGCAGACTCTCAAGCAGAGGAACCCTGCTTCCTAAGTGGCCAGCCAGGCAAAAGACTGGTAGCTCCCAGTTCCCAGTGGTGTATACGCACTGGCCAGTCAGCTACAGAGCTAGGAGGTACTGGTGTTGGGACTGCCCAGGGATCCATCCTAATAAATACTGCCTGCCAGGCCTGAGCCATACCAGACAGCAGGTGTTGTGGCATGGCAGGCCTGTGCATGGTCAGCAGCTAAGAACAGCGGAGCAAGGACATGGTGGGAAGAAGTTCAGTGGGAAGGAGTGGTGTTCCTGGCATTGGTAGCTTGCAGAAGTTCATGCTCACCCCCTTTTTTGAATGGGGCTGTCTGTGGACCATTCTTCCTACCATGGAAAAAATCTCCCCTGGGGGATGTCCCTCCATAGCATTTTGCTGAGTCAGGGCCGATAAAATAGGGCAATGCACAACTCACTAAATGGAAACTACAGGAGGAGTTAAGGCAGACAGAATTTAATTAGCTTCTTCGAAATCCAGCCAAGAGAGCAGCAATATACACAATCTTCTCCTCCCATTTAAAATAATGTTTTATTGATTATATACCAAAGAATAAAGATTCAGGATAAGGCAGGCTCTGCATTTTCTGTTCAAATAATTTTTAGCATAAATTCTTTTTTTTGGCTTTAGATTTTTTTCTGACATAGACTGACTAGTTTGAATTGTCATTACAAAAATTAGGAAGGAGAAGAGAAAGGAATTGTTTTGTATTTTTGCCAAAACAAAATAAGTAAGTATTCAATTCTGGGTTGAGTGAGTGCTTTGTGGTTTGCTGATATTTTTTTTATTATTTTTTTTTTAATCCTTTTCCACCAGAAGCTGATTTTACCACTCATCTCCATTGTGCTGTCTCCAGCAGCATTCTCCCTAGCATGCTGGGGCAATGTTTCTAAAAAGTAATGAGAAGCCAAATTTCAAACTGGAGCCTGCAGCAGCTAATTAGGTGTTTAAATATGGACTCAGCGGCTATCCAAGTTTGAAAACTGGATCCATGTTTAGCACTTCCCTTGGCGGCCAGCCTTACCCTGGTGTCTTTTCTGGCTGGCTTTAGTTGGTCTGTGATCTGTAGAGGTCTCCCATTTACATCCAGTGATACCATGCCTAGTGAAGAACATAAAGTCTGCTCAGGGTACCCACTGGGTAACAGGGGAAACAAAGCTGTGGCTCTGCAGAGACCACTTCCTCCACACTCCTGTGCACAGGCTCTTGCACCTTTCTCGGCTTCTTCTCTTTCATTAACGGTTGCTTTTGCATTATGCACACATGTGGAGGAAGCAGATACAGACAGACTGAAAGAAGCACTCAGTGACAGCACCCTTTCCCACCCCTGCCACATCTTGCTTCAACAAAAGCTCAGAGGACCTGTGGCCATCCTGACCAACACACAGAGCTACACTTAACCTGGCCAGTGCTAGTGGTGAAGTTTTCCCGACGTGGACCTCTTTCACACTGCACTTGTCTTGCGTACGTCATCCTCCCTGCACCCATCACCACGCTCCCCAATTTCCAGTGTGTTAATTTGCCTGGAGGGCAAAGTGCACCACGATCAAACTGCGGAACAACGCAATTGCTATGTGCTCTATTAAAAGACAAGTGATGCAAAACATGGGTGACATGCTGGGGGTTTTAATGAAAGGCCACACAAAATTTCAATGTTTGCCTTAGGATGAATCAGTGAATTAAGCAAAACACAGACTTGCTGTATTAAAATGACTAAAGTTTCCTAATGATTTATGTATTAATCTTGCAATACATCATCAACATTGCTTATTCAAGAATATAAAAGACTATTATTAAACACTCATGAAGCTTTCACAGTCTTAAATTTTCTTTCTCCAGGGAATGCAGCACAAGATTTTTCAACATTTTTGATAGATTTTTGCAGTTTATTTTGAAGCACCTACAGTAATATATTACAAAATAGAGGTAGGTATATCTTCTGTGGTTATCATAAGCAGTTTCTTTCTTTTCCTATGATAAACCAAAGCCTCAGTCCTAAATACTGCTTATTAGACTGAAGCAGACTTCCTGACTGTACTATATGTATTTATCCCTTGAACACATTTGCTAAGTCTCATCAGTCGTGATTTTCCCACAACACGCAAAAAAGGAAATACTGTTAGAGAAATTAGAATATATATATTGCCACTGAAAATTAGTGATTTGCCAATTGAAAGGAACAAGCATATGCATTAGTAAAACAAAACTTAAATCTAAAGTCTTAATGTATCTAATTATTCAGATGCTGTTACAGTTGTTTTGTACAGTAGCTGTCCTGTTACCAACTACTATAGGCCACTGTATAGTCACCTATTTCATATACATGCCTGGTGTTCTGGGTGTTCACTGAACAACTATACTTCTTCATGTACATTCCTTTCATATACTTCATATGTAGCCTTTAAAAAAAAAAAGTTATAAATATATACAAATAACAGTCAAGGTGGCCTTAGCATACCCCTACATATTTGAACAGGAATACACCAGCAGCTGCAATTTGAGTGCATAAGGATGCAAGCGTTAGGTACTCCTGAAGCACCCTCATGACCTTGTGTTGGACTTGCTGGAAAGGAAGGCTACAAGACTGATAAATAAAATCAGGGTTTTTTTTTGAAAAGCAAATCCTTCATGTCCTAATTGGTCGCACAGGGGTTACTTATGCAGCCAGAGGCAGGTGGCACTTTCAGAGCAGCCCACCTTGCCCTTTCCTTCTGACTCACAAAGACTGACCAGGTCTCAAAGGTTCCCCCTTTCCCTGCAGCGAGCTCCTTGGTGCCATGTGCTGCTCATGTGTAGCTCTGGCCAAAACTGGGCTTTGACATCAACAGTGGTAAAATAGCATTTTTCTTCCTAAAATTAGGGGAAGAAGCTCAGGGCTGGAAGGTGCTTGCTGTCTCTCTGAGCAAAGCATTGGTGATGGTCTCAGTAGTTGTGTCAGTGATTCCTGCCTTGTGCTTAATCCAAAATTCAGTAGGAACCACAAGCTGGTTTTGGGTTTGTTTTTTTTTTAAAGCTGTGCTTTCCAGCTCTCAGCAGTTCACTGTACAAATGCATAGCGTTCAGTAACTAGCCCCTTCATTATAGCTTGTAGGAAATGCAGAGGGAACCAAAATTAACTGACTGTCTTTGGAGGACTACATTCAGTGAAGGAACCTGGAATGTCTTTGTTATAAAAATATATATGAAAGCCAAAATAAGTAAGGCCTTGTCAACCTGGGCATTACTGTCATCCACATGGAATGAATGCATCATTTTTCATTTGGCTGATCCCTCCTCCTAATGGCAGGAGGTGGGATGTCAAGAGCCCTCCTGCTGTACTGATTACTTGCTGTGTGCAACTCCATCGCCATGTGCTCAGTGCAGTTCTCAAATGTATGAAACACAGACTCAAAGGCTGGTCTTCTCAAAGTCTCACTAGAAACAGTATCTTTAAAAAAAGTATATTTTTCCTGTTTGTGTACAATTAGTGTTAATTTCAAATGGTTTTGATGATTTTAAATACTGATGGCAAGTTCAAATTGTAATTACTGTAATTCCATTCTCCCAGGAAATATTTCTTTATATAAAGAGTGATATAAATTGCCTCTTCTGAAGCATCATTTTTCTACAGTCAGTTCATATGATACAGTGTTAAGTACTTGCTAATATTTGAAGTGGTGTTTGAGCATAATGGTGCCCCTTCATTTAATTAAAAATCTCCATAAAACAAATCAATGAGTAAATAAATAGAAGAAAGCATGGTTCTGCATTGCTGCAGCTAAGAAACAGATCAAGGATTCAAGACCTACATTATATGTCCTTGTGGTGACCCCTTTGAGTGATTGGGAAACATCATGGCCACATATCTTTTCATATTATCTCTTGGATAATCTGGATCTCAGGTTATTAAAGATTGTCACACATCTTTTAAGATTATCTCTTGGATGATAATAGGAAGAGCTCTGAGGCTCTCTCCGCCCACTTGTGGAAAGCTTCTTAACTCTCCTGTAACAGAGCTTTTAAGTTGAAGGAAGCAATGAGTCTTATGATTCCTTCCACCAGAACACACACAGGGCCATTAATGGCCCAGTAATAACTTGAACAATCTGGGTCCGAAAGGGAATGTAGGGTCTGGTTATGTACAGTAAAGTGCTACCATTCCAAACCCAGTGCAGTGCACCAAATGTGGTTAGCAGATTTCCAGTAGACTACATGAAATATGTTGCTGTATATGTGAAGATAATGTAAGGTTTCATTTTGTGGTGTGCTGAGCCCACTTCACTGCCTTAGAGGTAAGGAGGTGCTGAATGTGTTCTGCAAGTGCAAATGTTCACCACACTGAAGGACTGGTCTGTCTTACCAGGGGAAACAAGGTTTGACTGTGCACACAGACTGAAAACACCTTTTTCCTTCAAGATGTCTACAAATACTTTGCAGAAAATCCTGTGCCATCACTCTGTCCACAGAAGCAACACAAAATTATCAAGTCTGGCAGAAGAAAATAATTTTGAAAATCAGTTTTTTTGTTTGTTGAAACAATCTAACAACTTCTGCTTTTCCAAAGTTTTCTTAGGTAGCAAGAATATGAATATCATAGTTTTAAACTGAGAGGTAAAAGTGAAGTAACTCCCAGTACATGAATTAAGACAAGGAACAAGCTATCTGTCAAAAACAGTCACAAGAATCCTCCCCTCTGTTGGGAGACCTTTCTAGGATAAAGAAGAAATACAGCTGAAATGCCAACAGGTACTGGAGAGATTAAAATGTGGAAGTTTTCTGCACCCACGAAATGACTTATAGCCCAGACACAGCGGGAAAGGCTTTTGTTCATGTGAGACCATACATCAACAGCGGCCCTCTGCCACTGTCAGTCAGAAAAGATGCAGGATTTAAAACAGCATAAAACGGGTCTGTGAAGAGGCAGGGTCTTACTTAAGGAACATACAAGCCAACTTCAGCAAACAAAAAAACCTGCAAGAAACAAGTAACACAGTGGCTCAAAGTGGTCCATAGCCAGCATTGCAAAGTGGTTATTGCAAAGTACGATAAGGGACAGTGGCAGTGATCACTTTCTCTTCCATTTAGCCTTAGAGTTGGTTTTGGGTTGGTTTGATAAATTTCCCAGTACTATGTCACCCTGGGAAACTGTAAACAGAGATCTGTAATGGAAAACCAAGCGTTTCCTAAGAAGGGGCATGGTGTGGCCTGGGGCCAGAGTGCATGAGATCTCTTCTACTTGCAAACACATCAGAAGCAAGTGAAGTCAGGCAGGTTTGGCTTTCCAGGAAATGACAAGAAGTTTCATGCCCAAACCCTGAAAAAACAACAGAGTCACAGGGCTGCCCTGCCCCAGTTCTCACTGAAAAAACAAAAGATACTGTTGCTTTGGCAGAATGATTGATTTTTGGTGGCAATTCAGATACTGAACACCCACACATACTTTGAGCTGAGAACCAAAAGATTTCACACAAAACTCATGTTTTAATTTGGACACTTCTGCAGTGCCATATTAGAGCTAGCATCACTGTTAAAAGCTCTTGAGCTTCTCAGAAAGCTACTGTGAGACACAGTGCTCCTCGGTCCTTGTTCCTCTTGGGAGCCTGGGATGCTGCTGTGTACAGCGACTGCCCACCTCCCACGACAAGAAGCGCAGGGCAACCACAGCACCTGACACATAAGGAGAACAGAAGAAATGGAGCAATGACACTACAACTATATGTCTGGCAGTATCAAAACTCCCAGGGGCTAAAATATTTTACTTTTACAGTGATTTATTTTACTTAGAAAGTATATTTTTCATAAAACTCACATTTTTGATAGAGAACTCGATTTAATCAAAAGACCAATTTTTCTTCACAGGTTTAAGTATTCAGATGCTTGGTTGGCTTTTGAACAGATGAAGTTCTCCTTCACTGAAAAAAATAGGCTTAGGACAGGGAGTAGAGAAAAGGTTAAGAGTTATTTGTAATCACAGGGGCAGAAATCTGCCTTTGCCTCCCCCCACTGCACCTTGTAATCCTTAATGCACATGGCAAGATCAGGAATGTATGATTGTGAAGAACCAGAAGCAGCAACAGCGCTGAACCCAGAGGGGATTTGTGGAAGGTGAGCTGATCATTTTGACCATTTCTCTTAACATGTTATTCCAGGGATTTACAGACATGTGTGCCAGCCTTCCCAGCTATGCCAGGCAGCTCGAAGGACGACCCCACTGAAAAGGTACTGTGAGGATGGCTGCAGTCAAAGCAGTTGAAAGGAATGCTAAAACCATTTGAAAAATCACCCAGGACCTGAACTCCCAATCTTTGAAAGTTCACTCAGCCCTAATAAGCCTTTTTGCTGACAGGGAGATTTTAAACTAACCTTCTCCTCTCAACAGTGCCAAGCTCTCTCCACTCCGCATTCTCCGCTTTTACCTGCTCTGTCACATGAGCACGGTACATCAATTTTCAAATTACCACCGAGCCATTTTCCCATTTAGGAAAATAGCACGTCTATGATACCCACTGTTCTGTGTGCCACAGAAGGTTCACTTCTCCCACCCAACCCACTGTGCAGGGAGAGGCTGAGCAGCAGGAACACCCATGTATCACGTACCTCCCAACAAGTTGCAATTTTGAACTGGTTCAGAAGGACTGTGTCCTATTAAATCATTAACCATTATTACTAATCCTTTGTTAAGAACATTAATCCCTTTTAGACAAGAAGGAATTTAACATTGTGACATAAAAAGTAGCTACATTTAATTTCCCTGAATACATTAAAACTGGCATGACCTTTGTGCTAGTAGTGTTACACTGTGTTATTATTCTTCAGAAACCAATGAACCCTAAAAGTATTTTCATTAGACAGAACAAAAATAACCAATAAATTTAAAACTAAAACTTTCCAAAGTTGGCATCCTAACCTAAATATTTCCCCATTATAGGAATGGATAGGGATCACCTGTGGCCTGCAACATAGATAAAACACTGGCTGTGTATGTATGAACTAAAATTCTGTCTTTTGGATTGATGAATTGGTCTGCTGGTATAACAGCCCATTTATTTTTTCTAATGAATTCCTAGAATTTGAGATCTGTGCTTCCACCAGTACATTCACTTTCCAGGCCAGCAAGTCAATTTTTGCAATTAACGGTAACTGCTGCCAATGCAAGGGATCATTTTACAAAGCAGAAAATCCTTTTGCATTTATACAGAAAGCATTTTGCAAAGAAGGAGAGCAATACCCCTATGCATGTGCATTAAGCGTTTAAAAACTTATCATCTAACTATAGACAGGAAAACTTTGTAACCTGCTGCAGGAAGGTATATACTGAATACAGCAGTGTGCTGCAGTTGGTATTTGGTCCTGTCAAGGGAATATGATATATCTTGCAAATAGAACCAGAATATGCAATAAAAATCATTGTGGAGAAGCTGCTTAAACAAATCCATCTATTCCTCAAATAAACTAAAATCTATAATAACATGTATCTCTCTTAAAGAATCTTTTATGGTTCGATTTCTGTAGTTTCACAGCATTATATCAAGCAACAGTCCAGCGACACATCTTAATATGCAACTGTGAAAGACTGACTAAATACTGACTAAAATGGATTAAACAAATAGAAGGGTAATATATAAAATCTCTCCTACTTCCTTTTACAAGTTTTCCTTTATTATTTAAAAATTTGGAAATAAAACAATAGTAGTATGCTATATCAGCTTCATGTTCGGTTTTGCTTGAATTTACGATATTGTACATCCTGTAAGTTCTGCCAATGGTTCTTCTAAGTCAGAGTTTCTTCCATTCTTCTTCTCTCTAATCCAGAGAATTAAGTGACAGATCAGTCAGGAAAAGACACTGGAGGAACCAATTGGAAATTTTCAAAAAAGAAAAGCTTTTAATTGTAAAAAATGTTGACACATCAAACCATTCCTAGTATAAAAATATGTTTCAAATAAATGTCCAGCTTAAAAAAAAAGTAATTTTAAACTGATGGATATATCATACTTCAACAGGATGACTTTGAAATTGAAGGTTCGGTGTTTCAGTTTTATCAACATTACACTTCAAAATATGAATGACAGTGTACTCATAATTACAAATAAATTAGAAAGAAAATATTCTAAAATTACTGAAATCTTTTGGTCTAAAAAAATGATTTATATTTTCCAAAAATAATGTGACATTTTAACTTTTCATTGCTATTCACGGACATTATTTTCAAAGTCTCAGCAATGCTGATGGGACAAAATTCTAAACTTTCTGCCCAAACTTAATATGACTTCATTTACCAACAAACATCACACACACGCAAGGAGTGAAGATGCAGGACACCACCCATCCAAGAATAGGAGGTCTCCAGACACTTTGCTCAGCAGATTTTCCCAGCAGTACACGACACCCCCTGTTACAGCCCTTACGAACTGCCTAACAAGAGATTAACTGGAGCTGCCTGGTCTCCCCAGCATCCTCCCAGGTCCTGGACAGAGCTGTTCAAGCTATTTTACACCAGCCAAGATGCATATGTGGCTCCTGGGATTTTTGCAATTCCTTTCATCCAATCTATTTTGTCTCTGAGATGATTCATGCACTAGGGCTAAAGGGAAAAAATACAGAAATTATCTGGGGACTGTACCAGCCGGGACGGTTACCAAACCCATCCGCTTCTGTAGTTGGAGAGCAGAGGAAGAAAACAGGGAAAGTGTGACTAACTGTTCTTGAATATACAGGAGACATGAACCAGAAAAGGAGTTGTGTGTGGAGTCCTGTGGCTGGGGAGTTCATAGATTTGTGATTCACAGCATTACAGGGCCCATTTGGCATGCAAAAAGAGAGGATGATGAAAGGAATAGTTAGTCATGGAGAAAAAGCTAGACAGAACACACAAAGATGCTAACCCCTGGGAAAGGGAGCATATGCAGGTGTGACCCACAGCCTGGGAAAGGGAATGATGTCCTTTTTTCTTTATTTTCCTAAAATTCCTTCTTACTTCAGTAGGTAGAGTACCTGAAGGGCTGCCCCCATCTCAGTCTTGTACAAGAACCATGAACTTCAGTGCAGTGTTTAAGCCTATCTCAAGCCAAGAGGACGGCACAATGTTCTTCAAGCTTTTGCTAAAACCAGCCAGCCATATCCTCTCATGACCATATTTTTTTTCTCTTGTCACTTAAATAATACACAGAAAGTATTATTTAAGGCAGGTAAGAGAGGAAAAAGGACATCCCAGCTATGCTGTTACGAGTGCACAGTGTACTACCCTCAGCACGTAACTGCTGCAATCACCACTGTTGAAACACTTACAGATAGATAGCGTTTCTGTTAAACTTTCACCTCCTTGAAAACAGTCGTATTCAAAGTAGGGATGAAGGAGAATGATTTGCCTTAGGGATCCCCTTGTCGACTCATGTGATTGCTGTTGAAAATGGTCTGGATCTAAAAGACCACAAAGGTGTTTGATGTTCTTCATATATCCTTCAGCAAAAGAACTGGGAGAACAGTCATTGCTCTTGTGTGTTTGCATTTTCAATAACACACATGAAACAAGCTATGCCCTGCCAGTTTGGAACAAGCTCTGTCCTGCCTTGATGTACCCATGATGTGTCTCTTTTACTGGTGTGTGTGAAGAGATTGCACAGTAAAGTGGGGAAATGACATTCATAGAGGAGAAATAGGATGGCGGCTAGGGGGAGAAGATAAGAAAAAGATAAATGGGGAGGAGGAAATGAACTGGTGGGCAGAACTAAGACACCACCAAAAAAAAGGAGGGAGAAATAATAGAGAGGGAGGGAAAAGGCAATGGAAACAAAAAAGCTCAAAAGACACAGATGACGATGAAACTATGAACAGAGAAATGAAGTAGGCAAGCATGAAGAGAGAGATAACAAAAGAAGAAAAATAATGTAAAATGCAAGGAAAATAAAGAAAAAAAACAAACCGTAACCATGTTGCCAACAAGGAGCTGAAAAGATAAATCAGACTGGCAAGATGGCAGAAAACAAACCAAAGAGGAAATGTGGAAGACAGTAACATTTAATACAGTTCATGGGACAGACTGTCCAACAATTACTTATTATGCTGTTGCCCTGGGGTCACTGCGATATGGGTGACATGTGGCTTCAGAGCAGACCTTGGAGCAGCAAGCACAAGCAAAGGGGAGTGATGGCCACAACAGTGACTGCCAACCCAGAGTCTCCCACGTGGGAGAACGATCCCATAGAAAAATCTGTGGTTAAGCAAAGAACAGAACCTCAGTTTACCATCACCTTTGTGTCAAGACAGGCTTCTGCCTCTCCTTCTCTGTCATGTTTGGTGGATAAATGCCTCCTCTGCCATGATCAGTGACCTCCAGTTTGTACACTTGGCCAATCAAAATCCAGGAATAATGGGACAAGAATACGGTAAACAATACAGTCTGCTGCCACCAGCAATTTTTCCAGCACAGAGTATAAAGTCCCCTTTCTCCACTGTGAAGAAATGACTCCAAATTGTTTTGGTGCCTTCCTGCAAGGTTAGGACTACCAGCCAATGTCAGAACATAGACCCAAGTTGTGAAACGAATTAAGGCCAACTACTGCAACTAAAATAAGGAAAAAGCCGATATCAAATTTTTAGAAAGATTTCCCATTCACACAAGCAGCAAAAATGAGGGATGGCATCACTGGGAAACTGTGGCAATTCATGGAACACTATCATAACACAGTGCTTACCATGGGTGTCTTTACTGCATCCATTAAAACTCTTAAACGCTGCTCTGAATCACAAGGTGTCTCTGAGGCCCTATGGTGTAGGCAATGCCTGTGCACGGTACCCCACAACAGTCCTCCACAGGGCTGCCAAACCACCCCTCACACTGTAGGCACACACTCGAACACAGAAGTAATCTCACCGGTTTTAGCAGCACCATTTAGGCAATAACTATTTGCACAAGTGGCATCTTATTGGCAGCTAAGCTAAAAAAAAACCAACCGAGGAGTATCTCCTTCAACCTGAACCGAGAAAAGGTTTGGAGCTGAATCCACAGCCCCCTCTGGGTCCCACCAGTGTGTCTGTGTGCTTAGAAAGCAGGCGCTGCTGCTGTCCCTGAGCAATTCCAGCATCCAGGTGGGAAAGAGCAGGCAAAATCAGACAGAGCCTGTCATCCTTTATAGTTCTTCTTACACTAATAAAGTTGAAATATAAAGAGCAGGGTTTGGTGCAAAAGCTGCAGGTAAATCTCACTGGTATATTATTATTTTTTTATATCAGATTGGTCATGTTTGTACTCAACCATAACTTTCCTAACTGAATCATTTCTGGTTCCTGTAAAATACGACTTAATAATAATTTCTGGTTCCTTTAAAACACTAGTTAATAATGATGAATCACAGGTAAGGATGATCCTAAATTGAAGAGGCACAGCACAAGGCTTTTCTATAATCAATGTTTCTATAAACAGTTCTATAATCACTGTTACCTAGAGACACAGAACAGCCACATTTAACTTTGCATTCTGCACTTTAGCCTGAAGAAATACTAATTACACTCCTCTTAGTCCCTTTGCATGGTGCCATCCAGCACATGTCCATCAGAAACAATGAACACATACATCAAGTGGAGAGTAAGGGTAATTTCCTGTGGTTGTTTTACAAGCACGAGATTAAACTTCGACTACCTTGCAAAATTTAAACAAAGTGCTTGTAATAAAACTGATGCCGTAGTATGTAATCAGAAGTCAAACAGAAAGTTTGGCATGCTTAATGCAACATTCATACGTAAATTGTCTGCAGTGGAAAGAGCCCAGCCCTCTAATTTCAGTCTTTGTTCCAAAATACAAAATACAAAAACAACCTCGGGCCAGGTGGCTCTGAACAGGTGCTGAAGTCCCTGTCAAAGGACAGGAACAGAATTTCTCCATGGAAATGACACAAAACTCAGACTGGCTCCGTGCAGGCAGAAACTCGCTGGAGCCCATCAGAAGACAGGTTCTGTTTGAGCCTGTCAGTAAGCGCGCAATTGCCGTATGTGACTGCATGGGGAAATTCTGAAATGTTTCTATCTCTGTTGTCCTGCCCATTCTTCAATGAACTAAACAACTCTACATGGTTCCTGTGTGACACCAGAGATATTTACCTGCCTCATCCAATGTCTTCCTAACGATAGAAATATTCCACAGACATTCACCCACGGTTTCTCTAAATGAAAACAGTCACACAGAATACAGCCATACATTTTAACCCACCTCACTGGTTAAAAACCCAGGATGGCCGTGCACTTGGATCTCGGTAAGCTCTTGGGGAAGCGCAAGGGGTGATACAGACGAGAGCGGGGGCTCCAGTGAATTGCCAGGCTGACCTGTGAGAGGGCAAGCACCACGGGGATGGGGGGCATGACGCTGCCCAGTGCTGGGAGGCAGGCGGGGGAAGCTGGAGAAGGTGGGGGACCAGGATGACAGGAGTAGTGCAGGACAAGGGAGAGGCCAGAGATGGAGGGAAGGGAGGACAGTGTGCCAGGAGCTGCAGGCCAGTGGGCAGAGCTGCCAGGGAGGAAGGAGCAGCAGGCAGCCTGCGGGCTGGGCAAAGCTGTGAGGCAGCTGGGCAGGTGGGGCTAGTTGTCCTCCCAGAGCAAAGTCAGCAGCACCATGCTCAGCGGGCAGGGAGCTAGCAGCCACAGGCATCCCTTTGCACCCATCTGAGGGCAGGTATCAGCATTCACCCAAGCCACTTTAAAACATCCCAGTTACTGAGTCCAGGCTCTCCACCACAACCGTCACTGCAGTAAAAGCATCAGGAAGGAAAGCGAGGCTTTCACGGTTCAGAATAAAAGACTTGGTGCACAAGCTTATACATTATTTGTATCTTTGACTGAAGGCTGCAAGCTTTGTTCAAGCCTGAAAGATACTAAGCAAAAGCTTGAGAATTGGCATTTTAAAAAAAAGGCAACAATAAACCCCACACATTCAGTGTTCAGTAACAATTCCCTTGGAGTTCAACCTGCGCACCCTTACTACGGATCAGTCAATACCAAAAAACAGATCAGTACCTGCTTTGTAAGTCGCTCAGGTGCAATTTGCCTACGTAATGGGTGGCTGATGAGACAGTGATGATCCTAGCATTGTTGCTGTGCGTTCCTGATTGCTTCAGCGTGTCCAAGAGGAGGTTAGTCAACAGGAAGTGTCCCAAGTAGTTCAAGCCGAAGTGCTCCTCAAACCCATCCTCCGTCTTCCTTTCAGGGACCAGCATCACCCCAGCTAGAGGAGAAAGTAGAGGTAAAGCCTGTTGATTTATTTCAGAGAAGCAGCAAGCTAGAATGAGCGTGCATCTCCTGCTGCAGAGTGTAAACATGGCATGTAGAGCAATGAGTGATTGGTGACGGCATCTGAAGTGTAAAGCAGACACTGACTGATTCCTGCAGAGAAAAATGTCAAAACCCCCACTTCAGTTCCTTTATCCAGAAAACAGGTAGACTGACTCCCTCCCTCCCTCCTTCCCTGCAGAACTGTGGGGATAAATGACTTCATTTGTGAAAAGCGTTTTGAAGACATTAAAAGTTGAGTTAACCCATTGCTGGCATGCCAGAATGCAATGCTGCAGATCCACAATAATAGTTAATCCATCTACAATAGGTGGGAGCTGGGTGATCCCAACAACATTCCCTCCATCAAAGAGCTCACAGCAATGAAGACAAGACCAGGCTAAGCAGCAGACCTGCTCTCCCAGACGGCTTTCTGCTGAGTCCTGGCTGGAGTTTAAAGATCTGTTGAGTCTTCCTCTGAAATCTGCAACTTCTAGCTCACTGGTGTGGGTGAGAAAAGATGTAGTAAATTTACCCAATATATCTTAATTACTGTGCTTACAAGCAGCTGCATCTTGAAATGAGTTTTTGAATGCTTATTTTGGCAATATTTTTGCATACATTTCTACAAACCACAATTTTCAAACTCATTGCCTAAAATAAGTATCCACATCCCAAACATGCAATGTTAGCGTTGATTTCAGCATCTCGCAGAGATTCCTGAGCTCATGCATGAATTATATTGCGTACTGAAGCTGTGTGTGGAATAGCTATCCCTCTCAATTATAATGTGGACTTGCCTGTTATAAATTATTCTTATTTTATTAAAATTTATTTATTGTACAAGTGGACCTGACCTTTGTAATTTAAATGTAGATGGGCGTGGTTCATGGAGAATAATGTTGCAGGCCATTTGTCTTCCCTCTACAATCCATGAATATGATACAGAAGAAAGGCCACCTCTGCTCACAGACATGAGAGAGTGTCAGCTTGTTCCTCGTGCTACTTCACATGTCCATTAAAAAGTCTTTAACATCTCATTTCCTGATGTCAGCCCAATGAGGGCATATTAAATGACCATTTTAAGTTGCACATGCTGTGCATCTACACCACTCCTTCTCTGGGGGGTCCCGCCACCTGGCAGTTCTACCTTGTTACTGCTGCTTGGGCTGAAGAGGAGGCATTTTCAGGATCTTTTTAGCCTGGCCAACACCCATAGTGGTTCACTTATGGCTGCCTACTACTGAATGGAGCAACTGGAGAAGCAGCATGGGGGAAAGAGACAAGAGAAGAGGACAGAGCAAACAAAAGGTTTGGGTGTAACACAGCATACCTGCCTACCAAAAACTTAAGACTGAACAGGAGAGATGCTGGCTGATGGTATGATGAAAGAAACACAACACAAATTACCAGATGGGGCTCTACAAAAGCTCTGATTGGCGTCTCTCTCTGTCCCTACAGCCACTGTCCCAGATCCCTCAGAATGACAGGAGAGCCCAGCTGCTGGGTATGGTTTCTCTGCACGTCAAGTCTCAGCTTTAACAATGGGAAGTCACAAATTAGAGGGTGTATGGTTGGGTGTCCCATTGTATTCTCCTTCCTCAGCAGCACTTATTCTGATGCACGGTGCAACTGCTCACAGTTGGAAACAGATTTCCACTTCTTCCGTAGTTTGCACATGTGGCATATAAATGATATTCGGAGCAGTGCCTGGATCTGACTGCTGGTATGAGGGTCATGGACAGACATAAACATGAGACAAGCCCTGCTGAAACTTTTTCTTGTTTTTCTGGGAAGAAGAAAAGGGCAGGAACAACAACAAACCCCAATCTCCCAGACCAAGTCTCAGCTTGCTACAGTGCAAGTTTTAGCAGTGAGAGATTAGCACGAGCTGTTGGGAGGGCAGATGGGATGCAGATTGCTGCATCTCTGAGCACCAGGGCTGATACAAGGAAATGATCTGCATCTCTGAGGCGCGTCCTGCCCTCCACAGCTCTGACATGTGAAAAAGGTAGGAGGAAGCAGTTTCAAAGAGGTCTATTTGCAGCAACACTGGTAAAATGCAAGCCCAGGAGAAGGCAACCACATAAACCAGCCCTGGCACAGCAAAGCTGATGTGTACCCCAACTGCTGCTTCTGCATCTGCCAGGGCTGCTGCAGATCTCGCTATAGGACCCCTCCATTCACACACACACTTTTGTTAGCTGAGTCAGATGGCGGGATGGAGGAATTTGTCTAGAGAGAAGTGCAGTAGACGGCTGCTACAGCCATTCAACTTTGCATCGTGACCAGCAGGTAAACCCAGGGAGGCTGTCACTGTTCACATCAGCCCCGAGGATGCCTGTCTACAACTGCCCCCTTGACCTCTGGAGAGACATGGGATTTCAGGAGCACATAGAGGTGTTGCCCTCCACCCCAATTAGTCTCCACCATCTGTGCTGCATGTCCTGGAAGCAAAAAACAGATCTGAGCTCAGGTCAGGAGATGGGAACAAATTTCACTCATACACTGCACAACTTTTAAGACAGACGCTCCTGAAAATTATTTTGCTCATTCTTCAGGAGCTTTCTCTGAGAAACTGTGGTAAAGCCTTTGAGCACACACAATCACTTCTGCTTGCATTTGTTGCTACTACAATTTCTTTTTGTCTTCAAGAGCTGGTCAAATAATATTAATCCAAAACACCTTTGAAAGACTTTTTTTTTTTTTTTTCAAGGCTCTCATCTTTTATGCAGTTCATATCAAGGCTATCAAAAACACTTGCCCTGTAATCTGAGGGCAGTTTCTCTTATTTGAGGAGAAGCATTTTAACTCGCTGAGAGCGAGCATGCAAAGGAATACCCGACAGGCAACTGAACCTGGCTGCTTCTCTAACAAAAGGGAAAACCTTGTAAGCGTAGCAGCAAGCTCTCTTTTTTAAATTATTAACTACCTAACATTCAGTAGATACTAAAAGTGGCATGCTATTGATTTTCTTTTGTCCAGAAACATCACTGGCTTTACTCAAGGGCCCCAAAGTAACTCAAAGAATAAAAGCTGCTTCTATTTTTAATTCTTTCCATTAACCTAATACTATTGAAACATTAAAAAATGCCTTCTTGGGTTTGTTTGTTTGTTTGTTTGTTTTTTACCTTACCTCTTCATTGTAAACTAAGAATGATGTTGGAATCTATACAACTCAGCATCTTTCTGATTTTAATTATCAATAGTCAGCTTCCTCAGCTTTTTGGAGTGCATGTGAAATTTGAAGTGGCAGGACACAGAGCATTAATGTCAAACACCTAAGTTCTGATACAACTTTCTTATTTTTTCCTCTAACTTAGCTAGATTGTTTCCAGGAGGTTTATTTTTTAAAAATGTCACTGATATCAGCATGGCATTAGAAAACAAATTAATAACTAAGTTGAATGTGAGCTTTTACTTTGTAAATCATTAGCTGTTATTGAAATATTCAGGCAAAAGACTGACAGTATGCATGCAGAAAACTGTCTAAACGGAACATCAATGTGTGATTTTCAAGAGCAGAAATAGAATAAGGAAAATATTTTGCTGCATAACTATGCTGAACAAATGTTCCTCTTCCAGATAGATGAGTATGTTCCAGTGTACTGCACTTATGCATTTATTGTAATACATTCAAATTATACACATTTTAATCAGCTATTAAGAATAAAAAAATTATATCCTTTTTTACTTTTATGACTAGGCAATAGTCATATTTTTCCCTCAAAGAATGAATACACCTCAAGAGAACTGTCTTTGTAAACAGTCATTTATTACGATTTTCTAGAAAAGTTTCTGAAGAAACTCTTGGTTTGGGATCCATCAATGAATTAGTCTTACATAATTTTAAGAGCATAATGGATCTGATACTGCACACAGCATTACCAAGGAGTTTATGACAGTTGTAAATATTACAGGACAGGCATACCATATTTTAATTGTATAACATACGATAATTTGTACCATGCCTGCCTGTACTGCAGATGATGGTAAACATTGCTGTAATTCCTGTACCTCCCACTGCAAAGACATATTTCAGCTCCATTACAAAATACGTTTTAAGAGTTTGAAAAATACAAGTATTTCACTCGTCTGGCTTTATTTACCATGAGCTACTTGGAGGTTTTTAAAGGTAGTTCTCTCAAACTCACTACAAAAGAAAGATTTTAAATCTCTTTTTCACATGCAGAACAAAATGTCATCATTCCCAGCCAGGCTTACGGAAGAGGGTTCGGAGGCAGTGCCCCCACATGCAAGTCCTTTCAACCCCAGCAACCCAAAGGCTGGGCAGACACAATATGTCAGGCACGTACACTTACATGTAACACCTTCACAGCAGTAGATGAACCTATATAATCACATTCACCCAATTCTTGCTATTTACAAGGAAGAGATACATAGGGTACAAAAAAGTTCTGGGAAAAATTAATAGAGACAGTAATTCTTTTCTCCATATAGGCTTTGTACTGGTTGGCGTAGCTGGTTCATTTAGCAGTGTTTTCCATCCCATGAGTTGCCACATGAGGTTACTTAACAGAGTGTCAAAATCGCTCTGCGCTGCACACCTACACACCAAAAGATCTATGGGTGGATCTATCTATGTATAAAATAGTATAGTCCATTTCTCTTCTGAATAGAGACACCTACAGTGGAGTGAACATCTCAATGACTGCATAGCAGCATCCCCTGGCTATATATAGGCTGTATATATAGGCTGCCTATAATAGATTGCTTGTTCCCCTTCATTCAGTTGGGCTATGCTACCCCAGAATATGCCTGTCCTGTGCATCTCTCCTGGCTAGTGAGCAATGAGAAGGTGCAATGCCTCATTAGAACTGTCCCCACAAGTGCCTACTGGAGACACAACTGTGTCCACATAACTGCTTTTTACAGATATGCTTTGTCTGGGCTGCGGAGAGGTGAATTTACAGCACTGCTGCAAAATACTGCTTGCTGAGCTACATACGCAACCCAGAGCCCAGTGCTACTGGTATGCTGCACCTACTGGTATTCCAGAAGAGTGTTCTGAGTCTAGACAGGATGACACACAAAAGCTAGATTAACAGTATATAAAAGCTGAAAAGGCAAAAATCCAAACAATTAAGAAGAAAACCACAAAAATACAAATGAAGCTTAATACGGCTCTCCAATGCTATGGTCCTGTTTTCTGTCTCCCCAGAGGGAGTTCAGACTCTTGCACTGCCTAGTATCTTCTGGAGCTCTGTATATATGCATATGCAGGTTTCTTGCAGTCTGGGAGGAAACCGAAGCAAAGCAAGGAATTTTACCCCATGGCATAATGATGACACCTCGATGACACGTCGAGTCCACACCAATGCATGTGACCCTCGGGGAGAAGCAATGACATCTGCTGTCAGCCTGTTTGGTGTCAGTGGCAGGACAGTGTCCTGTGAATGGATCTTCCCTGGAGGCGACTGGCCACCACGAAAACAGGTTTGATAAAGAGCAGGGCAGCACCAGGACTCAGCCTTAGGCTGTAGAAGAGAGCTGTCTCCAGAGGGTTGGGCCTCTCTTGCCTCTTTGCAGACCAACTCCTCCACAGGAGTCTGCCTGAGCTTCTGCTCCAGCACTGAGCAAGTTCCCACTAGCTCTTGCCTCCCCGTTCCCTTGCAAGGGGCTCTGCACCACCCATTGCCCTTTCCACACGCTGGCTTTCTGACAACCTCCCCAGCTCCCTGTGCAGGCCAAAAGAGCCCTGCCGAAGCCAAGGGCAGCGTGCTGCTCCCCAGCCAAGGCTCTGGGCTGCGCTCCCCTCCCTGCCTTACACCCAGCAGGTGACCCGACGCTGATCTTATCAAGGAACAGCGTGTGCAGGGAAGGAGGGGAGAGGCTCAGCCCCAGACAGGCGTATCAGCTTCATCTGCCTCTCTCCTTCCCTTCGAACAGTAAGTTTGTTCTGCCTTATTTTCTTACCCAGCCACTCTAGCTCTTTTGTGTCTGTATCTCACAGATCTCACCCTGCATCCTGCAGGCATCTGCCAGTCACACGCCTGGCTCACCCTTCCCTCGCTCCTGAAGCTGGTTTCCTCATGGGGCCGTGATCCATGTCTCTAAGGCTCCCACCAGCTTGCCCATTCCGTCTTCAGTGTCAACCAGTTGTGACACAGGGATAGATGAGAATTATTTTTTACAAGTTATTTCAAACTTGGCAGCCAAACAGAAGAGCGAGGTTCCAATCACATCCCCAACAGGGGGAAAAATTCGCATCACTGTTAAACATCAGTAAACTCACAAAAAAGAGATCAGTCAAGAACTCTCTCACTGCAAGGAAGGGCTCAATCAGTCTGTGCACAGCAGAGACTACAGTCCTTGAGAAAAGGATGCAATCCTCATGAAAAATGAGGTGTCTAAGCACTTGCAAACTCTGACTCAGACCTCTCTGGCATGCAGTTCAGACATACATAATGTCCCTCTTCATCCTCACTACCCACCCCAGCTCCCTCCTCCCATACTTGCTTTCTTCTGAATTTCCTGATCTTGAACAAGAACATACGCTACATTCATAGTTTAACTCCATTTAAAAGTCTTTCAGCCAGCAAACTCAAATGTATTGCCATCAAGTTTTCCACCATCCTAATGATTCCCACCAGACAGTCCTGTTCCCCCCCATCAACTCCATCTTCTGCTGTCTCTCCCTTATAAAAGCCCAGCCTTAACTGCCTTTCTTCTATTGCAGTTCTCCACACCCAGGTTTCTTGTATAGATATACCTCTCTTGGAGGTTATGGTCTTGTCCCATCTCCATTCATACCAGACTTCTTCCCATTCCACACTACAGGTTTTGTCATTGTGCCTAAAAACACAAGGGCCAACACTTCCAGAGAGACGTGGTCACTAGCCAACCAAGGTCACCAGCTACATCAGCTCACCAGCCATGTCTGGCGAGACATTTAGGTTGTAAGAGTGCTGAAAACACATCCCAGCTCCACAGTCATGTTCCAACTCTATGCCAAGGTAGAAGCTAGGCACCCATCACCTGCCATCCACCTCTCCCAACCCCATAGCCTGCTTTTGATGGTGCAGAAACTTGTCACACAGATCACAGAGGATCCAGGCCCCTATAGTCTGGACAGTGGAGAGACCAGAAGGAGCCTGATGTGAGCCACAGCTCAGAGGCAGCCACAGGGAGCAGACAGGATGCTGGTGCTCAGCCTCAGTGACAGTGCATGTGCCAGCACATACTACGTCACATCACAGCCCAGCATTGTGAATCCAGCAGAAAGACCTGTTCAGTCTTGACTCAGGACATGCTTGGTACAGGCAAAATCTCTAGCCATAAAAAAGTAAAAGTTGGGTTTTAAACTGCAATGCTTACAGGCTTCTGACTTGACCCATCATGGGAATATTCCATGGGTGGCAAAAGATGCAACCGCCCCTGACACAAAGCCAGTATCTTGCCTGCATTCCAGTCCCCATTCCAAACCATGATAACACCAGAGATTTTCTTATAGAAACTTGCCATCATTTTTTCAATTAAAAAAACCCTAAGATGTTTTTCTTATCATTGTTGGAAACAGATAAACTCTTTCATCTGGAATTATAAAAAACCAAATACAAATAAATTAGCCTAAGGCAAATACTTGGCAAAGAAACTCTTAGCCGGAACATTAAAAGTTTGGCTAACTAGTGAGGAACTGAAAATTGAGTAATGTCTACTGCTAGCGCTCCCAGACCCACCTATAATGCAAACAAGGGAGAAGTGGACTGTATTAGCTATGCAAAAGAAAATAAAGCAGTGCATCTTTCCAGCAAAGACAAGCTCTTAGTTCATCAGTAGATGAAGAAAAAAAGAAGAAAAAAAATGAAAAAATACAGACAATCCACATTCATGGACTGGGAGAACAACAACCAAATCTTCATAGGTTGAGCAGAAGACTGAACAGGCTGCAATACCTTCTTAAGAACAGACTAATTTTCTGATTCAGTGTCACACTGCTACATAGCAAACACAGAAAGCACAAGCTAGTTCCTTCGAAAATGTGTCAGTTAAAAAAAGAATATACGATCTGTAACTGAGGTTTTGTTTTTACACTAAAATAACTCAGAGCATTCATAATTGGGACTGGCTGGAAAAAAAAACAACTTTGTTTCCCAAAACCATGCTCAGTAACTGTTTGTTTATTTGAGTTGGCAGAATGGTGCGTTATCCCACTCACAATCAGAAAATAGGAGAGTCAGTCACAGCTTTCACACTCAATAGGAAGCTCTCTTAGAAGTAAAATATCTTGTTTTGCAATTTGTATAAAAAGTATTTTTACCTAAAAGCTATGAAAGGATTAGGTAAGAATAAAACATGGCTCGCTCCAGCCTCTCAAAAAAGCCAGTGGCAAATGTTCCGCACACTTAAGTAGAACTGGTTGGGTTTCCTAATCCATCAGTTGAATTTTCTATCTGTCTTCCACTGATAAAACATTCGCATTCAGGACATAAAAGCAAATGGGTCAAGAACCTGCAGCATTTGCAGCCTGAGATATTTCCCTTTTCACAAAGCTTTTGAAATCACAGACAGAGAAAAAGCTTTGGAAATAATCAGAAAGACAAAGATAGTATCAAAGAAAAGTCAGGATTTTCATGAATGAAATTCTTATAGTTTGAAAGTCAGATGTAGCCTTAAAGTCACTCTTTTAACTTATTAGTTCTTCTAATAAAAAATAAACCTTTCACAAGAAATTTTGTATCTTTATATAGGATACATATTCTGGCAGACAACAATGCTGCTGAAGTACAATAGAAGCTCTAGCTGATGAGTGCTGACAAAAATCTGGGTGTTAGGTAGATGTTGGCATTGCACAACCTCAGTTCCTCTGAACAAGCTAGGTTGGATACCATCAGCAGTATCATCGTGCTCTGACACATGTGCCCAGACAAGTCACTTCCAGCACCCAAGGCACGTAACACCTGTGAAGAGCAGTGTGTGATCAGCGATCATCCCCATACTTTCCATCTCTTATAAAGATGACCTCTTCTGAAAAATCTGTATGCAGCACCAAGTCTTCAAAAAATATGGCTCTGAGAGTATCTTCTCATTTTAGAACACATTAATGCTGCATGTTAGTGTCCTTAGGAATCTTCTAGTTTCCTGTCATCCACAGAATATCCATTTTAAGACAATCTTCTGCACCACCTCAAATTACCTTTTCCAGCACTAAACATCTCCAAAAGGCTCAGCTCTCCCATGATGTCTAGTATTTATCATCCATTACATATGGGTAAAGGGCCACTTGCTCTTCTGCTTGTCCTCCCTCTTTCTCCCTGTTCTTCTATACCATTTCCATTTCAGCTTTGCTTACATACTGATCTACTTTGTCTTTGAGGAAGGATAAAGATGAAACATGATGCTGCAAGCAAGACACTGGAACAAGATTCATATGAGATGTCAGATCCTGTGTTCACCACAGCCTTCATGCGTGGCTGGAGGAGAAGCATTATTTTTGATGAAATCCAAATTCCACTGGAGCCAACAGCAATCCTCCTCACTAACTTTCCCTCAAGGCCTTCTCCAGTGAATTTCCACTTATCTGGGGTTTCTCTCCTTTTCATCTTATAGTCTGTGTAGCCTGCAGCTGCTGCAGGGAGGGGAGCTGGCTCTTACCTAATCCAGTGAGACAGGATCTTTTCGTAGATCCCACTGTGATACTGTAACTATTGTTAAACCTAAATAATCAATCATGCCTGTGAATAGGCAACTACCTATAAAATTGTTTGTATTTGATATATCCACTTGTTCCCACCCCTCAAATCTCACACTTCTGAAGATCCAATCCTGCAAATAATCAACACAAGAGTAATCTAATATGTGATCAGCCATGACTGCATCCATGGGACTATGCAAATGGCTCCCTGCAAAGGGTTAGGGCTGGACTGCACGTGGCTGGACTGTGTGTAGGTAACACAAAGAAATGCATGTATTTCACATACCTACCTACTGACACAGCTTTTACTGTGCCCTAGGAACTAAGGAGGGAAGCTTATAGAGACTTCATTCTCTCAAAAGAATAAGGTTTCTCAGATGATCCACGAAGTACAAAATATGACCATCTGAATAAGCCAGCAGTTCAGAAATATTGATTTTAAATTGGCTTACATAGGCTTCAACCTGAAATATATTAACTGTAATCTGTCTACAATAGGCTAATAATATCCTGAAATCTCTAAGTTCTTTTTCTGTGTTTGTGTGCATGCCAAGGGATATACTAAATGTCCTTGCTGTTTTCTCCCCCTCCTTTCCTAACCTGTAGCCAAAATCACAAACCATTCAATGTACTGCAACAGAGAAGGAAGTTGGTGTTCCATTGTGAACGGCGTGTGTTTGGTATCCATAGGTATTCTGTTATCACTAAAGATGTCATTTTGGTGTTAGCTCTTTTGGTTTTAACATCATTAAGTACTGTAAGCAATGTATAAGTAAAAATGTTACGAGGTGCTGATAAGCATTTCTAGAGCACAGAGAAAATGAGTCAGTGACTCTCTGGCATGGAACAGTGACTACTGCTTGTGGAATTTTATGAAGTGTTTTACTACCTGTCCCTTTTGCAGCCACAGGAAGACAGTAGGTTTTCTAATGTGCCTTAACAGCAATACCATTTTAATGAAAGTATAAAATAATTACACTGGTGTACATGCTGTAATTTGCTAAATGCTTTTCAGCTGTACAAAGACACAGTTCTTTTCAAAAATAAAACCAGAAACTTGGCAGCCAATTGCTAGTTAGTGGACTAGAAGACATATTCTTCTGACCTTCTGTCAGATTAAGTTTTCTAAACTGCTTGTACTGCATCCATCTTTCTGTGGCTCATAGTTCATCTATGTAGCATACTACACACACACACACAGAGAAAATTTTTTTCCTGTGTCATAGCATTTTTCTCTTTCTAGCACTAGCATTGTATTTTTTAAAAAATGTTTATGTAATACTCTATTTGCATCTTTAATATGTTTTGTTTATTTCAAAAGCCAAGAGCTGAGCATGCACATTACCAATGCAGAAAGCATAGCAATGGAACAACAGGCCTTTATTTGTCAGCTGAAATGATGCGTGCATTCAACCAAATTTTTCCTTTTAAATTAGAAATTAGAAAGTTAAATGTATATGCTAAAATCAGCTATAACAAAAAAAGAGGAGGTGACTGTAGTGCCCTAATCTCCATTTTGAATGCCCTAAATGTTCACGTAAAACTTCTTAAAGTGTCTGAATTAATTTGATACATAAACCTTACCAAAATTTTTGTGGGACCTAAGCACCTAGCTCTAGAACAATACTTTGAAACTGAGGATTTTAGATTAATTTAATTTCCAGCTATATCCTTGAGCTAGGCAAGTGATGGAGAGAAAGTGATGAAGATACATTTTTAAAAAAAAACAGTGACCCGGAAAACTGCTGGATTTCATAACAATCTTAGGTCAGACATTGATTATTTACCTAGTACAGTAATTCATTCCAAATCATCTGTCTTTAACAATATTTCGATGTTAATTTCATAGTTTGTATTATTGTATAACGTTAGAATTTTCCTCAACTCATCCTGAAATGTTTGACTTTTTGATAAGTTCACACAAGCCCAAAACAAGTATCATAAGATTTCACATACATACAGGACACATATTCATGGAGATAAGATGTGGAAAGATCACTAATGCATAGACATGATTATATAAATAAATTTAAAATATTTTGATTTAAAGTAATTAAATAATACTAACATAGTGTGCAAAAATGCCATGTAACAGTTCTTGGCATTTTTACAGTAAATGTAACAAAAGGGTACAGTCCTTGACAATAAAGCACTTGGTTCTATGAAGATAGAGCAGAAAATTCTTATTAGGTTGCTGATGGTCTGATACAGCAGAAGTCATGGGATCCACACAAAGTCTGATTTCCAAAACCTAATGGAGACTTTCCATTAGTCCAAACAGACTTTGGGTCAGACTCAAAAGCATAAGACTGCTCACAAATGCATTGTTCAGATTCCTGGCCCACAGGCTCTTCCCTATATGCTAGAAAATAAAAATATCTCTTCATATCAAGAATACCAGAGCTTCAAGATCTGTAAGAAATAAGAAAGTACTAGATGATACTAAGAAACCTACTATTCTAGATGCATATACTGAGACATGAGAAAATCAACCATCTCACTTTGAGATGTCCCTGCAACACATCTAATAGTTATGCAAAATGCCTTCCTATTGACAAAGGACTTTTCTGACAGAAAGCTTACACATTCACTGACAACATGCCCAACAACTCATTCCCATCAGACATCTAAATATTGCAAGTATTGCGCTCTTCCAGGCACCCAAGATTGTGTCCAGGGTATCACATCACGAAGGTAGTGGAGCTGGCCACAGTGATGAGGCTTTTTAGTGAGTAATGCCTCTAACCCTGCAGTCCACGATGGACTCAACCTTCCTTTTTAGTGCATTGCATTACAGTGAAAGCAGTGACCAAAAAAAAAGAAAGAGGAAGGGGAAGGGGAAAGTAAAGGGAAAAGAAAAGGCCTACCAGTTAGCCTGAAAATCAGCATTTGTCTTGGATATGTTCAACACTGATGGAAATCCAAGAGAAGTTGTTGAAAGGTTTTTTGCATCAGGCCTTTTCTCCTCCATTTGGTATGTTCATTTTCCTCTTGTGTACCAAGAAACCACTTGGGCTTTCACTATGAAACTAGTAACAAAACTAAATGCTACAGATTATTTTCATGAGCAAACAAAAAATATCAGGGGGGAAAAAACCCAAAACCAAAAAACAAAACATGGGAAAGAGCTTTCAGAAGTGGAGGCTGGTGACTTGCCAGGTAATGGTTGGAGACTAACCTAATTATACAGGAATCTTTACAGCAGCCTTGGACATGTTTGCCTCTGTGATTCTGTTAAAGATTCAGCAAAAAGTAGAGCTGAACCACTCATTTAATTGTAGTTTCTAACAGGATTCTCAAACAACAGATTTCTCTTGCCAACTGCATTTGGTAACTAAGTGTAAATGAAATCAAATGCCTTTCTCAGAGGTTGTGAAAATATAGACTGATTCAGGCAAATATTAGTCTCAAACTTCTTTCTTGAAAGAAGTTTTGGGCCTACACTCTTTGGTCTCATCATAATAGGCACATTAGGAGATCTATTTTCATATAACTTTGTTTCTGAAAAGCCATCTTTAACTGCAGTTTTCATCCATCCTGCCTCAGCAGCAGCTAGGGTAGAACAATATCCTTTATTCAAGAGAGCTTCTCAGCAATGCTGTTGCTTCAGCCCCATCACTTTTCCCCCAAGCTGCCCCCAAGCTCCTGCTGCACAGTCCTGGCTTTGTTCGTGCAGAGAACTGATAGAGGGCAAAGGATGTCTGACAGGTGTATAGATCACAAAACCTTTTTTTCCACAAAATGCTGTTTTTTCAAATAATGTTGTTCACATCTGTGTAACAGTTTGTACTCTGCATCTTTAAAAATAAACATGTAAAACTGGAAAGATTTTGTATCCAGGATTAAATATCCACTACTTTAATTATTGTACAATTAAAATAATAAACGCAGGCTTTTTTGACTAATCACATAAAAATGAACATTTAATTAAACATTTCATGAATGTTTCATATCAATCAGGAAATAAAAAAACCTCTTGAATTTTTATTGCAATATTTGCTTGTGTTACTAAGAGCTCTTAAATCATCAACAAATGTAACAAACTCATGTATTTACAGCACTGTTGTCCTTGCTGGAACTGAAGGGTGCACAGGAAAAGAAAATGTTCTTTGGGATGTCTTAATAAAAATACATGCAAATAATTGGGAAAACAAGAACAGCAGCATATAACAGCAGAAAACTTCTAAAAGAAACCTAAATTGTTGCTGGCGGGTTTTTCCCCTAGTTAAATAGACAGGTGAAAATTCCCCTTTAGGAAAGTACATGCATAGCATGCAAGGTTTTTGGAGGAAAATTATTGTATGGGCTGGTTTCCAAAAATACTGTGGCTATAAAACATAATTATATGGCAAGTATGTGAATAACAAAAGTTAAAATCCCTAAAAGTAATGAGATTCATTTGATAATTGTATGAATGCAAGACAAATATTGCCCTTTTAATTTGTTCTCTGACCACTGAGGATGCAGCTTCATGGACAACTTTCCAGTAGCACCTTGATCTAAGCAGTGACTGCTCTGAGGTTGCTGGATAATTTGCTAGATTATACTTCAGATGGATTATCCCCCAACCCAGCTCACTAGGCAGCCACAGTAAACACATGTGCTCATACAGGGAAAATATCAGGAAAAAGAAAGTAAATAAAGGAGAAAGGACAGGATTTCTACAGACATAAAAACAAGTGTTCTTTTCCTTTTTTTTTTTTTTCTTTAAATTATGGATGCTTAGATTCTTGTGCAATCACATGATTTTTAGTGCTAAAAAGCACAGCAAAGGAACAAGACTTGCAATAGCATCACAAGTCAAGGTGGCACTGAATGGTTCAGTCTGCTCAGCTGACTCACTCTGAAAAAATACAATTTAACTCCTAGAAAGACATCCCTGTTAATGCAGTCATATTGTAACCTGCCATATGGTTCAGATAATCAATTTGAAATGCAAAATGATAGACGAGAGCCCCCATTTGTTACATCTTCCTCGGCAGATATGTGAATTAAAAAACAGAACTCACCATTATTCACCAGGACATGGAGTGGACAACTCTTTGCTCTAAACCGCTGCACAAATTGCCGTATAGACTTCATGGAAGCCAAATCACAGTATAAAAACTCCACTAGGAAAGAGATGAAGATGAACAAAAATAGAGTTAAGTCAGTTACAATCATATAAAAACACACTTAAAGAAATCAACATGGATACTATGATAATATCACCAGGAAAGTAAAGATTTTAAAAATAAACCAGGCATTCTAAAATTATAGGTAAAGCCGGTCTCAGAAGGTTCCTTCTTAAATTTCTATTTTTAAACTATTGATTCTTCAGAGAACAAATATTAGGATTGCTGCTGCCAGGAGGTGAAGAAGGGTATCAAATGGAGCAAATATGTCCCAGTCCTACTGTTATTTTTACTGCTGCCATGGAGGAAGAGGGGCTACAGCTCTTCAGCACTGAGATGATCAAGATGTGGCAGCTGGAAATCAGATGAGGAGAGGAGAAGCCACATTGGGCATCACAATGTCTCCCTGTGTTTCTGATGCCAATACACTGCCCTATGTTTTTTTCAGATTATTTGCCGAGTGTCTGTCGTCTGAACAGTGATGAAGTCTGACAACATATTACAAAACAAAGCTTTATTGAGGCAGTAGGAAAGATGGTCAACGGCATGCCCATACGGCGACTCATTCGACCACTGATAGCAAACGGCATCACAAGCAATACCATGGTTCTGGTGGACATCCAGGGGCACTTGGTATCTGGGTCACCTGGCAGCAACACCCAGTCACATAACTGCCTTTTGAATGTGGGTAAGTCGTGCCACCCCTTGTCTCCAGCAATGGCAGTGTGATTTGAGAGGATCATACCTTGCATGGATACTGTGGGAGACATCCTGCCCACACTGCCACTCTTGGTCAAGGGGCAGCTTGACGGGGGGCAGGGGGTCAGCAGTCTGCCTATGCCAGCAATGTTGGTCAAGCAGCACAGTGTCAATGTCCCAAAATATATTTAACACTGGTATGTTTTTATTTCCAAGAAAATATGTCTTCAACAAAAGCACCCTTTGTCCAAAGTATTAGTCAGCCATTGCCCTTTACTAGAGCACTACAAAATTAATTAAAATTAAAAAAGAGATTACTTAAATGCCCCAATAACTTTAAATCCATCAGGTCTGAATATTCTCCTCCTGTTGCAGTTGTTCAGCTTTCACGCTCTGACTCACAGCACTGCTTCATCAGTTGCCTTGCTTTGCACAACAGCCACAACCAGGGTTATGAAGCAAAACCAGGCAGTGGCCCTCCACAACAGCAGTAGCTATTCCCACAAAAAGTATCCACACTCTTTAGAAACTTTGCAAAGGGGTGTGGAGGGGTGTGGGGGGTTGACCCTGGCTGGACACCAGGTGCCCACCAAAGCTGCTCCTTGGCTCCCTTCCTCAGCTGGGCAGGGGACAGAAAATGTACCAAACGTCTGGTGAGTCCAGATAAGGACAGGCAGATCGCCCAGCAATTACAGTCACGGGCAAAACACACTTGACTTGGGGAAATTAGTTTAATTCAGTTCCATTCAAATCAGAGTGGAATAGTATGAAATAAAACCAAATCTTAAAACACCTTCCCCCAACCCCTCCTTACTTCCTGGGCTCAACTTTGCTCCTGATTTCTCTACCTCCTTCCTCCCAGTTAGTTCATGGGGACGGGGAATGGGGCTACGGTCAGTCCACCAGATGCCGTCTCTGCAGCTCCTTCCTCCCCAGGGCAGGGGCTCCTCACCCTCTGCCCTGCTCCAGCCTGGGGTCCCTCCCACAGGAGACAGTTCTCCATGAACTTCTCTAGCATGAGTCCTTCCCACAGGCGCGGTTCTTCACAGACCACCCATCATGGGTCCCCCGTGGGGTCACAGGCCTGGCCAGCAAACCTGCTCCAGTCCTGGCTCCTCTCTCCATGGGGCCGCAGGCCCTTCCAGGAGCTGCTGCAGCATGGGCTGCCCATGGGGTCACAGTGTCCTTCAGGCACATCCCCCTCCTCCAGCTTGGAGTCCCCACAGGCTGCAGGTGGAGATCTGCTCCCCTGTTCACCCCCATGGGCTGGGGGCACAGCCTGCCCCACCATGGGCTTCACCACGGGCTGCAGGAGAATCTCTGCTCTGGTGCCTGGAGCCCCCCTGCCCCTCCTGCACTGGCCTGGGGGGCTGCAGGGCTGTTCCTCTCACATCGTCTCACTCCCATCTTTGCCTGCAATTTTGTTGGGCAGATTTTTTTCCTCTTGCTAAATACACCTTTCAGAAGTGCTACCACCATCACTGATGGGCCGGCCTTGGCCAGCGGCAGGTTCGTCTTGGAGCCAGCTGGCATTGGCTCCATCAGACATGGGGGAAGCTTCTAGCAGCTTCTCACAGAAGCCACCCCTGTACCCCCAACCCCGCTACCAAAGCCCTGCCACACAAACCCAACACAAGGGGGAAAAGAAAGAAAATTGTGACCTCATCCACCTGTTTTAACCTTTTAGAAAGTATACATATTGCATGCCAGGCTTTTGGTTTGTTTAAGCAAGAAAATGTTAATCTCTAGCGCAGATGTTATTCTCTGGTCTGGCTTGCTACATATTGCGGTGGGGCTCCAAGTCAGCTAGATGTTGTCAGCTCCGCCCCAGCTAGACCCAGTACACTAGAGCTCTGAGGTGGATTTGCCTGAACCTCTTCCATAAAGTGAATTTTCAAAAAAAGATCAAAAGGTTTTTCAACTTGGGAAGGTCAGACAGTACTGAGCAACCTCCAGTGACTAAGTCCAGCAGCAAGAAAGGTGAAGGCTATGCAAAGCATGCTTCCCTTGTTCAGTGTCCTTGCTGGGTGAGTCCTTACTCTCTGGCTTGATTTCCCAAGCAATCTCTGCACAGATGTCTGGTCCCCAGGATGGCTTTGGCCACCACAGCTGAGAACTGGAGCTCCAGATCTTCACTGTGTTTCCCCCTCTTCCCTCTATCCTCCCACTTTGCAGCCTGAGGGCTGCTCCTCTGTGCTCCTCAGGAAGGCACAGCCACCCCTTCCTCGCACATGGTTTCCCCTACCTCTTCTCATGAAGGAAACAGCCTTTGAAAGAAGGAGAAATTAAAGACACACAGTCCTTCACACAGGCTAAAGAAAGCCTTTCTGACAGGAACGTTAAACTGTTGGGTGAACAGGCTCCTACACAGACTGCATGAGACCTTTCCTCTTACTCTTTTCCCTGGTCCATCAGTGATGTTCACCAAACTACTTCATCCTGTCACAGCTGAGGCTGTAAGCCATAATGTCTCTTTATAGTATGTCTGTACAATAAGAATTTCAGAAGGCCTACAGGCACAACAGCAAGATACAATCCTTTACAGGAGAATAGTCCCTTTAGTTCCCTTCAGTTTTACAGTATGGGGCTTTAATAATCCTTATATATTTTTGCACCTCAACAGTATCAGTCCTCTGAAATTGTCTTAATGGCCTTTTCCATTTAAAAAAAAAAAAAAAAAAAAAAGCAAAAAAAAAAGAATGCTTAGAATCCAGTTTTAAGATAGTGCAAATACATTTTTTTCGGGATGGCTGTAAAGTCATACCATTTCAACAACACTGACCCATGAATAACACTGGACTATTTCTTGAGCTCCTTACAGACCTTTAGGAGGTCTGCAATTCTGTTTAATTTTGCTGATGTCCTGCATCCAGAGGTGGTAAGGAAATGCAACAGTTATTAATATTCCCGTAAAAGAAGAGAGCTGTTTAGGTCATATTCCTCTTGTGGCCCTGCAGCTATATAAAACCACATGAATGGTCCTGTAATTACTCAGATATGCAAAATCTGGTAATACTAACTTATTAGTAACTAGTACAACAACAAATGGAGTAAAGACTTAGGTGAAGCTTTATGCTGACTCTGCTGTTGCTCTGCTTCTCCAGGCAGCTCATCAAGGACAGAGATTAGGGAAAGCATGATCAGCTTCACAGAAGGCAGCCATGCACAGTGCCAATGGAGGAGCCCCTTTTAATATAAAATATTCATCTTGGCAAAAAGGGCATTGGACTTTCATTAGCTGCATTATTTTGTGGCACAGTGCAAGGTCCAACCACCTCTTCACCACCGGTACGAACTGCGGCAGATTTACTGACTCTCCTGGATTTTGCTAACACCACTGTATGTACAAGAAAAGCAGGCCCCTGAGAACATTCACTAAGCTGAAGTTTAATCTCTCCCCTCATCTGACCTTGAAATTGTCCTTTTCTGCATTGCCAACAGCAACGGTGGTTAGATAACCAGTATGCCAAGGCAAATGCTTTTCAGCCCAGCCAGTGCACTATTTGTCCTTGGAATTAACTTTTTGCTACATGCATCTGATTTCCCCTCCCTTAATTTTTTAGTTTTTCAGAGCTAATTCTGTCCTTCATTATGACTGTACCGTGCCCAGACTAATGGCATACTAGACTAAGGCTATCATTACCATGCTTATTTACTTGCTTACTTGGAAAGCGTGTCATCATATTAGTATTTGTAAAGCACTTGCCATCCGAAGATCAGAACATGCTTTGGAAAGGAAAACAAACAAACAAATCAACACCCAAAGTTTTCTTTTTGCTCACAAGGCAGAAACATTAATGGCCAGAGTCCTTGTTCATGCTTATTCGTGTATGGCGGCTCTTTGCCAGGGAGGCAGTTTAACTGGTGTGTGCGCTGCGCCAACCAAAGCACTGCTCCACTCAAGAAAGAGTGCCAAAACACAGCTCCCCACTCATGTGCTGACTCGGTGGCAGTGCCCTGAACAGAAACTGAGTTTCTTCATTGTCCCATGGTCTGAGCACCTAATTTTTTTTTAATCAGTGTACCAAAGAATGACACAGTTGCTAAGAACAATTGTTAGTTTCAAAAATATTTTTAAATACACACAAATATACTAAGCATGTCAATTTTTAAATTGTCTTAATTGATATAGACCAGTGTTTAATAATGTGATCAAATGACCAAACCTGAACCTGAACTAACAATGTGACTTGAACCACTTTTCAGAAATAATGTTGGCAAAAGAAGATCTGCAGTAACAGCAAGCAAACCAAAACATGCCTAAATTAATATTTAGATATGTTATTTCCTATCTTTTTGGTTTGTCTGCCACTATACTTTAAATTATTCAAATACCTAATAATTGACAATACTGGTCATTCTACTTTTGAGTTTAATAATATAATAGGCTTTCAAAAATAACCGGTGTCTTTGATTTTCTGTATGCTCTTGAGAACAAAAATGGGGAATATAATCTACATACAGAATATCTGCAGCTAATGCTACTGAAATATTCTAATTTCTGACTCTATCCCATTTTATCTCTCCTTCTTCTACACTACTCCTTGCTTTCAGGTACTTCTATAATGACAGACATGCTCATATTTCTTTAATCTATATATGTGTCCCTTGTTCTTTTCTAAATAACCTTTCCAAAGAAAGCAAGTGAATATACTATTGTCAGACACTGGCTAAAATAGTCACTCTTAAAAATATCTTACTATTTACTATTATTGTAACTTGATGACTGCGCTGACAGAAAGTTATTAGCTAACAAAATATAAAAGGAGCATAATTTCCCCAAAGAGAGAGAGAGTTACTTATGCCATTATCCACATATGAATAGATAAGTATATGATGGTGCTACAATTGCTGCTTTGCCTAATTGGTTTCTTTCAAGCAAGTATCTGCCCGGCGCTGCACCTTCTCAGCAACAGAGAAGTTGGTATAATGTTTTTCTGGCTGCTCCTCAAGAAGGCCACGCGAATCACAGAAAGCTATGCTGGCTGACTGCACAGGACACAACCAAGTACCTGCACTGTTCAGTGCCTGTTCCTGCACTGTGCACCCTCTGCTCACTTGGTCATGGTAACCAAAGTCAGAGGACCTGAAGGACAGGCATTTGGTGGCCCTACCAACTACCACTCTTTCTACATTCAACTCTAAATTGTCATCTTGCAATTATTATGGACAGCTACAGGTCCACTTCAGCAGAAATCATAAGTCAGTTGACTTTCTTCTATTACTTAATGCCAAAGCAGGTTTCCATCATGCTTTCACTGTCTTTGTGTTAAAACGTCCATTCCATCCTAGGGAAAGGTGCAACTCTGCCCAGCATGGCAGGGAGCTGAGAACTCGTAACTCATGGTGGAAGGAGGACTACAGAAAGGATCACTTTGCCTGCTCCTGCTTGCCACCCATCTATCCAGTGTCTGAAGACACCAGCAGGAAGAGTTACTTCTCCAGCAAGGCACAAGGAATGGTTCCTAGACAAGATAATAAAAAGTGGTGCTCAGTAGTCACATATTCATGCCCAAAAGCATGTGCCAAAGCTCCACACAGGTGCATTGTTCTCTGACAGTCATATCTCTACAGGGGGCACTGAGGAATTTGGCCTTTCATCTGTTACTCTGCCTCACAGAGTTGTATTTTGGCATCTGCACAGCAGCACAGAGAAACATTGTCCTGCTCATGAAAGAACTGAGTATGCTTCTGAGCACCTGGAGAGTGCAATGGAGCTGCTGTTTACCAGAAAGCACTCTTAATGAGGCAAATACCTACCATCTGATAGATGCTGCACTGCAGAGCTAGAGAGGCTCTGTCAGCAAGGTGGCAGGTGGAAATGAAGTGGAGCAAACCCCAGGAGATAAAAAGCATGAACTGGGAGGAGGAGAAGACATAAAGCAGCCTGACAGGAGCCTCCTTCCCTTTTGCCACCGCACTGTACTTGCTGACACTGAGAAACAGTGGCTTTGGCTGGTCCAGTCTTCAGAGACAAGCTTGGTATCTCCTTTCTCCTGTGGTCCTCTCTCCCCAAAGTACAGTGCCCCAGAATCATCTCATTTTTCTCAGCAAGGTTTGCTCATCTGCTTACAGATCTTCCAGCCAAAATAAAAGCCGTTCTCAATTAAAACAGGGCTGCCAAGGGAGGGGAACAAACTTCTGGCCAACTGGAAATTCCAGCCAGCTGAGATGAAAACTGTGGCCGATATAATGACAACACTGAGTGGAAAATGCAAAAGTGGTTCTAGGCTGCTAATACAAACCTGTTGTTTACCATTCTGCCTACTGGGTGTGTGTGGAAGCACACAAGCCCCCATCTACAGAGCGTAACTTCTGTTAACAGAATTTTCCTACATTGTCCAAGACTAACACGAGGGCCGTGATGCAAGTTCTGTGCAGACGTGCATGATTACAGAACACTGCATGCTATTCAGGACTACAAAATGCTTACTTTAAAAGGACTTCTAGGAAAACAAAAATAAACAAAATCCTACAGGTAAATAAGGTGTGTACCAGCCAAGCACAAATTGAGTATAATGAGACAGTCATCATAAACGCAGCAAGCACAGCATCTCCTGTTTATGCCATGCTCCTGCCCTTGCGCACTTGATGACCTCTCTGACTTCTATACCACAAGCACTCCAGAATCTTCCCCATTCTGCATCAGCAGCTGATATTAATTTAATTTAATTATTTCAATAAATTTAATTAATTAAATTAATTTAATAAAACAGGGATTAAATATTAAATTGATTAATGCACAGAAAATCCTAGTATGTGCAATTGTACTTAACAACACTGGCTGACCCTTAATTTCAGCCATGGTTATAGAGACAATTTGCAGAACATTGGCTCCTAATCCTTCAAAGTATTTTAAGTTGACTGTGGACTAAAATGCTGGCTGTTAGGTGTTGAGCATCTTACAGGTTCCCCCGAGTCCTATCCTCTGTCCTTTATTAGTGTGAATAATTTTGTGGCACTTTTTCAGATCACTGATCATTCATAGACTATATTAATAGAAATAATAAACTATAGCGAACTCCAGCATGGATTTACTTTTCACGCTGATGCTTGTGATATGCCATTGAAGAAAAAGACAGATGGAACACATCCATCTGGCAAAGTACGTGAGTGCAGTGCCACAGATCAAAATAGTGAGCATATTTAAAGACATACGGTTTGGGTATGATCATTAAAAGATACACTCACAACTTTAGTTAGCCTAGTTTGTCTACAGCCTTCCAGCAGGCAAGAAAGAGCACTGAAATTCAGCTGCTTCTCCTCTGAGTCATCCATTCGAGTGCCACTAACTTTAAAGGCATTTTAAAGAGATTAGTTT
>JAVJGJ010000014.1:73563462-73629483 GCA_035590215.1 Microhierax caerulescens
ATTAGTTTCCTGTGCCTAATGATAGGCTTTGTGAACAGCCTCTGTGTGTCATCCTCCAGCCTATTCAGTGAAAAAAGAGCTCTGCATGGGTGTCCACGACATAAACAGAAATCCACATTGAGCCAATAGTAGCAATTCATGCTTTGTTTTCTTCCTCAGCATGGTTTGAACATTGTTTCTCAAAGAGCTATTGTAAAAACAAAAAGGCATTTCACGGTGCCATTTCTTAACCATGTAGCTTTAACTTACTGTACTAAGAGAAATAGGGAAAAATGTCTTCAGCTTTCTGAGAGATGCTTTCTCTCTCAGAGGTTGGAGAGTAAAATAAAAAAGGAATTTGTTCTCAGGATCTGAGCAATCTCGCTTAACTTCTTTCAGCTTCCACAAGTGTGTAGTCTAGTCCAGTGATCCTTTAATTTGCTAAATTCAACAAACACCCAGTAGCTCTTGTGTATTGGTTGATCAAAATAAGCAAAACTCCGGGGTGAGAACAGTGTTTCAGTTCCATCACAACCAGCAGCTCCCCTTACTGCCAAAATACCAGCTCATCACAGGAAAGCCCCCTGAACAGCTTCACAGATCGTGTTGCCAGAGCAGTGGGATGTTAACAGCAGTAGAATACGGAGGTAACACATGTAAAGCAACAGAAATGCCCATGCACGACTCTGCTAGCTGCACCACCAGGCAGGATGTTATTTAAAGATTTTTGCACAGTTCCTACAGACATAGCATGGCTCCGGGTTTTCCAAACATGCAAGTAGTGCTTTGCTGTATAACATTTGACATTCTCTGTTCAGCAGGGACAGGGCCTGAAAAGAAATAAGCTGCTATCAACTTGTCAGAAGAGTAACCTTAGGAGGCGGTGGCAGCAGGACAAGAGCAGTGGGATCCATAGCCAGCTCTCAGGGTGAGAAAGATTATCTCAGCTTCCCGTGGATAAAATTTCCTCCAGATTATTGACTGGGGAGGCTTTATTATTTTAGAATTGCAAATACAATAATAGATACATACAAAATTTCATCATACACTTGCTGGAAATTAGATGTCATGTCCCTCCTCCTCCTCATGAGTTCAGGTGCTCATCACCCAGGTTTCTGACTGCAGAGAGACAAAGTCCTCTGATATCCTCCCTTGTTGCTATGGGAAGACTGTTTTTACCCCACTGAACAACTGCTTTGGGAACCCTCTCTGTCATCATCACTACTACGTATGGGTGTGCCTTTACACAGGCTGAAAGGAAATACGATTTTGGCTCTTCATAGGACCATTTAGAGCCCTGTGGAAAAACAGTGGGAGACTGACATGGCCATACCACTAGTTTCACTCTGGGGCTGGTATCTGGAGAAAAAAAAAAAAAAAGAAAAAAAAAGTGTTGCAGTGGAAATGCCTCTCATAATTCTTTTTAAGGATGGAGGAAGGCAGCCTTCATCCCATTCACAAATAAATATGTTTTCTTCCCTCCACAGGGACCAGAAACAAGAGGACAATCCCAGGTAAATTCCCTCTGCCTCATGGGGACAGAAGAGCTCACAGTGAGCAACTGAAGGTGCATCATTTATGGACAGAAGGGTTTAGAATACCCTCATTACTACTATTATTACCCTCGCTACAGGGGAGGTTGGATTAGATGACCTTTAAAGGTCCCTTCCAACCCAAACAATTCTATGATTCTATATTCTCCTATATTTTCCTCTTGCTCCCTGGTGAACAGATTTTTATATTAAATTTCATTGCTATATTTTGTGAATTGCAGATATGTTTCTTTTTCTTCTTGGGTGACATTTACTCCTTACAGTGGCTTAGCTCAATACTGTGACTTATATCTCATTTAAAACCTCAAAATATATGGCACATATGTGAGAGAGACATTACAGTGTCCTCATATTAACACTTTCCATCAGGAATGAAACTCAAGTGAAGAGCTTTTCGGAAGTAATACAGAGTCAAGCTATTAAAGAAGATAAAAGTCAGCAAGGCTTTTACAAGATGACAAAAGGAAAATGTACTTCAGAGCAAGCTAGGAGCAGGAGTCTTCCGAGAAATGACACTGAGTCCTCAAGTGATTTAAACTGCTATAGTTCTGCAAAGTAGATGGAGCCATCATTTGTTTCCAGTTTCTCAAATCTGGACTTGTACATTCCCAATGCATTTTGGGTTGTGTAGCTTAAAAGATAAGATACCTACTCACTTGTATAATTTGATGATCAAGGACACATACATGCCCATGAAAGAGTACCAGTGAGGACACAAAAAGGCCCAGCAATCTTTTGCTGGCATCCTTCTCCTTCAGAATATTTTGTTAGACATGTACCCTGACTAAAACATGCACCAGCACACCTCTTGATCTGGTCCCCTCTTGACTTGCAGAACTTCTTTCCTATATGAGCAGCTTACTGTTCACAATTAGATGTCATTTATTTACTCAAAAAAAAAAATCTTCAAGCTAGCTAAACCCTATCAAATTCAATTTAGTTTCAAATAAGCTACCTTGCTTATATCTTTAAATCCCTAAATCTTGCTTTCCTCAGCTTCCCTAATTTATTTACATTTCATTGTGGAAGTCTACTTTCATCACCTTATAAAACAAAAAAAACCCGAAGCCTTCACATTCCCAATGTATTCATCTTGGAGAGAGAATCAACATGAGTTTCAGTAAAGAAGAGGCTGTTCAAAAAGTCAGGCGTTCACTAAAACAGGGTTACATTTAATTACAGGCACTCCTAGATCCATAATATCTATATAACAGAGTTTTTGTTTTAGTTGCTCCAATAATGAACCTTCAAATCCAATTAGCCTGCTTTTGGACTGAAATATCTCAGTGCTGATTGTACCCTAGTTCTCACAGTGGCCCAGAACTAAGCTGGGTCACTTGGTCATCATTGGTGCAGGTCTGGCTTCTCCTGTCCTCTTATGGATCTAATTGTCTAGATATGTGAACTGGCTTGTAACCTTCAGTCTTCTAAATTTTACCTGCTATTACTGATTTTTTAAAATAGATCATCAAGATCTTCTGTGCTATTTTATAGCAAGTATCAAAGACTTCAGTCAAAACTCAGAATGCAACCAGCATGTCCTAGTCTACTATGCAGGAGCTTCCTTCCATAAGCCAGTATCAAGTATATACTTAGAGATATGAAAAAAATCCCTTCCAGTAGGACTGTTTGTTAGTACACTGTCTAGATATTTCATACATGAAATCAACTTTCAATTCATGGCCAGACTTTAATACCAGAGAATCATTATGTGATGGCAAAACAACTCTCCCATTGGCTACATTTCCTGAAAAGAGCATTTCTGAGTATAGCTGCTTACCATTTCAAACCCACTAAAATAAAAACCTCCAGTGTGAAGAAGTATGTTTCTAATAAGCTTTGGTATTACTGTGAAAACACCTCAGCAAATAATTCTGCTCCACACCCTCTGAGGTAACACAGAGAGGCTGATAATGTCTCTGCTTTGTAGTACTTCAAGGACAAAAATCTTGCAGAGTCAAAGAAAATAAAACAAAGAAGGGAATAACATTTCCAAGCTCCGGGCAAGAATAACTTTGAGTTGTCCAGAATACCGCATCTTTTGCTCCAGACATGAGAACTGTCTATAACACATACTTCTGCAAAGACTACCTTCCTTGTCACCAGCAGTTTCCTTTTTCCCCCCATGTCAGTCCTAGCACCCATGCGGCAAGCTTGAGCAGCTCTCAGATCCAGTTTCAATCACCTTTTTTCCCTTCTTTTCCTCTTTTTTTGGAGATGGTCTTCGCATGGATCAGCGAGTCACCCCTCCCCTGTGGCAGCAGAGGCAGCAGGGCCATCAGAGGTGAGGGCAGCAGGAGCAGGCAGCCCGGGTGGAGGAGACAAGAGAGGCACGGGCTGCTCCTTCCACCAGCAGTGCCGCTTGAGGGCCAGGTTAGTCACAGCTAACCTGTTTTCTGGTCACACGGTGGGGTGGCTGCTCTCCCCTCACATCCCTGCCCCTTTTTCCTTCATTCACACAGGTCTGCTGGTTCAACTGCTTCTCCTGGCTCATCCAACTTGTACCTAGGATGTTATGGTTATGGTAAGGGAACATAAATAACCTTGGGTAGCAATGCCGTCATCCTTTCCCACTCCTCCAGAAATCAAGATGCATAGGCTTACTTTTTCCTTTTCTCCAGATCTGACACTAGGCTGTTTCTCTTTCAAGCTTAAGCAAGCTTAGGTCTGTAGTGGGCTTCTAAGATATGATTCATCTGACCTGTTTCACAAATCTAGTTTAAGATGAGATGAATCACATCCTACGACTGTTCATTCCTCACCACAGACTGCAAAGGGAGCTTGGGGACACTGACTCAGATTTAAACCTCTGCATTATAAACCTCAAATACTAGGTGATTTGAATGGCAGTGTTCAGTTTCAACTAATAATGAACAACAAGAGAATGACAGAAGAATCAGAGAACTGGGCATGCATGCAGATGACCCAGTGTTATTCATCATACTCAAGATTAGGAAAAAAAGAGTGAGAACCTCCAGGAGGATCTTGCTAAAGGCTCACAGACGGGTGGGTAACACAAAGAAAATTCATGCTGGAAAAAGATAAGGACTCTTGCAGGGAGTGTTTAAATTCATTCCGTACTGTGAATGCCTCTAAAATAACTGTGACTTCTCAACAGAAAAATTGAGATATCGTTGCACGCTAATTGACGAATACATCCTGAGAGTCAAAGAAGGTAAAGGTAATTGTAGTGGTTGGGTTTGGTTTCGCTATGTACGTACATGAACACAGCAGAGACTGAGCTTAAGCAAACTACAAGACATTATCATTTCTAAAATAACGACAGTATAGCAATGCATCCCAGGTAAGAACTGACAGTTTTGCTGCTGCTCTAGAAATCACATAGTTCTTGCAGCTACTAATCTGCTGCTGAGATCTTACTAGCTAGCAAAGTGATAAGAAAAAGAAGTGCAGAAGAATAAAACGCCAAGAATAGAACGAGAGTCTCTTGACTGCTGCTTCACAGGCTGCCCTGTATGCTAGATACCACCTCCTTTCTCTTTTTACTTCTGTGCAACTAGGTATTTCTTCTTATTTTTAGGAAAGTATTCATATAAGAAAGGTTTTAGTTTTTTTCTTTCAGATGGATTAATCTTTAGGAAACTTCAGATCTCTCACACACATGCACAAAATCATTTTTGTTACTTCGCTATTCTTCTCTCACCTCCCTTGCTGGTCCTCCAGAACTTTTAACATGATCACTCTAATGCAGTGTCCCTATTCAGCGACGGTGCTTTAAAGCAATTATCTTTCATAACGGTTCCCCGCTGACACTGACCTGGAATTTCAGGCAATGTAACCCAGAGCCATTCCAGCAAGGAGCCACAGGGTTCATCTCTGTCACAATATTCGGTGCTTCAGGTACTTTCAGTCTTCTTGAAGTCAAACTGACTTTTGGACATCTGAGTAATTCTTACTCTTAGGAATATGCATTCTGTGTATTGTCCAGTATCAACTCATTCTGACAAGCATTTTCATTAGACAGTTTGTGGAAAAATCTTCCTTTCATGAGAAAAAATATCCCTGGGAAGGCTATGTCTGGCTTGAAAGGGTATACTTTCATTTGGGAAGTATTTAGGAAAAAACAGATACTTCTAACAGCATCAACCCCCTTTTTTCAAGAAAAACAAACCAAAATATATTTTTATAAAGGTACAGCTTGAGTAAGGTACCAGGTGAACAAAAAGTGGATACTTATGCCTTTCTTCTGTTCAAATACCCGGCTTGTGCATGACAGTGTTTGGCACTGCCCTTCACGCCAGCTCTAGAGAAAGAACTACCTGTACAGAGAAGTCTTTGCATTCCTATTCAGTCTTTGGACTTTCTGGAGAAACTTCATCAGCTAAACTAATTTTAGAAAAGTGTTGGTGAGATATTCCTCCAGGTCTGAACTTCTCACATGCAGAAGGGGCGTAAGGTATGCAGCAATGCCTCAGTGGTACTGCAGTGATGGCAGCCAAGCTTGCTGCATTAATGAAAAGAGATGTATAGCATTGTTAAATGCATAATAAGTGTATGAATCTATTTCTGTGTGCATCTGCTCTCTAGATAGCAGGGAGGAAACCAGCAGTAGAAAGAAAGGTCTGTAGTTTTTGAAGCAATAGTCACAGCACTACTTTTTCCTTTGGCACGCACCCTTCAGGGACAAGCCTTTAAAGAGGGGGCAGGGAGAAAATAGAATCTCGTTAGTCTATACCCAAGTATAGTTCAAATATAGGTAAACTGGATTTTTTTCCATTCTTTTATCTAAGAAAAATAAACTCAGAAAGACAAACCTTTTAAACTTTGCATCCTCTGCAGGGGATCAATAATGTATGAAATTATTCTTCCCACACCTTTAGATGTATTATTGGTGTTTGGCTAATGAAGAAGCTAGAGATTCTCCTCACTATAGATTACTATTTCTAACATGGTGATAGCTGTGATCCCGACACTGAGGAATGGGAGCAGAGAACTGCAACTGGCAGGATACTGGATCTGAGGACATCATGAAGGTTTTTGATTTCTGCTTAATGCTAAACTAACATTTTTTGGGAAGATAACCCCCCACATATTGGGAAAGAAATCAGATAACTTTAATGCAATCGAGCATGCTTTTCTAGCAGACTACCTTTCACAACAGGTCTGGATCTGAATGCTGCCTTTTGAATACATTTTGAATTGCTGCAGAGCCCCAGATTAGCAATGCTGCAAGATCAAAAGGCTGTAATGCAAAATTTTGGTGCAGCATGCCGCAACATATAAAAACCACACTGCCTGTTTTTAGCAGATTCTCACCCACCATAGTGCCTCCTTAAGTCTGTGTTTAGGGCTCAGCTCAGCTCACCCCCCTAGAGGGACGAATCTGGCCTCCGATGCCATGGCCATGGCGTGCACAGTACAACACACCCTGGCACTGGGTAGGGTGGTGGGTCCCCTCCCGCATCCCCTCCCTCATCCAGGAAAGGGCAGCACAGATGAGCTAGTGCCCACCTGGGAAAACATGTCAGCTCTGCCCCCAGGAAAGGGGGAAGCGGGGCTGCAGCGAGACTCAGAGCAATGACCCAGCGTCTTGTGCCAGCACAGGGGCCGTGCGCTTCCGCTGGTTGCTTCAGAGAAGTAGCACATGTCTCCTCAGCCGCTGTTTCTGAGGCCAAAGTAAATTTGGTTAGCTATGTATAAAGCTGTGGAACCATATATTTTTAATGGGCAGGTAAGAGTGCTAATTTAAGGGTAAATTATATATTTGGGTTAGCAGCTTGGTTGCTTTGTTGTTTGGTTCTTTTAGACTACTTGGATAGCAGCCATCGATGCTCTGTGATTTATCTCTATTCAATTTTTCCACTTTTTCAGACCTTTGGCTGTTGGTAATTCAATTTCTGGCAACTGCAGACCTTCACTCCCTATTACAAGCCATACCCTGAGGCAGACATACCGCCATCTGCGCTGTAACGGTGGTGGTAGCTAGTGGATGCAAATAGGCAAATGTCCAGATGCCACTTGGGCTTTGAAACAGCTTTAAGACACAAATTATGTTTGGATTAGAAATACCCTCTGAATCCAGATATGAGCCTTTCATATTAGGTTATTAGGGTACCCTCCCAAGGGACCCCCTCTACCCTGTACTCAACTTCCACATATTGCTTGTCCCAACAGCTTTCATGTATGTAGAAAACTAAGTGTTCTCCTTTGTCCAGCCTCCAAAATCATCACAGGAGGACCTAATCTTCATCCACTCATCCTTCACATGCAGTCGCTTCACTTTCCTCATCTTTCCTTATCCTCTCCTCCCCATTTCTTCTCCATGCTCTCCAGAAGAAAGCTTCTTTCAGGAGGTTTGGGCTTATAGCAAACCATCAACTTCTGTTCCCCTGAGAAATACACCCTGTTCTCAGCTGCCGGCAGCAGCTCTTCACAGGCTGCAGGCACAGCGCAGTGGCACAAGATACTGCTGCACATAAGAGCTGGGAGGCATCATCCCCTCTCCAGCAAGCCTGGAAACGATGCAAGTCTTGACCTGAATTAAAGAGGATGACTATATTGTAGGCAGAAATTACCCCAAAATCATTTCAAAAATCTCAATAAGGACATAGCCTACAGACAGTGAGGTGGAAAGAAAGTACGGGAATGCCTGAAGTATGCCCAAATTTGTAGCATAGGGCTCCTGGCAAGAAGAGGGAGCCTCGCCCCACGCTGAGTGTGGCACAGATCACCCATCTTTCTGATCTCCTGTGACACAGGGCCTGACCCTACAGTTGCTCACTCCTGAGTTGAATATAATTTCTTGATGAGCTACAGCACAGCTGGATGAGCTACTAGCTGAGGGGAGCTAGCAAGAAACAAGGTTGCTAATTCTTCTTCACAGGGCTAGTTATCTTGAGATGTGGAAAACTTGTGTGGCCATGGTTGCATCTTCATTTCCTCTGATGAGAAAGGACAACTGTGATTATCTTGCATGATAACCACTGGGGTGGAGAGCTGTTCACGATACCACTGGAGAATTTCTTTGTTCCCTTCTATGTCTCCTTGGATAAATATTTAGGTTTATAAACTCCAAGTTTATAGGTATGTCCTAAGCAGAGATCAAGCTGATGTTATCCAGACAGAGTTTCCTTTGTCCCTACCCAAATGGCTCAGTATCTGTCTAGTAACATATCTTCAAAGTTTCTGAACTTCACAGTTAGCAAGTTGTAATTTTCTCGGTTTTAATAGGCTTGGCTATCTATAGTACATATCCAAACAGTCTGCGTGGATGACTTCCCACAGTATTCAGCCTTCATTTCTCTTTTGAAATTACCTTCCCAAAGAGAATGACGTGATGCAGAAAGATGCTTACTAAGACCCGTTGTCTATTAAACGGTTCTGAAAGTCATAAAGAAAAAGGTAAATTGATCATGAATATTTCCTGTCCCTATTTTGGGAACAGCTGCATTCTTGTTCTCTGAAGACATCTCTTCACTGTTGCCTCAGCTAAGTCAATGAGGAAGAAAGGGAAGTCCGAGCCAAAGAGAAGAGAGAACAATTTAAGACATTTGGGCAACCTGGAATGTAATTTTCCTGGAGGGCAATATGCACTTTCCACATAATTTTGTTTTTATGGAATAAAGGACTTGTTACAGCTTGGAAATGCTTTTTAGGAGATTTAAATTCCTAACAGAAAACAAACCCTTTAAGATGCTTGACTTGCATTGTTCCAAATTACTACATTCTTTAGCTCTAATCAACTCAGTTTTGATCATTGCTCTTTTAAGATATATTTTCTTAACATTAGCAGAAATTACATTGTCTCTACATAACCTGTGACTCACAGTTATGATTTGATGCTAATTTAATGTAAGACTGTTTTCAAAATTCTACTGTGTATTCAACTAGTACATCAGCAAAGATTTTCAAAGAATTAGTTTTTTGTTTGGGTTGGTTTGGATTTCTTTTTTCTTTCTTCTTTCTTCTTTTTTTTTTTTTTTTTCAGAATTACCAGTGCTGACACCTATTTTATCACTGGCAACCACGGCTACAATATCCAGTGAATACTTTCTTTTACCTCAGTTGGAGTGAGCAGCAGCCATTAAAAGGCAAAGAGTGTACAATCAAAGTACATGAGTAACCACTGATGACATTTCAGAAGTTACAGGTTATGTTTCACTGTGAAGCTGAGTATAAGGCATTTGTACTCCATGCTTGTAGCATGCTAGAGTCCTTCCACACTCCTCTAGATTGACAGGGTTAGCTTGCCCACAACTTGAGCAGTTTCTTATTCCCCTTTGCCTTTGGTTTCCTGACTGCTATGCTTTGCAGCTGAAGTGAATCCACTCTTAGGTAGGAAGGGCTAGTTTATGCAGCTCCTTTTTTTTTTTTTTCCCTAAGAGTAGGGTAGTGGTGCATTTTGCATAATACCTGGCTGGACATCTTAGCCTGAAGCAGAAATCCAGGGCAACATCTTTCCTCCTCTGTGTCACTTCTCTGTTTCTCTCTACTGCAGTTGTATTCTTGCATTCTTTCAGTCCCTTTTCAAAATCTGGTTTTGCTTATAAAGGAGGGTGTAAATTACACATCCCTCCTTACAACTGAACTCTGTCTTCTGGAGTTTTTCAATGAAAGGAGGGGGAAGAGGATGCATCTGGTACTTACAAAACAATGGGAGCCATCCTTCTAGTGGATGGAAATACACACCTCATGAGAAATGTATGTCATGCATTAATTTCTGGCAGAAACATCTAATCTGTCACTTTATATAAGATTTTGTTTTAATTACAAGAGGGGAAATAAGACCAAGATATTAGTGGGAAAATGACAAAACCAATGACTGACAAGAGAGAAACGTCCAACTGGTACTTCTACAGTTTAAAGAACATACCCCTGCTCTCTCAGAGGTTATCTGAATAACTCCTGTTATAACACAGTTAGCTTGTGATAAAGCCACCTATCAATAACAGTCAGATTTGGAATCCAATAATGTTTTGTATGTAATGATACTTTAAAAAAATACATAAATACAAGTGGTATTAATTCTGTAATGTAGCTTGAGTAAAAAATCTTGAAAGCTAAAGTGTTCTGCAAAAGCACAAGCAGGATGGAAGAAGGAAACTTTAATTCAGAATAAAAATCCAATGGCTTAATACAAAGTTCTACCAACGTAGCTCTAAAATCTAATGCAGGTCAAACACTATGCCTTGTTTAGTGGAAATTTAAAAGTACACTGGGTCACACAAAGACATTCCAACTTATTTTCCTTAGGATACAAATCAATAAGAGAAAGTTTTAAAAACCATACTTTTCTCAATAACACTCAACTACTTCTAGAAACAGCAAGAAAAGCTCTAATATTGTCTAAGTGTCAAAAACTTCTCATTTTCACATTTTGAGCATATCTCACTCCTTCCAAACACTCAGAAAAAAAAAAACCAGACTGCAGAGCCTTATAAGACACAATTCTAGAAAAGTCACTAATCATGAAAAACCCTGACCTAAGTATGCAGGTGAATCAGGAGCGATTAGCATGCAACATAACGTACATATTAAAAACATTACAAGACTAGAAGATCCATAGAAAAAGGCATGATTTTTTACCCAAATAATTAGATTCCCACAGGCCCTTACTGCAGTTAGCTTAGTGGGAACCCTTTGAAGCAGAAGGATGTGCTACCATGTCATAACATTAAAGTAGGCAAATAATGACACATTAGTGTGGCAATTGCGATGACTTTCAGTTATCTGTTCACAGCTCTGCATTTCTGCAAGGCAATGGGGACAGCATACCAATGTGTACAGGGATGGCCTGACAGATAGGAATACTTGGTCCATGATGATAACAAATGGTAAGTCTAACAGATTCACAACAAAGCGTGAAACCGAAAAATTTGTAATTCAGAGTTCATATCACATTACCCAATCTACCTGAAAAGAATGCAGTGGGAAAAACCATTATGAATTTTGAAAAAGCATTAAAAAATCATCAGACCATGCAAAAGACATCTCTGTAACCTATGAGCTATTTCCTGGCCACTTAACACATTTATTCCAAGCAGTCTCTGTCCTCAATCCATTAAAATGCAGCATTAGCTGGCGAAAGTGTTCTCTGCTGTGTGAGTGTTTGAGAGCTGCTTGAACCCAAGGTTTCAAACAGTTTTGTAACCAAAATTGCCAAGTTCATCAAGAAAGGTAAAATACAGCAAAATAACAATATACATTTGTAATTAATTCTTTCTCTATTGAAATGCAAAAATTGATCCGTGACAAATAATTATTAAGAACTCTTAAGACTGAGAATACAATGGCAGTTTTCTAAATTCATTTAATGGTTGAGTTACTTTAATTAGTGGCAAATTATTTATTGCAAGTTCTTTAATCACCTTCTATTTACACAAGGGAGCCCCAATCTTGGTTGAGCTATAGAAATCACTGCAATAATAAACAATAAAAGATGTTATCTAATTCTTATGGTTTTGTCTGGGTTTATGGAAGAGAGGGCAGAAGAGCTGGAAGACTATGATTTTTATTTTACTGTATAAGGTTAGTACAAACAGCCCATTTGCAATTAAAGTTAGGAAGCATGGAGTGAGTAGACCTTCACAAATCATGGGTATATCCACGTGCGCTATGTCACATCCCTTCATAAACTTGTCAGCTTCTACGTGAAATACATCTTTCCTTTGGTAATTATGCTAGGCCTGTTCCATAACCTCATTTCTCCAGCTGGTGGGAAACTAACTTCTAACCTAAACCTATTCATGGCTAGTTTAAACCTCATTGGTTTTGTAAATTGTCTTTTACTCTAAATTTACTGTAAATTGTACTGGTTTTATCATTTGCCCCATTGACATATCCAAAAGCAGCAAGATTAACCTCTCTCATATTTACATCATTTTGGACAAAAACAACCAAGTCAATTTATTCTTTTTTGTTGTTGTTAAAGCAAACTTTTTACCTCAGAAAGCCTTCTCTATTTCAGTTTGTGTTCACTTTACTGAACATGCAGAGCAGGACAGTAGCCTGTATATTAGATGGAATTCAGCCTAAGTTGGTACTGGTATTTCCCAACTTCCTTTGGGTATACACCACCAAATACATCTTAGGATCATTTATCTTTTTTGCATATATATGGAAGCCTAAGCCGCTAAAGCTGCGGCTTATCCTTGTCACCTTTAGTCATCTTAATAACGCTGAATCCACTGATGCCCTCTTTTTCCTTGGTTATTTTTAACAGATGAGCTTTGGGTTTACAGCTGAAAACTTATTTTATGTTATGGCTCAGGGAAGCTTTTTCATACCAGACAGACAGTCAAAGAAGCACCTCAGTATTAACAGTTTGTTGCTTATTAGCAGAGCATACTTCTGCTGAATTTCATTACACCACACAGAGCTTCATTTGAGATGATTAAAATTTAGTATCAAGACACTCAACTAAGCCATGCTGGAAAATCTGCCATTAAAATTCTTTCAAGTCTCATCATACAAATCCAGGGGAAAATCATCCACGGCAGGCTTAGAAAAGTTCATATTTAAATAATGCTCTTTGTCCTCCATACAGGGCATATAGAAAAAATCAGCACCAAATAATACAGTGACCTTTTAACACACTACACATTCTTCTTTGCTAGACCTTTGGGGGAATATAGGAAGCAAAATGGGAGGGCAGAAGAAAGGGAAAGATTTTGAAGTAAAGGTTGCTGATCTCACCAAATGGAAAAAAACAGATAAAACATGTCGAGAATGCAAAAGAAAATGAAGACAGTTTTCATAATATATGATAAGCTACACTAAGTGAATAATACAACAGTTACTTGGACTTGAATTAGTTGGAAGAAAGTAAATTAGACAGCAAAGTTCTGAACAACTTTTTCTCAAAAATGCTTCAGTGGCCATGAGGAACAAGAGAGAAGCATGAAGAGGGTTGGGGTGTGGGGTTGTTCTTTTTTATCTGCAATAGAGATTTCTTTCTTTGTAGTTGTTTTGTGGTGGTTGTTTTTTTTTTTTGTGAGGGTGCTTTTTTCTAAATTATAAAAATATATTTTAAAACTTTTGAGTTATAATATGTAAATAGCACCTAGCTCTGAGAGGGCTGCATCTCTATATTTGACTTGCATTCTAATCAGAGGAATCGAAGTGTTCCAGATGCACTGTCCCAGCCACAACCAGCATGTTGCAGACCTGTAGCTGCTCTGGCCTTGCTGAGTTCCTGACAGCAAACTCCAGTTCTGGAACTACGTAGCCATAAGAATAAACCTTCATTTCCTGACTGCAATCTTCCTTAATATTTTATATTGTTCCTGCACTCCTGTTTGATAAAGCATAATAATACAAGCCTATTTAAAATTTCTACATATTTTTTGTATTTTGTTCTTTGTCATTATTGTACATTGCTCTACCAACATGTATGTTCTATCACAATTTCCATTGACACATCATATCTCTTCTGACTCATGTTCTTTTTCTAGTGTCCCATCACACCCTTCTCTACCACTCTCAGTTACATTGGGAGAGTGAATTAGCAATTCAGTTCCTCTGCATTATTCCTTCATATTTTGCCCTGCCACTGAAAGATTTTTTTCCACTGTTTAGATAATTCCTGCACTGGTGCTCTGTGCAAGCTTGCTCGACTTTACCTGCGGTGGGTAACTGAAATCCATCTGCCCATGACTGATGGCTACATCTCCACCAGCAACTCGGTAGCTTGTGTCCTACTTCCTCCAGCTATCTGTAGGGACAGGTGACCCTCTTTTGGCCCTAGTCTCTGTCCTGTTATTTAAACATACATCTTGCTATACATTCCTTCTCCAGCATATGCCAGCTTTGGGGCATCTTACAGCAATCAGTGGAACATTAAAGAGGTCATCTTCATACTATGAGACCTGTGACCAGTGGTCAGGATAGACGAGCTTGCTCTAACCCTCCCCCATCAACCCTTACAAATCCAATCCTGACGTCTTACAAGATTCACTGTACGTGAGTGCTGTCACTTGTGAATATATCCTTACTGTGGCACGATGATTATGGATTTGAAAATGCATGGCATGTTTAAATAGATGAACAGCAAGTAGGTTGTGTGTTGTTTTTGTTTTCTGTTTTTCCCTCAACAAAATTCCATTATGTTGGAAAGCATTATAATGAAATGCATACAGGAAACAATCAGAAGTTGCTTGAAAATTAGAGTTAATTACACATTAACTGCAAGTTTTGTATGCAATGGTATGAACACAGCACCTAACACATTTATCATCAGAAGTTTAGTGATAAAAATGAAACAAAAAGCTTTTGGTCCTTCATACAGTTGTACAAAAGCATGAATTAGTTGGCTTATTAATAGGTAGAAAGTCAGTGGGGGATTAGCATCTGGGTATTCTTTCTGTCTCCCACTTTAATTCATTTGGAGTACTTTCCCAATACACACACTGCTGGCATAACTCTGTTCCCACAGAAGTAAACAGATGTTTTACAGGATAGAATGAACAGATACGGACATGATAAGAAAAATGACAAGGAAATCTGTGGGGAAAAAAAAAACCAAACACTTTGTTCTCTAAAGAGAAGTCCATAGCCCGAAACCTACATCCAACTTCAGTGCTTCACAGAGGCACTTTGGTTGGCTGGTGGTAAAAGAAGATGGTGGGCTCTTTCAAAGGAAGCTCTGGAAGGCAACCTTCCTTTACTGACTGTATCAGAAATACGGGAATCTGAATATTTGCCTAGATGGTTACAATAAATATGACAGGAAAACAAAACCATTTCTATTCCCACTTTTTTCAATCATAACTTCTAGCACTTATGAAGAATTTATGAGTACGAAGAAAGTTATGCACTATGAAGAAAAGCACTTACGAAGAAAATTTATGAGTACAATGAGTTACCAGCTTTGCATTTGCCAGAGGTATCTTGAAGAGCAGTAGCTAGCAATGTTACTGTCTCCTGTAAAAGTGGGTGTCCAGATATAATGAAAATCATGGATGTGAGACTGCAGTCTTTGCGCCTGTCATTCTACTTCTACTATGATGCTGAAAAATGAAACTGATTTACCTGCTCATATATCCCAGCTTTTGTCCTTTTCCTAAGAACCCACTGAGCCATCTAACTACTTTCTTATTCACATCGTAACAGTTTCCTCAGAGACTCAATGAGCTCATTAATTCATATTTCAGAACTAGAAACCCTTCTTTCAAAAAGGTAGGTTATTTTAACCTAAGCCTAGACAGATGAAAAATCCATGTTTTCTGAACATTTGTATTCTATTTATTTTATTTTATGTTTTATCACCCTTGTTATTAAAGCTCATTTCTCATTTGACTTTGTGTGCCTTTAACTGAGGGACATAGGTCAGACAACGCCCTCCCTGCCCCAAGTTTTCAAATCTAATTCCAGTCTTCACAGGAGACCACACATCATACAACCACTTTTATAACCACTAAAAATGTTGTATTAGGACTAGTTAGTTTTCAGCTTTCACTAACATGTTCTTAATTGCTTTTGTTATGCCTTTTTTTCCTCCCACTGCTGCTAACAGCCCTTTAGTTTTAGTATGTTTTGCAATTTTTTCTCTTAAAATTTATGACAACAGAATGTGCTGTTCCAGGAAAAATCTACAGGGTCAGACAGAAACTGAACACAGATTTTTTGCCTCGGGTGTAAACTGGCAGGATGCAAGCTGGCTCTGGTCTGGAATTTGATGTAGAGCTGTGCATAAGCAAATACACTTGGCAAATACTTGGGTAACACCTAAGTTTCCCTCTAAGGCACTTTCTCCAGTTGTTCAGTCATTTCCTTGATCCACCCTTACACTTTCCCCAGTTTTTCCAATACCGTATGTGTGTGTATGCAGATATGTATACACACACATATATTTTGTTGCATCATGTCTGATTTTTGGAATGTCATTAAAAAGGTAAGATACATTCACATCAGTTAAGGGTTTTAATGTGCTGCTCATTCTTTTGATTTTGCACAGCACTGCACAATGTATGTGTTCTTGATTTCCTTGATCTTAGGGTCTTTTTTTTTTCTCCTAGGTGTTGGAGGGGGTTTATAGGAAAAAGGGGATTGATGTGTACAATTAACAGGAGTACATAAATTAACAGGAGTACATAGAAAAAGAGCTAAGACAAGTCCTTGACTTGCCTACTTACTTTTGTGTGGCCTATGGGCTATCCCAATTTACTAAGGCTAACAGTGAAATTATTCTAATGCAAAGCAAGTAATTTACAGGTATGTAATTTTGGGGGGGTGAGATTATTTTTTCTTTCTTTTAGAGGCCAAATTGGTGCCACCTCCCTCTCCCCCCAGAAGCCAAACACTTTCAATGAAGCATCAGGAGAAACCATTTTCTAGCTAGCGCTTTGCATCAACACCGTTCATTCAGCTCAGAAGCAGCTAATCAGATTTTTAATTTTTCAAGGGTTTCCAAGTAATAGACCTTGGCATGAGATCAAGCACAAAGAAGACACGAAGCAACTGAAAAGGAGAGGAAGTGAGGGGGATTCAAATGGCAAACAAGTCAGCATTAGTTCCTGTGGAGAGATGTCTCAGAGAGCTGCAGCATATTTCAGTTTGGAGTGCCTGGATGATACCTCCTTCCACACCTGGCCTAGCAAGGTTACAGACACTATTTATTGAATATTTTCTCCCAGGGCGGTTTCTGCACCTGTATTGAAGATGCCTGCTGCCCGGTTGGGTGCGTGTACCCACTGCGCTGCCCTGTGCAGCTGCACCCTGTGCTGCCCACCGGCTCACTGGGTGCTGCCCAGCTGCGTGGGCCAAGCACCCTGCTTCTGCTGTGAGGGACCCTTTGCTCCTTGTGTCAGCAGGTATCAAATGTCAACAGCCTCCTCTGCCCTTAAGACACCCAGACAGTGGAAGACCGATGCAGGCTGTAGTGCCTACGTTCAAACCAATGCTTTTTGGAAACACTGTGCTGTTCCAAAACAGAGCAAGAACCTAATTTTCTAGGAAAATGAATCCTTGTTAGATGAAAACTACGATGAAGTAGCTATGAAAAATATGTCAGAGCTGTACTGCAGGGTTTTAGTGGCATTTTCCTCATACTCATTACTGAAATTAATTCATAAGTCTCGTCACGATATGCTGATAGGATACAGCTGTAATACTTTAAGCTGTTGTAAAGAGTTCAAAACATGACAATCAGAACAGTTCTCTTTATATACGATTAGAACATTTATTTGCTTGTTCAATGCAAAATTAAGTATTAAAAGCAACCAGGGCCTGGGAAGGCAGCCAAGCAATAAAATTGATTGATCGCCCAAATACATAAAAATCATATCCACAGCTTTCAAACATTCTCTCAAAAGCAGAAAATCATCTCTTCAAGGTTACCGAACAACCTAGTTAGACAGGATGGAGAACTTGCTGTTGAACAGAACACAAAGTTCGTCTGTGAGGTGTAGCTAATACAATTACTGGTTGCTCAAAATAGCATGCACCTCCGTAAATCTGTCTCTGTTTAAGATAATTACCAGAAATTATTCAGCAATGTCATTTTTCTTGATTCTTCGATTACATCAGATATACAGTTGTGTGTTGAGGAAAAACATACCAGTCATATAATCCATGGGGTGGGTTTTTTTTCAGAAAAGATACATTCTCAGACTTCATTTTGCTTTTCAACTGCTTCTTCCATAAGATTACAGACCACTGCACCACGGCACGTAAATTTTCTTTTGTTCATACATTACAATCCACCATAAAGGGACCCAGCTTTCAAATTATGTCCATTTCTCCTGCACTGTCATCATTCTCTTAAAGTCAACATTGATCAAACCATGTATTAAACAAGTATTTATAATAAGAGCAGAGTATAAATTGCAGAAATTTAATCAAGTTTGGTACCCTCACAGGCAGACTTTTCAGTGACAGGCTGGTATTTTCAATCTCTAGTTGTCACCAGAGGAGTAAGAACTATTTAAAAAGTGGGCAAATAATATCTTACAAATAAAAATATCTGCATTAAGCAAATGAGCTACTTTCCATTGAAAGAAATCCCAAGAAATCTGGATTCAGCCTCACAAACGGTGCTGAATACAACACTGCATTCCAGCCAGAGCAGGGTCAAAACTTGTGTCTTATCCCCACTGACTGAATCAAGGCCACACTTGTACATGCCAAATTCACTTTGCTCTTCATTATTATTACATGTGACAGCTTTAGTCAACGTGAAGGATCAGAACTCATGGCACATGGCATTCAGGCGGGTTCAGTGTCTCGCTCTGGCAGGAGCTATTGAAAATCCAAGCCATAAATCTGCCTTTGCAGGCCCTGATCAGGAAAAAAATACTGCTGACAGGTCCAAAAAGTTGTTGAAATTCTTTTCACAGAAGAAGTTGCTTATGAGACAAAAGGATGTCATTCCTCAACCCGAACAAATAAAATCTAACAAATATATGGCAATAAATATCTTCAAAGGCTTTTGTAAGTATTAACTAGCCAAAATTAATTTCACTAAAACTTCTCCTTGACTCTTAAGTGGTTGGTTAAACAAAACAGCCAAATAAACCTCCTACCTGCATGCTTAAACTAGAGAATAGCTTCTGAAATAGATTTGATTCACATTAATTACTTAAAATAATAAAGCATCATGAATTTTACCTACATATATTGAATGGACATTACTCAGCAATCTCTGAACTGTAAGAGTTGCAATAGTCCTTTTGGTTTTCAAATTGTGGTTCGGTTTTCCATATCATTGTAATTACTGCAGCTGCAATGCTGCCAACAAAATCCTAGACTCAAAGCTCTTGGCTATGACAGCACATCTAAGTAATCACCATGGGATACTGGGCTAAACTCAAACAGGTTTCTTTTTTATGAGCTATATACATGAGCAAAAGCTAGAGCATGTTTAAACAAAGCAAATCAATTCAAGTCAAGCCTCCTCACTTAACAGATTCACACAGCTTATTAAGATGAGCAAACATGCCTCAATGAAGAACACCCATCTTCTAAATGAGAGAAATAAGGCCTTGGTTTTGCTATTTCGGCAGGGCAGGGCAGAGCCCCAGTTTCAGGCTGTCTCAGTGCTCGGAGAAGCAAATCCACGACAAAAAGAGTTCACTGTGGACTTTGCATTCCTCTGCCCAATACTTTTAGTCCTGCTTTGCTACCTAATAGAGCTGTCGTGGTTATCTGACGACTCCCCAGTGGGCACATCACCCTGTGCAGGACAGCAGGAGTCATGGCTACAGTGACTTCACGTTCAGCTGGGCTTTTCAAATGACAGGACGGCTTCTTTCACTTCCCCTTCTAGAAAAACACCGAGTACTTCAGAAGCTCCTAAAATGTAAACAAATACTGGCTCTAAAGGAAGATTTAGAGTAATATCGTTAGTCAGTGGAAACTACCACGATCATTTCCTATAATGAAAACCCTTCCCTTCATGTATTTTCTTCTCACTCCAGTACAACTTGGAGAAGTGAAGTTGGCCAACAATTGTGTCATCCTCGGACTGTGCCACCTCAGACACTACAGGCTTTTTCCTGTTTTCAGTTTCAGGGAAAAACTGTAATGGCTCTAATTTGTCTGTGAAGCAACCATGGCCATGCTATGGCCTGTGAGTGGTGAATGCTGCTTAATACTAAAAAAGTTGGTTTTTAAATGTAATTAGACACACAGATTTGGAGGCAACAGTTCCAAATGCAGAAATACTGCTCTCCTTAGATTACACCATACTTGGGTATGAATGCCATCAGGGTATTCTGCATTACGTCTTTGACAAGGCAAGAGTCGCTTTGCTTTTCCTTGTATTTTTGCACCAGTAGTTGTATAGAGTACGGACAGCACATGCAATAGAAGCATCATTTTAATCTGTAGCACTTAGTGACCTCTTAATCACAGTAAATTTGTCCAGATAATTGATCAAAGCTAACTGGAAGGCTCAGAGGCTTCAGAACAGGAATTGATAAGCTGAGAATTTCATATCATGGGCACTGGGCATGGGTCCATGGTTCATATACAGAAGGCACACATCACACTCATAAATGAGCTACTGAATTCATTATGTAAATTTTTACAGCTAATTACAAAGTACATGTTAAGGAGTGCTTCATATTCCAAGGGATTTTGATGATTAAATATGGAATTGGTAACTAGAGTCATCATTTACTGAAAAATTAAAAAGTATAGGAAAAGGAAAACAATTACTATCCAACACTGTGGCTTCATGCAGAATCAACTCAGAATTTCAAATAGAAAGTCCAGTTTGCCTAGAGGTTTTCCTGTTTATATTATTTTTTTAAATGGCTATTTGACATAATCATTACTGTGCACAGTACATCTTGCAGTCATTCATATTCCATCTCTGCTTGCATCACCTCTCTGACCAAACAACCTGAAAATAGAAAATTATGTATGAAGAGAATTCAAATGGATAAAATGCCATATCAAGTGCTATTGAATGACATTAGAAAGCTCACCAACATTACTGAACAGATTAAATTAGCATTTTTCCACAACTTGAAGACTCTGTCATGGAATGCAGCTCATAGCACATGCCTTTCTCTTTTTTTCAGATTAATTCCAGGCTTTTCCGTCATTTGTGGCTTTATTGTAATGGAGAATTATGACAGAGAAGTCATTTGTTGCCCAGGTAGTATCACTTACAGGAATCCTGAACCCCACCAGGCAATCAAAATATATATTGAATAAATAATATGGTATCTGCCACATGAATGACTGGTTCTGTCATGCACAGAAATATCTTCATACTTTATTTTCTTTTCCCCTCATCAGTCAAGAGATATTCTCTTGAGCTGCAGATACTTGTGGTTTTGTGGTTTGAGCAGTATTTCATCATAATCTACTACACATAATGCATCCATAGGCCATGAAAAGAGAACTTTGCAGGTACACATGGGTTGAATGAAACAGCTGCAGAGGTGCTATGTATTATCTGAGGCACAAACCCAGCTTCAAACTGTTTTATTTTAACAGAGACATGTCACACTGTGGCATCAAAGAATCTTCCAATCAAGCATTTTAATACAGTGTGTAAACATGGTTGTTATCACTTGAATAGAAGCACCACATTTTTACTCTCTATATGTTTTCCTTTAGGCCTCCACCTTCAAGAAGATTTGAAAGGAAAAGCAGCTTTTTTCCTCACGGAGTGTATGTACATCAGTAAGCTAAATGTCATTTCTTACTGACATGTTTCTTCTTGGCTAGATTTTTTTCTTATTGTGACTTACATTTCCCCTTCAGACAGGAATTTCTATGTAAATTCCTTTATGCTTTTGTGCAATATTAGCACCATTAAAGAAATACAGGTTCACAAGCAGAACAACTCACTTATTTGCTTCCAGACATCACATGTAAAATATCATCTTCCCTCCCATGAAAACATAAAAGCTGGAATATTACAGTTTGTCTTACATGTACCCCAGGTCAGATCTCCCTCCACATTTCTACCTGTAGTGGAAGGGCATTCTTTCAGAAGAATTATTTCAATATGGTACAGTTAATGTATCATATCTGAACCACAAATCCTGCATCTCTGGCATCCTGGAATTTCTTTCATAGCATAAAATTCAAGCTTTCAGTAACACTTCATGGTGTTATGATGACACTTTACGGTGGGGAAAAAAAGCTAAATTAAAAGCTCCATGCTATAAATTTCCATTCTTTTATAAATTTTCATTCTTTTATACATTTTCACTCTTGAAAATTTTCATTGACATCAGGTGATCTATCCTCTTGGTTATGAGTTTCCATGAGTAAGCCCAGGAGAGAAGTAGGCATGATCAGAAGTATTTACAAAGAACAAACAAGCTAGTTCAGTATCACATATGTAACAGTCCTGCAGTCACACATGTGGAGCTTGATATTCTTTGTGCTGAAGTCAATGACTAAAAAGTACACTTACTTCAGTGGGAGGCTTTAGAAAAACAAAATTTAAAAAGGCAGGATAATGATCAAGACCGTCAACATCACAGGGGACTTGTGCCTATTGACCTAGACTAAGGCTAGGTAATGTAACAGGATGTAAGAAACCAGGGGTTAAGAAGAGAGAGAGCTGGATAGGAGAAAAGATCGAGCAGACAGACAGGAGAGATCTTTGAAGGTAATTAACAGAAAAAAATATGACACAAAAGCTTAAAAGTAGAGGCAAATATGATCAAAAACTTGGGAAAAAAAGATGACGGTGACAATCAGCAATTTAGACAAGCTCAAAGCGAGATAAAGCTTATAAGACTTGGAAATTAAATGACTGATATCTGAAGCAGGTGAAAAAACAAGGAAAAAAAACCAAGATCCTGTATCACTCCATTTCTAAGCAGAGTATTTCTGACTCTTTTAGATATCACAAAGTGTTGAATGAAGTTTCTAGAATATCTGTACATTTTTTAGCTATAAATACACCTCCTTAATGTAGCAAAACCAGAAAGAAACAAAATGATAAAAAAAAAAAAAAAAAAAAAAAAAGAAAGAAAAATAAGATAGGAAAAAAGATAATTTGGAAGAGTTTTTGGAACAAAGCCTCCTGCTGAAAGACATGAAACAGAGTGTGGAAAAATACTTAGCAGACAATGTTTCTGCAGGTTTCCAATAGTCTGTATCAGAGCAGTGGAGGTATTTTGCCACTCTATCTCGTCAGTCAGTCATGTGAGACTGAAAATGGAATTCGACCAACTGGAAGCACAACAAAGCAGGAGCTTTACTGACAACAACAAAAAATGAGATGAAAGGAGCTGAACAATTGCATTGAGTGCCTACTTCAGAATCGTAACAGGGGAAGAAGAGCTGCTGGGGAAACAAAAGAAAAAACAGAAGGTTTCTGTTCTGGACTAGCAAGGACAGAGAAATCAAGAATGCACTCAGACTAGACTGCTATTAGGAAGTACCACGACAGGTCTACCACGCACGGTTTCAAGAGGAAGCATCAACATTGTTCAATACAGAGCATTTCCTTTAGGAAGGAAGGATAAAAGTATCTTTGTGCTAGGCAGAGAAGCATTAGTAACTGCCGTGGGAATGGCATTATATTGACATCTGCCTTGCAATGTCCTTTGGAGAGTTGAAAAGATGAAGTGTCTCCAGGAAGCTGAAAGCTGGGAGTAGAAAGTAGCAAGATGAACTAAAGAGTTACACAGAAGCAGCTAGAGGAAGACACACAAGTGAAGGCTATGTGGCTGCCCCGCTCAGAGGTAACACACAAGAAATAATTCAGTGACTGTAAAGCAGAAAAACGTACCCTGCTTCAGATTTAAAATAAATGACAGTGGATTTCCTTTACTGGCAATTACTGAAAATTCTGTGGGTTTTCAGTCACTTATGGGTGGCTTTTCTGCATTCTCCCGGAGCTCTGAGCTGGATCCTGTACTGCGTCTGCAAGCACAGTCAGTAATTCTTGAAAGGTGCACTAGGAATGGGACTCAAATACCTACAACAACCACCTCCATTTTACCTGCAGGTAATATTTCAAGAAAACAAAAGTGAGATGAAGTGGAGCACTGGAGTGATTAGGTCACTTAGAGAAAGTGGATTTGCCTCACTTGGTGAAATCTATTTTCTTGATGCTGCCCAAAAGGAAAGAAAGGGGCAGATTCAATGAGCAATTGTGTTTCTAGAACAAACTGCTTCAAGTTGGTTAATATCCTGGACAGTACTGGAGAGGTAAATAATTAGCATATGATATTTTGAAATATTACCTTGAAACTTTAAGCGTATGCCCAAATAATCTGAAATTAAATCATTCATCTATCAAGATGTCATTGATCATGAGTAAGGATACTGAAGTTTAATTGAAATACCTAAATTATACTTTACTTTCAAATTATACTGCTTTTACAAAACATACATTGTAGTTAAAAGTAAAACCATAGCTTTGTTATGATTAAAGTAATGTTAGTGGTAATTTTGGCACCACTACAAAACTATACTAAAAGGATTTGGCTAAATGTAATGTACAGCACAGCTAGTAAAGAAAATTCACCAGCACAGGTGCTCCTAAAAATATATCCAGTGAGGCAAATAAGAAATTTTAATTTGCTTTTAACTCTCCATTGTTGATAATACAGTATATTGTGCATGCACTTTTCTACTGAAAATTCACTCTTATTTCAGCTTGTCTCTTTTGTTGCAACCTGAAGCTCTATTATGTCATTCCCATTCAATCAGTCTACTCACATCGACTTTATGAAGAGAAAAGTACCATTCAAGCAATTTGGACGCTGAGTATATAATTTTAAAGAGAGAGATCAGACGTCCTGAATTAACATTTCTCCTTTCATCCAAATACAAGAGTGCTATTGTCACAGATACAGGGTATTCAAGGACAGTCATCCCTAATCTAAAACTGTATTGAGAATATTTGGTATTATTTATTAATCGAATCATTTAGTTATGTAAAAGCAATAATGCATACATCGGCCATACTTTTGATCCACGGACCTTCTACACAAATCGTGAGAGGTTTTCCAAGACACAATTTCCAGGCTCCATGTATTACCAGAATAAGAGAAGTAAAGAAAGACGCTAGAGGCATTTGAAGAGCATGACAGCTCAGAGAAATAATCTGCAGACCATCTATATGACACAGCTAGAATAAGTCCAGGAGTGTTCACCCAGCTGCAGCCTAAGGGATCTGCCATGCAGCCAGCTGCTGCTGCTATTTGACATCTGGGATCTGTAACTGGCATCAAAAAGAAAAAGAAAAAGAAAAAAGAAAAAAAAAAAGAAAAAGAAATAGAAAAAAAAAAGGAGAGAGAAAAAAAGAAGGGGGGAAGAATTGAAGAGTTATGTGAGGTTAACAACAATAACAACAAAAATAATCTCTCTCTCTCACAACACTAGTGGTATTTCTACTAAAATATTATTATTTCTAATAAAGAAATTATGTTACAGGCAAAAATGAAGATGGAGCCTCTGTGTACTGCACAGGCACATTGCACAAATGAAAGGTGAAATAAGCCCTGGCATATGAGTGTAACGCAATGGAACTATTAGAGAAACACACTAATATTGCTAAAAGCAGCACCGCATTGCGAAGATTACCATTGCTAATTCATGCCGTGGGGATGAGAGCGCCTGGGTTTTAATGCTGTCAGTGGTCTCAAGCATTATGCCAAGGGAATCCAATTCTCCACTCGCAGAAAACCTCAGCCTGATTTCCCCTGCCCGCTCACCCATGTTTACTGGGCATGGGAGAAAAGTGCAAGCAGGGAAGTGACTTGCCTGACAATATGCAGTGTGCTATTAGGAGAGCTAGGGAAGATGAAACCAGCCCCTTGCACAAAAGCCTGGATCCTCCTACCACACCAGGGACCAGGTGTTCGGCATCTATGTAGTAACGCAAACTCGTGTTTTCTAGATTTCAGTGCTTTGCAAATCTCTATGAAATACAATAAATGTGGCAGTCAGTACTTCCAGATTACTGCACGGATTTGCTGATAGGTTCCCTTTCTACAGCTTGTGCACTTCATCAAAGGTTACTCTATATGTCTAGATACCTTCTCATCCTCATGTGATCTCCTCTTCCTCTCATGATTGAAAGTATTTGAGACACAAGTGATTCAGATATGCCTGACACCAACTCCCAAAAGCTTTACCATGTGTCATTTTACAGAAGCAAATTGCCTGCTTCTCTGAACTGGATCAGCAATGTTTCCCCTTCTCAGTCTGCAATGCTAGTGAAGCTTTGAACTGCTGCAGCCTCTCTCTGAGTCAGAGACCTCGCTGGGAAAGATCATGGGTGGAAAAAAGACTCCTATGTCCCCGCATGTGTTTCTGTGGCAGTTTCTATATTTATATTTTCGGGGAACTAACTCTGGGCCAGATTTTGTCACTTTTATTCACAGTGAAGGGTATCTCACTGCACAAATAGTCCCAAGGGGCTACACTGAGGCAATCTGGATCATGCTGAGGAGCTCTTTCCACTGGGAGCAATTTATTTTTCTGTCTGGCTTAAAGATGGCTTCAGCTGAACTATTCATAGATGAAGGCAGTGTTCATGGTGGTGGCAGACTGTGACCTTTACATAGGAAGGAACATTTCAGCAAAGGCTTTTCCACTCATGGGAAGGGCAGATGGCACTGCAGTGAGCTCAGAACATCTGCATGAAATCGGGAGTGAGAAAGGTGAGGCACGTCTGCGTTACACTGATGCTGCTCATAGGCACCCCACCAGCAAGTACAGACACACACAGCACTGTGCAAATCCCTGTAGAACAGACAAAACTTACATTTTGGGCAATGAAGACTTGGCCTTTGCTCTTGGCATCGGACAACTTACAGTGTTGCGCTAGCCTGGAAATTACATTTCTGGAAGTTATAGAACTGACAGCTACATAGATGTTGATACTGAGTGCGTGTACTAGAAGTGTGTTTCTGAACGCAGCTTTGATGCTGGAGCCATGGCCATCACCCCAACAGTCTTTCACAGAGGTCAAGGCTTCTTCCTGAGGCAGTAAGGAAAATCCCACTGCATGAAGCAAACACACAATATATTGATACATAAGGTACGACTAGGCATGTTCATAGATAACAGGTAGATGAACAGATCAACCACAAAAATAATTCTTGGAATTATTGCCTTTCCTCTTCAGTTTACCTATAAGCACTTCTTCAAAGTCCTAAATAGAAAAGTACCTAATTGATTAATAGCTACTATTTGGCACAGCTGGAAGGCAGTTTAGGATCCCAAAGATTTAACTGTCTTTAACTTAAACAGTACACAAGCAAAGGAACTGAAAAGGGGAAAATTATCAGTTGTTTATGCTGGGCCTTGAGACACAACTGTCAAACACAAAATTTTGGATCTTCAGTGCAGATGTTAACTCCCAGATCACGTACCCTGGCACTTCGTGCCAACCAACACCACAGAGAAAAGAAAAGGTTCTCCACTGGCTTATTTCAGAAGCCCTATGGGGAGCTAAAAGTATTCATCAGAAACACGGAGAAGTATAAAACACACCGTGTATTTCCAGTACATTCAAGGAAAAAAATATCACAGAACTCACTGATGTGTTCCCGTTACACAGATTTAAAGCTGGCAAAGTTATAGAAAAATTCTGATGGGTCCTGATCTAAGTCATTTAATTCATAAACAGCATAACTGATTTCATGCCCTTTACTGTTTCTTTCAATGATCCAAGTACCCCACCACCAATAAAAGAAGAAACTAAAAAAAGAAAAAATCTTAACATCACAAACATTAAGCTTGCCTTCCTGTGCCTGTGATGAATAACGCTCGTGCTCTGGAGAACATAATCAGAGAAACCTACTCTCTCTCTTCTTATGAATGATGGCTGTGTTTAGTTTGGGTTCGAATCCTGGCTGACATGTCTGAGTCCCTACAAATTTTACCCAGGCCTGGAGCATAAAGGACTGGATGAGGACGGGCATGTAACACACAGAAACTGTAGAATAGGAAAACTCTTTGGTTTTGGAGATGGGAAAAAGTTTGCCTGACTGGTTCTGGGTTGGGGCAGGAGGGCCGGTAAACATAACCTTGAACCACACTGTAGTCTTTCCCTTGTGGGTCCTCAAATATTCCAACCCGTTGGGCTAAATGAACCAACACACAGGATCGATGCCTTAAAGAGCATAAGGAGGGGGCACTAAGCAGATTTCTTTTTGTTAGTTACCCATGGCTAATGGTTTTGCTGGACTGAGGCCAGCTACCATAACATGCATATCCCTTGAGTTTGTCTAGAAGTGGTAGGTATATTATTTGTTAAATTACTTTCTTCCTTATCTCATGTAAGATAGATAAATAAATAAATAAATAAATAAATAGTAAAATGTTCTTTTACTACAAACAGGCACAAACTGCTTTGCAGCAGGTTGAAATGCTTCAATACATATCTTCCTGGGAAACTGTTGTTTCACTCATTCCAAAAAACACTTGTCTTCCCTGTAAAGGAATGAATTATGCATAGCAGCAAAGGAACATAAGAAGGGAGGTGATCTCAGTTGACTGCAGCTGCCTAGATGTTAGCTGCCAAGCTCCGGCTAGTCATTCATGCTGCCCCCCTTAAAACAAGTGTCTGAGGTGGGGGAAATTGCCTTTTAGATGTGCCAGTCTCTCTCCTGTCACGAGTGAAGGTGTTTGGGTGAAGAGCTTGGAGGACCCAGCCAACTCTCAAATGGCCGAGGTTGGCTATGTGAGTCACGCAGTGCCAGGGAGCACCGGACAGGAGTAGAAGAGCCCAAGTTCAAGCCCCTAGCCTTGTCCCTGCCAGCAGCACCAGTTGCCACCTTCCTTATTTCCTCATGGCCTGACAAAGGGCACTCCAGTTCCCCAGGATCAGGTCTGATGAGTCTTGTCTACCAGTCAGCTCCAGTAAACATGTAGGAGGGCCAGTGACACAGAGGAGCTGCTTTCAGCACGGTGGGTCGCTGCCCAGACCAAGCAGGAGGAGCGCTTCTCCAGCCCATCGGTTATTGCTGCTTCCCACAGCATTTCCCATCACCTCTCGGCCACCACTGGTTTAGAGATGCTAACTGTCCAAGCTCTGCCTCAGAGACATTTCAGCAAGTGAGAAGACCACAAGTTACCCCCCAGCATCCACAAAGGCTTTCTCAGTCACTGACTTCAAGCAGGAGTGTAGATGAGGTTAGATGGACTGAACCAAGCGTGCCCAGCGCTAGTTATCCCAAAGGACTGTTTCTCACAAAGCAGACAGCACACTGAGTAACGAAAGGCCTTGCTTTTTACAAGGAATACAAATTGCATGAAGTATGCTGGAGTTCCTTCTTCGCAAAAGGATCTGTTGCTAAGCGAATGGGGTAGAGTCCAGGGAGGAGATCCATGCGATCTGTCTCCTGATGCCTTGGGAACAAAAATACCTAAAAATGGTATCTGGAAGATCCCATTTATAGTCTTTACACCAGATGAGACTGAGGTTTTGATACAGAGGCGTGGATGAGAGGCCTTGTACAAACCTCTACAATATGTATCTCCCTCTAGAACCGCGTTGCTAGCTCTAGAAATCTCTAACTCTTGAACACTGAAATGGGACTTTTTTTCCTGCTTGAACACCAACTGAAATTTTCAGAAAATCAAGGATCTCAATAGTACTTCATGAAACATATATTAACCGTATTTTATCCTACCCTGCAGAATAATTAAAAAACCCACCCATGTTCCTAATGGGTTGGACTCCATAACCCCTTCCAATTAAAGTAATTTGGTGGGACCACACTGTAGATTTCCTATTCACCCAGAACTTAGTAGAACTTAGCCTTCCAGAGCATTCACATTTCCTCCCTGCAAAAACAAAGGTGATAGTCTGCATTGATATGTGCCTCTGTCTCACAGGGTGAGGATGCCACCAGTCAGAAGCACCTCCTAGGTCAAGTACTTTACACATAGCTCTCCAAAAGCAATTGGGACAGATTATATTTCTCATCCCAAAGAAACCCATGTGGATATATCACCCAAAGTCATGACATGGGCAGGTACTACATAACAGGCACCGTAACTGAGCTTAACAGTCTGAATATTTCTAAATAAGACCAAGGCTCTTTGATCTGGGAGATAAAAGAACAACATGATCCAAAAATGGAAGGAAGGTACTTCAAAAAGCTGAAGTTAGGCCTGGCAACAACAGGAAAATTTTTAATAGCGGTAACAAATAACCACTTCATAATGCATGTGATTGACAGATTTTTTCCTAAGTTGCATCAAATGTAGTTTTGGGGCTTCTTTTTCTCTTCCCATAAAGATCTACTGAAAGGTCTGTTTGACCACCTTATCTTATCTTATACCTCATTGGGTTCAAATTTTCAGTACATTGGGTGATTTTTTTTTTTTTTTGCTTAAATACTCTTAAAATTTATTACTTTGCTTATAGTGTACATGAAAGAAACAGCTCAGATCATGTGTTTATTATGAAACCATTTCACTGTCACAACTGCATTGTTTTCCTGTGCTTTGCTGGTGCCCCTTTTTCCCTCCTACACAGCTGTACCCATCGGTCTGTTATGCCACTTGTCTCCACATTGCTCAGTACCCTGTCACAATTTATCCCTACTCGTTAGGTATTGATGAGTGGGAAAGCAGCAAAAACATAGCTAAATGCCCACTCCTTTCATTAGCTATTTTAGCGTCTCACAGCTTACATCTGATCTATTACTACTGCAGTTTGAAAGGCTCTGCTTAGAAACTACATTTGAGTTAAAAATCAAACATCACTTAGGTACGTATCCGTCCTTTTCCCTCTGTGTGTGGCATTGGAAGGAGGATACATAAGGACATAGAAGCTCTAAAGCATGTTAAAGCCTCTTATTTGCCATTTCCTCCAGACCCCTGCCCTTCGAAGTCTTTCTGCAAATCTCAAAGAAATAAGGCAGGAAAGAATACATTTTCTGGGGCACAAGTGTGCATAGAAACGTTGTGCTTTTGTTCTGAAGCCACACCATGAAGAAGTGGGCATTGTTCAAGCATGGCAAAGATGATTAATATGCTGCAACATCTTAGGCAGGAGAGCTTATCCTACAGGTGGATCAAGGAGTCCAGGTGTTTGGAAAGCTGTCCTCTGCCTCCTCCAAGGATTCCAAAACCGCATACCAGTTTTGGAGCTTTTTCAAACCACCGTGTTAAAACACCTGGGCTCTCTCAGCTCCTTCTGCTCGATATTGCCATGGGGGAGTATTACATATTCCATATGCATGCCTTGATACAATTCACAAAAATAAGTGATCAATGACAATGCGAGAGCCAGGCATTCTCAAGTAAGATCATATCAGCTCAGAAACAAGTATTTTTTTTCTTTTATTTGTGCCAATTCTTAATTAAAACAGGTAAGTAAATACATAAGACTGCTGAAATTGAATTTGGAAAGGCTAAAATTCCTAAAGACAAGCTGTTATCGACGTATTACTGAAGAAACAAAATATTATTCACTTTATGAATCTTTACTTTTGGCTTACATAAGAAAAGATTAATTTCTAGCCAAAATAAATCTTGATTTATAGTTCTCCCTGAGTCACTTAGTGAAATTAAGCTTTTAGATCTTCACTGTAACAATTAATAGTACATTTAAAAAAAAAAAAAGTCCAAAGCACAAAGCATACTCATGAATTCAGAGTCTGAACTGACTGTAATTAAAAAGTCAAACCTTTGCTCATCTTTAGAAAGTGTTCTGCATCTCATCTACCCTTCTTCTCTGCTTTCTGAGACGTTCACAAAATGCACTGAAGTCACCTTTCAGTCAATAATTTAAATCACTCCAGTTTGAATATGGAGATTCAATATAAACTACTGTTTATATTGAAAACTAAAACAGATGAAGAATCCATGTTTATACAGTTAATGTGTCCAATATAGCCATCGACACTCCAGCTGCAGTTAGAATCCCAGTCATCCTTCAGCTATTACTAGGTTTTTCACTATCACTGCTTATCAGGGCTTGTATTTGTATCTCAAACTTGTCCCTTCTGAGATAAAAATCACGTCCTGTGGAAGAGCAACTCAAAAATCATGCATTTATCTAGCATTCTATGTTCATGCTAGCGTCTGCATCTTTTTCAGTGCAACATATCTAGGTTAAAGACACACGTCACAGTATTCACAAATGCCCTTAAAAAGCCTTTCAGGTGTTCTTACCAACAACTCATGTTTCCCTGACTCCTTGTCTTGCTACAACAAAAAGGAAAAAAAATGTATCCTAATTCATCCTTCATTTTCCTACATATTTCTTTACTGCATTCACTTAATTTTAATTTAGCTTCAATTTCCAGACAGGGTTTCTGATCAGTCAACACAGCATTCCCATTGCTCTGTATCTAACCACTTGTTCTTCCATCTTCTCAGTGGACTTGACACCCACACTCTGAGGTAGGTACTACACAGGAGGGCTCCTGAATAAAACACCCTCTGTCCAATGATGCTACACAGCAGCAGCTTGCATCCTAGCGTGCTGCTGCTTTGGTGTCTTCAGCACCTTGCTTTTACAACCTACAAGCTTCATTTCTCACTTCCACAAAGTTCAGTACAACTGTTATTACAAGAAGGGGTTGATTTGAGGCAAAGGCACCAGGTATTTCCAAATCGTGCTTGTTTGTTTTATCAGAGCATTTTCTGTTCTGCACATGTACCACTGGAAACAACAACAACAAATACCCAAAACAGGCCAGGATTTCAGCGCCAGGTTTCTTTGGGCCCCAAGAAGAACCCTTCCCTATGCACCTCAGTCTAAATGGCCCTGTTCACCAGGAGCAGAGTCTTTTGCCTCTGCCTGCTGCCACGTCTGAGCACTCGCAAGAGAAATGTAGCGGCTCATTTGCTTCATACCCAGACAAGTGGTAGGTGCCAGGTGTTAACGAATTTTCCTGTGAAACAGGCTGAATAGACAGGTGGTGAATGTTGCTGACAGCACAGAAACATTTAGCTTTACACAGGCTTGGGAGGATCATTAGGAGTTTCCTGAAAGACCAAGCAAAAGTACACAATTAGGGAACACTCAACAGAAGAAGGACTGCAGACAAGTGCAAGGTGTTGCAGGAGAGCCGAGAAAAATAAACAACATTCTGGATGAGTGTGACCTCTTCAAAATAAGAAGCTCATTAAATGAAGGACTGCAAAATGCCTGCAACTGGGTATGGCAGAGGGTATAATATGAAACCCTAATATAAAAGCTAAGATCCTTGACTTGTCTGTAACTACCATACATAAAAGATAATAGCAGTTATAAAGACTATTTTGGGTTTGAATTCATCCTTAATACAGAAAAGCCTAGTTCACACTCATTGCACTGGGAGTGCAAGATAGAGAGATTCCAGCTCTTTGTCAGGCAACCTGTAGACAAAAGGTGACTGAATTCAGCTAATGACCAACCTTTACAGGTACTCTGGCTGCAAACTGGAGCCCAGTGCTACCTGACTAGCATATATGAACTCTAGCACAGACAGAAATCATACCACTATTCAATGCTATACAGGCTAAGTAAGGCTTTAGAAGCCTTCAAATATCCTTGCAATTAACTGTAAATTCATTGAAAACAAAAATATTATAAGGTAAGCTTTTTAAAATGTGTAGCTGAGTTACAGTTCTTACTGACCAAAGAAATAAAGAAATATCATTTGTGGGGGTTTTAGTAGGGAGTGCATACATGGATGGCAATGGCACCTGCATGCACACCTACTGGGATTCAGATTTGAAGGGCCATGAGACTCGATGCCTCCCAGCACAAATTGATGACCAACTGGCTTCAAAATTCTGGCTTTTCTGGGCTACCTCTGAGTAGTTGTCCAGGTGAAATATATTGTACTGTTCAAAATTATGAGTTAGAATCCCTGATTGCATTCAAGTCAATGGAAACTGCTTTCAAAAGAAGATGGAATTACAGCTTCTTCATCCTTTTCTACTCCTTGTGTAGTTCTTCTCCTTAGTCTCCCTTTCCTCTTATTCTTCAGTATCTCTCAGCTTTGTTGAGCTTAGTAACTTGTATGTTAGTATCTTAACTGTCTATTCTAGATACAATTTATAAACAAATTAAAAAATTATGGCCATTCAAAAGCAAAATGGAGTATGGAATGTGGTATTTAGCTTGTGACTTTTTCTCCCATCATTCTATCTGCTCTGTTTTCCTTTCTTCCCCCATTTTCTCCCATTTTTTCTGTCCAATTTAGCTGCTTTTTGAACGTGTGTATATATTCCTTTTTATAGCATCCACTGCAGTAGGATGCTGATTTGTATTTAACACAGAGAGTAAACTATATATTTAAATATTTATTTGAAACTAATCTGCAAAATCTGAAATTAATCTGTAAAACAAGGACATTTTCATATTGGTTTAAAAATAAAAAGGAACAATAAAAAATAATAAAAAAATATTCAAGTCAAAGAATAATTTACTGCTGGTAGTGTAAATTTATACAATACCTCTGAGACTGAATTCGCGTTATATCATCGGTTACATATAACCTTATCCGATGCTAAAAAGAAATTGAAGGAAAACCAGCGCTAATATTTTATCCTCTGCGACTACCAGAAGATGGTGTGCTTTAAAAGGTCTCTCTGGGTAGTCGCAATGGCAGCTCGTAGAAAGAGCCCGTGAAGTGAGGCAGCAGACCAAGCTCCTCCGCTCGGGTCCGTCCCCTGCCGAGCTGCATCGGACAGGCAGCAGGCAAGGACAGACCCACAACCTCCAACCCCCTCCTCACACAGCCGTCCGTCCCCTGCGTACCACCGTGCTGCATGTACACGGCACGTGCTTCTTGCCATCAGCTGAAGGAACTTAATTGAATTCCCCATCCTGGCCTCATTCTGCTGCCCTACAAATCCCAAAACTTGGGTCCGGTGGGTAACATCCTTCTAGCTGAAGTGAGGAATTAGCCCTTTTGCATCCAGCTTCTGAAAATAACCCCCATGTAAACACTTTGGAAGCACAAAAGCATGGCTTTATTTAAAAAAAAAATCTCAAAAAAAGACAGTAAACTTACATTTGAGAGGCTAAGGATATAGCTGCTAGATTTTCACACAGCCTAAGAACAGTATTTCTGGACTACCCATGTGAAGTTAACTTTGGGACCAGCTATTTACACCATCTGATGAGTTATTCTTCATCTAAACAGAAAAACCACGAAGTACGATCTGTAGCACAGCCCCCCACTAAAGGCTGTGTACCCGTGGCACCAGGCTGAGAGCCTGGACTCTGCCCCAGGCTGCTGCCTGGACAACCTGCTGACGAGGAGGCAGGAGGCAGACCTGAGAGGTCACAGGGGATGAAGGCCCTCTCAGCTCAGCTCCAGCTGTCTCCCCAGAGCTGCTCTGGCTACATCGTCCTGCCTGTCTCCATACACACGCACTGCTGGAACAGCCAGTGGGAGCCAGCAGAGTCACTGGGTCCCTAACACACCCTGGGGCTCAAATTGCCACCAATAAATCCAAACATGGGCCTAAAATCTCTACTTTTGACTGAGATGGAGAAAAAGTCTGCGCAGCTCTGCTCTGCCCCACACAGCAAATGTAAGTTGCTATTCTGTGACGTCCTTTCCTTGGGTACCATGCAGTAGACACCATATGCTCTGCTCACCCACACCACTTGAGGAGGGAGCAGGCAGATTTATACCCTTGGTGATGTCATTTTCATTACTCAAAACTCAAGATTTTTCAGACTTAATCTCTCTATATATACCCAGCCCAGTTAATGCAAATGCACCGATTTTAATTTCAGATTTATACAAAAAGTCACTGTTTGGCAGTTGGATAATATGTGAATACTGCCACACATTGTCCTCTTTTGCAAGCAAAGGCAAATATACTATTTTATCCTGCTGAGAGGACACACAGAAAAGGATGCTGCTTTCTGAATAGCATGTTTCCAGAGATACGATTCAAGCAAATAAAATAAATATTTAAAAAAATAATCCATGTTCTGTCTGTAGGACCAGCTAAAAGGGCACCTGGAGAGGCAAACATGATGTAGATATACATATGACCAGTAGTTGTCAAGGTAACTACAGGATTATGATACCAGACTAAAAAATTTTTTCATATATCTTCTAAGATAGTGGGCTTCAGCCAGCCATTTGAGAGCATCTTAACTGGAGGAAGAGCCTGAGTAAGATTCTCAGGAGAACTGCTCACTACATCAACATTGTAAGACACGCACTGGTTCTACACAAAATAAGCACATTTTTTACACTTCTCTCTATTATCTATGGCCTATGGTTTCAAAGCTTAAGGTTTTCATCACACTGGAGATGTGCTTTGCCTTCTGCTTTCAGAAACAAAGTCTTGAAGGAAAACCCATTTGAAGATTTTACTTAGCCTGGACCGAACAACTAATTTTGCATCATTTCAAAGTGAAAAACCCCAACACCCAGATTAATGGAAAGTAGGCTCAGACTCACATGGAAGAAAAATTTTCCATAGGACATTTCCATTTTGTGGCAGTTTTTTAAAAAAATCTCGGTTTAAGCAAAATCTTTGCAAAATTCTCTTAAAAAAAGAAATTCCTTTATGGCATGTACTTGCAAATCAACACAAAGCATTGATAAGAAGCAGCTTATTGATTCAAGAAGATTTCAAGGTCTAGATTCTAAATCAAAGATTGCCTTTGTTAGTACAGTAGTCTGGGAATAAGAAACCCAGAACACACTGGGATGAAAAGCTTTTGATCTGGATTGACCAGAACACAAACTAACACATTTCAAGTTAATCCATTCTACAGGCAGCAGCAGTGTCCCTGCTATATTCTGCAGATATGAGTGCAAAAATGTTTCTCTTTCACCAATAAACACTCCCATCAAAACAGACACTTCTTTAAGAAAGTTTCTGCCTTCATGAAAAATTGTTCCAATTAGGGCCATGGGATTTTTGCATGGACTGACTTCCACATGTACAATATAAGGCAGAAGAAAGCCTGCAAAATTTTAGTTTGGAAAATGAACTTTTCACAAACCCCCAGTTCAGAAGGGCCCAACTGCCACAGCAAAGTTTTGAACAGGAGAAATTGCTTTTTTCCTTGTACTGTTTTTTCCTTTCCTCTCCTCCAAGACTACATCTCTTCCCCTCCATCCCCTGGTATGCCATCAAGTTCCCAAAGAGAAAGAAGTGCAGACACTGTACCATTTAAATGAGGTCCATCTTCCAGAAAGTTTAGTAGCTGCAAATTATTCAAAAAAGCATAAATGTGTAAGCATAAGTGAGACCGGAGTAGAATGAAACACAGAAGATCTCTCCCACCACAGGCCCATATATTTTCCATGCTTGGGAAGCAAAACACTGGCAAGAACTATTTTTCAACTAGGTCAAGCTAAATGTTGGAAAGATGATTTGATTTATTTTGTCTCCTCAAGTCACACCTGTTGTGAAGTACTCCTTTCAAGCAACCTAAAATCAACAGTTATCTTGGTAAGAGAAGACAGTGGCAGACATGTTAAGACTAAAAATGGACTAAAACACGTCTGACCGTTACCTTGGGGAAATTAGTCAGGTGCTGGTAACAGTTCACATCATCTTGTCCAGAAACACTGCCACAATATAAGAGGAAAAATGCAAATCCAGACGTGATTATTAGACATGTAATGATTCTCATGCTAGATGTTTATCAGTCTCCTTAGAGGTGTTTCTTTTTCTTCTTACAAGCAAGATCTTCTAGCACCAAGTACCAGAAAGGACTATAAAAAAATGCTGGCATTACACATTTCCTGTAAGCCTTTACACAGGCGGAGAAGGGTTTCAAAGTACACATGAGCATGCTAATTTCCACTCAGATTGTGAAAACGTGACAGTGATGTCAAGAGTCATGTCATCTTGAACACATTTTATTTGAAACTTAGATTTTAAAATTTAGGTCTCAATAAAAAATATATTAGTATACACCTTGCACAGAAAAAAAAAAAAAAAACAAGAAGGGCAAGCTGCTCCAGAGTCATGGGCAGTATTTCCCAGCCTTCTCACACAGATTATTGCTCTCAGCATCAGTGTTCCTACACTCCTTCCCTCTGTTTCCACAGAATGAGTTTTTTACCTGCACAGATGGGTTTCTCAAATACCCATTTCCTAAGACTGCATTATGGTCAAATTATTGTTGTTTTTACCTCTGTCTGTGTCCAAGAGACTTATTATGGGCACTGTATGAACACTGATACAATTCCTTGAAGATCCTACAGTCCAGAAATCTGTGTGTGTTACAGTATTTGTAGTCAGGGCTGGAGAAACGAAGCAGATAGGGTTTCGTGTGGGTTTCACTGCTAAAATTTCAAAGACTCGCAGTTACATGGTGGTTGAGGCTGGAAGGCAGGTCTGGAGACTGTCCAGTCCCAGTCCCTGCTCAGGCAGGAACCTGGAGACAGATGCCCAGGACTGTGTCCAGATGGCTTTTGAGCCTCTCCCAGGATGGAGACTCTACAAGCTCTCTGGGCAGCCTGTGCCAATATCCAATAGCCTTTATGCTAAAAAAAGAAAAAGAGTTTTCCTATTTTGAAATGGGATTCCTTGCATTTCAGTTTGTGCCCATTGCCTCCGCTCCTGTCACTGGGCACCACTGCAAACGGCCTGGCTCGCAACTCATTTCAGAACTGGGACATCTGTTCAGAGCTTCGATTTTTTGCCACTGAAAAATGTCCCTTGAAACACAAGTCGGGCACGGACACACTAGTGTTGGCCCTTCAGAGGTGCAGAGGCTTCACTCTGGCTGTGCTATATCTGGAGCCTCGCTGCACTGCTGCAAGGATGGAGCTGATGAGGGAAGACCAAGCACTGCCTGCATGCTCAGGTAACCACAGCCTGTCCTTTCACGTCAGCTCACACCTGGAAGGTTACGTGTACAGCCTGTAAGTGCTTCAAATACAGGCTCTGCTTTTCCCATGTTTACTTTAGGCCACAAGTTCTCCATGCTCCTAGCAGCTGGATCCCTAGCATAGAAGCTGGTGTCATCTCCACAAAATATATTCTGCTCGTTACAAGGAAATTAACTTCTAAAGCCCTACATGTAACCCACAGAAGCCAGAACTATAGAAAGTAGATCTTGGAAGACAGATATGAAAGCATTTTAGAGAGAAAACTAATTGCCTTTTTCTTAGCTTTATCTTTCAGTGAGGCAATTTTCTTGAGAACAGACAATGTCTAGAAAATAGCTCATACAACCTGCCTGCAACTATTGCTCAAGCTGGAAACAATAATGGCATACTATGGGAGGTGTCAAACCAGAAGCACCTTGATCAGGCCACTGCTTGACATCATGGCTCTACAGGTACATAAAAGGATCAAAATCCTGTAAAAGGGTGAAATGGGAGCTTTTTCAGGCCTTGCAGAGGCTATTTCATTTTGAAATTCCTTTTCTCCACATTGCCTTCACTAGGGCAGCACAATCAGCAAAATCCTAACCTCGGAGCTCTGGTCCCACTAGTCACACAAAGCTTTGGTGATTTACAGTCAGAAAATTGTTTCAAGACATCTGAAAGGACTGTGCTATTCTGCCTACACCTACACCTGTGCACTCCTTTGTCTCTAAGTTTCAATTAGAAATAATTTGAATAAGAGAAAATCATGTTTCCTAGTGGAAGATCCTGTTAATGAAATACATTTCACATTTCCAATGGAAATGGGAATTTAGGAAACAGGCAGAGCTTGTGCCTGCATTATGAATACATTTTATATTTGAAAGACTTTATCTCCATCTCCCTATCCAGATCTGCAGCTCTTCTTTAGTTCTGTGAACCACATTCGTATTGTTCTTAATGTCTGAATTGCCACCCTGTTAACATGACAGCTCAATTTCTAAGGTGTCTTCAGAAACACAAAAAATAGGGGAAACTATTGTTTTCAATGTCTGCAAGCACTGAAGGAAAAATCTTGTAACATGTTACACTGAAAGTCAAAAGGCCAACACAGAAAAACACAAGCAAGCAGGATTTATGAATTTAACCATGTCTTTGTATTAAAGTGTTATGTAAAACAAACAGAAAAGCAGGACAATTGACTTGCAAACTATTCCCCTGAATTATTGAGAGGGCTCTGGAGATACCTTACTGTGGAATAAAATCTTCCCTACTTAATACGGAGCAAAAAGTCACCAACTTTACTGGGTAAGGGACAGAAGTGCTATAAGTACAGAAAAATTATTGTATTAGCCCCTGCATTACTTTCTTAGACTCTAGAAAGGGGTCTTCCATCCCTTAAGCACCTGGAGGATCTAGTCCTTACAGACTCAGGTGAGGTTTAACATAGCCAGCACTTTTCAAGGTTCAAATGTTTTCATATGGCTGGAATATACTTGATACAACCATAAATGAGGCTACAGAAAGAAAAGAAAGTTAATGTTTAGGCAAGGCTCTTATACCCATCATCAAATGGCAATGCAGAAGAGCTCCACAGTTCCACGCAGGGTCCTGCACAGATCGAGACTTCTTTACCCCTTGCTCATATCACCACTCTGTCTTCACATGCCTGGCGCTCAGTTGTACAACTGTAACTGAGGGCAGTCCTTGACCTGCCAAAGCTGAATACTGGAGGTAATGCACCAGCACAAAAAAAGAAACCATGCAGATGGAAATGGCACTGTTATTGCTAGGAAACTTTTTAAGCCAACCCTACAGATCTTTCAGCATTGGCAGTAGTAGGGAAAGGATATGCCAATGGCAGGATGTGGTAGAAGGGATAAAGCAGCCCTGTCAGGTCTTGCCAGAAGCTCAGGATGTTATGCTTTTACACCTCAATGCTACACCATACAAAGCAAATCTGACAAGCAAGCATAAAGTCACACATGCATAAAGTGCACTTACAGAAATACATCCCAACCACAAATATTTTCTGCTATTTTTGACCACTTGGATGATCACTTCCATACAGCCATCTTTGACATACCACGTAAAAGAAAAAGTCCTGGGTGACATTTTTGCACATTTTGTCAGTCTTTGCTGAATTGCCTTATGCAACTCTGGCCCACGTGCTGGGAATACCACAACTGACTCTTGGGCATAAACCAATCTAAAAGTTTGGGAATTTGGGAACTCTCAGCAGCTGACTTCTTCTAGCCTGCAGGGAAAGCCAAAACCAAACAGAGCAGAAGAGCATGGACTGTCTTGTTAAAATTGGTGCCTGACATACAGCAAGCATCAGCAGGGTAACCACCCATGAGTTATTCTGCAGTTATGCTTGGTACCTCTCAGCTAGATTACCCCTTCTTCTTTTGGGTTAACTCTTCGATCTCTAATAACAAGGAAAATATCCTTGCTCGGTAGCAGGTTGTACTGTAAAAGGGAGCAAGAGACCTTGTCATCTCCTTATTCCTTGGCTGAGCCATATGTAGCACAAACGTCCCAAGAGAAAGCTCTGGGGAAAAGCCAGGCTTGTTGAATGCATGCGAACTGCAGTGTTTTTAAGGCAGTATTATTCCTCCTGCCGCTTGGCCCACAGTCTTGATGTGGGTCAGACTGTAAATGACATGATTTGGTTACCACCGTGCTAACCTCTGCATTCCTCTGACTCTGAGGGAGAAAGTCTCTTCTTCCTTTCTCACCTGGCTTCAAATGGAAGTCTCATGAATGCTGTGGATTCAGTGCGTAGTTTTATAATTGTGGTTTTATTTGAATTGCCACAAAAATGTTGGGTGTGATTAAACACAGGCTTCTCCTTTTGAAGGGGTCTGTGCTTAATATGACTTTTACACCCTGTTTTCTCACTAACTTTGATTTTTTTTCTCCTTTGAGTCTAGTTGCAACTCCAGCTCCTACACTGTAATTGTGAGAGCCTTTCCTGGATACTGTGCTAAGTGATATTTATGCATAAACTTTTGCTAATTGCTGATTCCATTGGCATTCATGAACGTATGCTGGGATGAATTAAGCTTTCATTCATGTTTATATATTAGTTTCCAACATTTGTATGTTTATAATCACCAGGCTAAAACCAGCTTTCATTTGCAAAGATGTAAACTGAGGGTAACTTAATCAGGAGATATACTCTGTTATGTACATGGAAAGATCTTTTCTAGTATCTTTGAGAGTTGATTTTATCACAGAAACTTCCCAAATCCATAACTCGGTGTAGTTTGTTTAAGACTGGTAACTATGATTATGGCTACATTAACAAGCGGTTTGGATCAGTCTAAGTTAATCTCTAGGGGGACCTGGCATAGGGACTCAGACAGGTCATGGGGACTCCTCGTTCAGATAAGCTGCAGGCTTGCTCCTGTGCACTAACAGCCTGTTCCTGCTGCGGTTCACCTCCCAGACTAGTGCTGTCCAAAGAGAACCCAGGTCCGGACGTGCGGTGCCCTTCCCGATGCAAAGCCACGCTCAGCACGTGGGCAGCAGCTGAGCACTGCCTGGAAAGCGTTCTCCTCATCTAACCGACCAGCACACCGACACAGGCACATCCTGTGCGTAAATTAGAGACTTACACAATTAGAATATCTCTGTGGCAATCCCTCGCCATCTACCATTTTCCCAGCCATGTAATTGCTACTATTAACAGCACAAGTTCCCAATTGAACAAATGGAAGCAAGACAAACGCTCACAACATTTTGGCTTCTCCCAGCTTTATGATTCAGAGCGTAGCAATCTGTTGCCCTTGGTCTTTTGGAAATAGTGACTATGTGATAATTTTAATGACAATGCAGCACTTCTGGTCTGTTCTGGATATCTGAGGGCTTTGATTGCTTTATCATGGAGGAGGTTCTGATGGTCAAGTGAATTGTGTCTATCATGCCCCAAGGACCTGTACCTTATTCTCTTCCATTCAGCTGCTCACGTCCGTCCTCACTTTTTATACTTAGCAATAGGTAACTCAGCACAGAGACCCAAAACTGAGGACACCCAAGCAGTCTGGAACCAGCATGGAGAGGAACAAAGGACTGTGGGAGAGGATGGGTGGTAGGAAGAGGTGATGTGATACATTGCTCAGGTTTTCTGTGTCCTTTAGCATTGCTGCCTTGTAGAGGAATGGCTGCAACTGCTTTCCTCTCCAATACTCTACCATCTTTTGGCACTGGCTCTCATTGGAATGCCTCCAGCATGGGAAACCAGGCTTCCTGCTTCCCTTATTCAGAAATTTTGTCAGTCTTTTCTTCATGTCTTGCCATGCTGCTGCAATAAAGCATCAACTGTGTGCACAGCCTTTTTATTATTATCCTTTATCTTCCTCTGAAACTGTTAACATGTTATTGCTCATCAGCTGCTTCATGGGAATCACTTTTGTACATGCTCTGACTCTCACTTGTCCCTGAAGTAAGTGTAGATTATGTCAAGTAAAACTACACACCCTTAGATGGCAGACAGAGCCCCAGACAGACAGTGGGACAAAGCACAGAAGGATGATACTGCCTTAAAAACACCAATCACATGCATTCAACAAGCCTGGACTTTTCCCAGAGCTGTCTCTGGGGATGTTTGAGCTATGTATGGCTCAGCCAGGCAACCAGGAGAAGACAGGGTCCCTTGCTCCCTTTTGCTGTCTAACCTACTAACAAGCAAGATTTCCTTTTTGTTAGAGATCTGAGATCTGGATAGCAAACTGATGGCACCCACTCATATATATTGCCCATAGTAAAAGAAGGATAGCTATATTGTCCCAATCCTTGATCACGCTGCTGCTCGGCAACATTGTTTTGAGTAGTTCTTCTGCATGAGTCCAATATTCCAGATGGGAACAGTTTCTGCAGGCAGTTTTTTTCATATGGGCCATGAAAAATGCTCAAAAAGGGTGTGGGTGTGTGTGGGTGTGTGTGTGAAGGTGGGAAGGTCAAGATAACCTATAATATTTTTATGCAGTGATATTTTTATCTGTTTAGACACTGAACTGCAGCTTTTGAAAAGGTGATACATTTGCACAGCCTAGTCTTGGTCACAGTATCTACACACACATCCCATTACAAAGGAAAGTGCAAATTCATTGATAAGCAGTAACACAGGACTGCTGTTCAGACTCCCACGAGTCCTTTGTACAGGTTAATGTGCTTGCAAACAAATATCCCCCAGTCAGTGAGAAATTCTGTAAAGGCAATACTCTTCCAGTTTGTTTTTAGGTCAGCCCTACCAGGACCTGAGATTACTAAAACCTCAGTCATTATAATTACAATGAGGAACAGCTTCACTCAACTTTACATACACTTTCAGCTTCCTCAAACTGCCAGCTGTATCCTGACAAAAGTTTATAACTGAAGGTTACAGCTCACTTCAAGCAGAAAAATCAGGAAAGACTGGGGTGCTAGAAAAGCCTGTGATCGCACAGACATGAGAAAATAAGAAAGACACTGGTTTATTCAGCTTCATCAAGGTCACGTGATGTAATTAATTCCAAACAGTTTTGGTCTCTGTACAGAAACTTCTAGCAAAATATTTAAACGATGTAATAATTACCTTTTTCCTTTCATGATCCTTCTCACTATGCCTTAATTTACGATGCTTTTAACTAGCATACATGTGTCCTGAGGCTATGGGCGCACATTTATTTAAGTCAAAAGATAAATCTTAATGAAAGGGGTTTTTAACACAATAATTAATGTATTTTGATGATCATAACAGTAATTATTAGAGGCACAAAAACAGAATTAGATCTCAGAAGAAGCCATGAAGATCCTAAATAGGGTGGAGTAGCAGCACTGCCCTATTATTGTGCCAAGAAATGATACATCAAAGTGGCAGCAGTGAATCATCATATGCTGCTAGGAACTAGACCCAGTGAATCCAAAAGACGGAAATATTAGATGCACTAACCTCCATCATAAATTGCAAATTATAATCACACAGCCGATAATGCACAATATCCCTTTTCTTATAGTCATCAACCTATGCTCTCCTTGCCTCCTCTGACATGATCACTCATCAGATTAAAAAAACCCAAACAGTAGGACCACAAAAACAAAGGAATTTTGGCTTGATATGAAAATTCCATCTATTTTTAAGGAAACAGTTTTATTTTGTAAAGGACTATAAGCTCTCGACATGGGTCAAATAACCCAGTTGGGCAGCCTTGTTCTTTTAGAATCCTTTTACCCCCAAAAACACCCATTTTTCTATGGGATTATAAACATGATGGGAGGCAAGACCAGCAATGACAAAGAGTACACCTACTCTTACCTGCTGTCATGCTCCCCTTAGCAGAAATGACTAGTATTCTGATTTTCTGCCCAGCTATTAAATCATTGTACCCATACACACACGCAGGCAGACTGTAAGTTGCAGGCAGCCCTTTTGCAATGACACACAGTAAAGAAATCAAACAAAATTTAAAATACCCTACTCATTTTATCCTTGTTGTCAGTTTTACTTTAAGAATTAGTTTTCCCAAACTGAAAACCAAAAAAGTTTAACAATGAACAAGGGGACCTCATATAAAAGAAGACACCAGCAAAAGAGAGGAATAGAATTACTTAAAGAAAAGGATATAGTATGGTACCTTTTCCAGTCAAAGTTTCTTCTTGTATTTTCCTCACCGCTGCTTGGCCCTCACTCTCACTGTTTCCAGCTGTTACAATACAGAAAATGGAAGATTAGCAATGCAATCAACTTAAGGACAGTGAACACAAGCATGTCACTATGAAGTGTTAACCACAGTATGACGTTTTAGGTGAAAAGGCACGATTTGTTACCATCAGACAGCAGAGGTTTTTGAAGAGGGCTGTACAAACGCACTGCTGTTCACACAAGTTCTGCACGTTTGTCTCACTTATTCACACGAGAGAGGACCATCTGCTGGCTGGACCAGCAGAATTGAGACAGGAATCTGTGAGCCAAGTGAACCGTATCACATCCAGATTCTACAAAAGCTTCACTATGGGTTAGAGCAGACCTCCCCTCACTCTTTTTCTGAAATGAAGACTTTTATAGCTGGAGGAAAGGCCCCACCACCACCCTGGCTCAAATGCTCAGGAAAAGTTTTACTAGCACTTGCATAAAATGTGAGTAAGCATCAAACAAATGCCTTTTGTTCCATTCAGCTTAGGTGCACAGTTAACAGTTGTCTGACATATGTTTGGCAATTTTTTTTATAACTGCAAAAAACACAAGCAACTTTTTTATAAGGAAAAAACACAAGCAGAAACAAAATATTATGCTTGGTAGCACAAGTTACTTCTTAAAAATTAAGCTTAACATTCCATTTATCCATCCACAAATGTTTCCCATATCATGACACATCAAAATACTTATTGTTTATTATCTAAATTGGATACAAATACTGATATAAATTGGATACAAATACTGATATCTCTTATGAAGTTCATGAAGTTGCTGCCTTCTTTTCTGGATGATATAAACCTCTGCTTCAGTTTCTATACAGGCTTTATCTTGTGCCACTCTACAAGTTTCCTGTCCTTTCATTCACTTGTGCAGCAGAAATTTCAGGCTCTCCGCTTTTTTTTCTCACTTGTTTTTAGTAACTGTGAATCATCTCTATCAAGACAAGGAAAGAATCACAGCGCCACAGAATAAGTTGGAGATGGAAGGGACCTCGGGAGGTCATCTGGTTCAACCTCCTGCTCACATTAGCTGGTACGTGCTCGTATTTACTTTAAGATGTTAGAACATGCTTTATAGTGCCATTAAACTGGACTCATTTGATCTCGCAGAGAATATGTTCAAAGAGTGGGAGTGAGCCCTTTGAGACAGATCATGTGTCATCCATCGGTTGCACTAGCTGAAGGCTCAGAGCACTGAGTGGAGATTTTTGGTACAACCTGACCACTTTTAGGAGGTAGGCTCATGCATTCTGTTGAGGATGGAGTTTTTGCTGTGCTTCTGCAGTAAAAAATGACTTGCAACACATCTTTGTTTTCATGATATGCAAGAAGAGGCAATATTTACATAAATACAGCCTAAATAAAGACATTTAGCATTCCAGATACTGCAGAGAAAATAATTCTCACATAAAACCTAGAGTTATACCGGTCTATAACTGTTCTGTATAAATTCCATTAACTATGGAATTACATTGCTTAGACTGACCAAGAAAGGAAAAGGACAAAAAAAAAAAAAAAAAAAAAAATCCCAAAACAGACATTTGCAGTCTTTCCTTCTTGCTGTTGTGTTTTGTTTTGGGGTTTTTTTTCCCCTTTAAAACCATCCAGCCTTGCACAGATCAGAAACACCCAGCTTGATGCTAATTTCCACCTATAGATGCAGCATCAACAAACAAACCCTCCAATGAAACTGCTGTTTATGAGGAAATCTGTGCACAGGGGTTATGGGCAAGAGATCACTTCTCCTCATTGTTTCACCTCAAGTGACGTACTTGAGTAAGATTTCAAACTCAGTGTGTTATTATATAGAGTTAGGCTAGAAACAAAAATACTTTGGTGCCAATTCTGTGCAGGTCTTCTTTGATTCCTCCTTCATTCAGCACTCCTCACGCAGAGAACAGGCTTGCTAAAGCCTCCAGTGTCTTGATTTAACTCTCAGTATGTTCACTTAATTTGTCCTTTTAAAAGAGCTTGTGTTCACAACAAATTTTAATTTGCTTTATTTTGCTGTTATATAAATGGTTATTCATTAAAGCTCAGTGCCTTCCAAATGAGCTAATTTTATTCATATTTGCATATTTTTCACTCTAGACCACTGGGAAAAAATAATTATTTTGCTAAACAGTCACTTCAGATGTCTGCTTCCAGCCTGATTCAGCAGAGAGTTTGAAAACCAGATTCTGGAGGCTAGAGGATCACAAAACTGGAAAGCTACTACTGTAATAGAGGCTTTTGAAATATTCTTTCAAAGAAAATCCTGTAAGAAAGAATAAAGACACTGAGCAAATTACCAAAATCCTTGCAAAAAGTTCAAAGACATATATCAAAAAGATACCATAGGCCTGAGAGAGTAATCTGTGCTTCTGAGTTAGCTTAAGGAGAACAGCATCCCCTCGCTGAGGATGGGTGGGAGAGGAAAGGGACATTGCACTGTTGTACCGCTTCTCTTCCAGTACATCCTTCTGGGATCCTCTAAGCAAAGTGAGTGGTAGGCATCAAAAAGAACAGCCTCCTCTTAAGTGATACGTTAATTATTCAAAAAATACTAGTTAAGTCACCAAGCTAACACAATCAGCTTTAGGCAGGGAAAAATCAAAAATAATTTGTAATAATAGTCTTGATGAAGATGGGTCGCTAAGGGGCACAACCTCCAAGTGTACTGAACAGGAGTACAGCATTCTAAACTACGGAGGGGGACAGTTGACTACACAAGGGTCAAATTCTGATCACCAGCTGGTTTAGATCCTCAGTAGCTTATTTGCAGTGACTCTTCAAAAACCTTTGTGATACACAGGAGAATCCTCTGGCTGGACTTTTTGCTAGCGATTCACCGTAATTTTCGTACATTCAACATGCCAGAATTTATCCGTGCCAGAGTTTATCCGTTTTAAGCACTATAGCAGTGTAAGATTTGCCCACTCTGGATTCGAGTGGTTTGGAGGGAAGGATAAGAAAAGGAAGACAGACTGTGTTTTTTATGCAGTGAGGGAGTCTGAACAAAAGCTTTGAGAAAAAGGGGATTCAATGTCTTGAGAGCTTAGATCATCAAAGTACCCAAAACTGTAATAATCTTGCTTTTCATGCTAATTTAAAGTGTCTATTGGGAACTCAAAATAGATATAGCTGTCTCAAGAACTGTTTATGCAAACTGTTCAGTGCCCTATCTGATGTTTTTATTCTACTTGGCCCCAGCAGAATAGTGAAAAATTCAGATGAGACTGATTGAATAACAATGCTGACTACAATCAATTCTGAAAATAAAACTAGTAACATAAAAATAAATTCAAGTCTGAATGGATGCACCTATATAAAATAAGATGTCATTTTAATGGCAGGAAAAATTATAATTCTTAGTAAAATACTGAAATTTATGTTGGGAAAAAAAGAAGATGGAAAATAGATTTAAATACAACCTTCAGTCAATAAAATTGATTCTCCTCTTCAACATTCATCTACACAAATGCCACAAGTCAAAGCACGTTGATCTAAAGCCACCACAAAAGTACATAGAAAAATTCTTACCAACAGCAATAGGCTTTGGATCTTACCCTAAAGGTCTGGTTCTTTCATCTTAATCACTTAAGTAGATCCTAACTCTGAAAGTTATTTCAGGGATTTCAATGGGAATATCACAGAGGATTGCTCAGCCTGAAAAAGGATGGCAAAACCACAGCCCATAGGAACGCAGCACAGGAACCATTTACACTGAAACTAGTTGAGGGTTCCTGATAGATCTACATGTATTCTTCACACAGTATTTTTGATTTCTTTAAATGTGAAACTCTCTCCAAAAGAGTAACTGCTACTCACACTCATAATTTATGTACGAAATTGATCTCAATAAAAAAGCAAGATCTTTTCCAATGGGTGTTTTGCAAATACAGGAATCCGCAATCTTGATATTTCAAAGGAACATACTATGGGGCATTATAAAGAATTTTAAAATAGTCTATAAACAACTATACATATATACTATACTAAACTTTACAAGCCTGTAAAGCTTAAGGTTGCCTGGAGAGAATAAACCCACAAAACCCAAAAAGCCCTTGCTTACCAAAGTTAGCAGGGGCAGAATTTCCTGACTTTCAGCAAGACAACACAAAACCGAAACACAAATAAAAACTTTTTGAGATGAACACCAAGAAGATGCAAACCACCCAGGATGTGATGGTCCAGAGGAAGACCTGACTCCTCCAGCCTGAAGCCCAAGAGCCACCCTGTGCACCAAGACACTCCTCAGCCTTCGATAAACCCCGGGAGGGGAGGCAGGGTGAGCTGCCCACTGCCGGCTCATCCCCCCCCCCCGCCCCCCCGCACGCACCCCAGCCGCTGCAAGCACAACCCCCTCGCCACCAGTGCCTGAGGAACCCGTTTGCCCAAGACAAACACTCCTCCCTTGACTTATTTAGTGATAATGACATATCAGTTAATCCCTAAACCGATGAACAGCTTTCCAGGGTTCACAGGCTGCTCCATGGCCCTCCCTGCTCCCTCCTGATCACTTCAAGTAATCAAAATTTAGAAGTCATGCCCATAAATTCCAATGCACATGAGCATTTCCAGGAGAACCCTGGTGGTATGGTAATAAATTCTGTATAAATATATACCATCCCATTAAGGAGTTGCAGAGGGTGATGGCTTGGTGTCTGTGCAACAGAACATAAGAAAGATTCCAACTGGAAATTTTAATTAAGGTGCCTACTGAGAATAGCATAATCCTCAGTGTGATTGAAGTGGAACTGATTTCACTGGAATGCCAGCCCGAAGACAGGGCTTGCAAGGGCACCCAAAGCCTCAAGAGAAAACCAAAGTCTAATCAGCTGGTGTTATAAGGATTATGATTTTGTGAGGGTGGATGGCACTGTACACTATATGTACAAATATGTGTATAAATAACATATGCCTAGGAGAGAGGAATGACTGCCCCTGAAAAGCTCTGAGGATAAGAATTTTGAACTCAGTACAATATGAGTGGTTTTTAAAGGAATCTATAATGTCTTCAATTAAAAAATAATAATAAAACACATAAATAAATAAACAAACAAATAAATAAATAAATAACCCCCCCAAATAAATAAAAATCTTGTTTAGGAAAAAGGAATATAGATCTTGGGTCTCTCCCATAAAACTTGCAAGTCATGAACTTGTTATTCAGTAAAGCCGGATATAAGGATGTGGCCTGGTATGAAAAAAACATTGAGAAAGTGAAACAAAGCTTCCTCATGCCTAGAGATACCGCACATCTTTTGCCATTCTGTTCATCATACAGCAGTCACAATGAAACACTTGCTTTTTTGACATGAAAGGAAAAAATACTGTTGTAAGTGTTCCTTTGAGAAAAGAACCAAAACTGAGTAAGCAGGAAGATGTCAGCTTGCAAAGAGAAAAGACATCACCATTCTTGCCCCAGGTTTCAGCAGCCCACCTGTTCCAAAAAGTGAAGAACCAAAGCAAAGATACATCTAGACAAGTGCCCCGTTTCCAACACTAACCTGTAGCTGGTGCTTAAGAAAAAGGTGTAAGTGACAGCACTAAGTCTAGGAATGGCATTTTCTAGTACACCCCCATGGTGGAAATTTATTAAATAGATTACTGCTTATGAAAAAGTCTTTGTCTTTAACTAGGGATCGCTTGGCTTGAACAGTGAGTTCAGGGAACTCAAGGACAACTTCAATGAGCAGGTGGTGTTTGTCTTGAGCCCTCACAAAAAGCAGGATATGAGCAGGAACATCCAGATGATAAACACTGTGTGCAGCTGTGTCATGACAGTAACCCCACCGCGCTCGGGCACCTGGCCAGCGTCCCTGGCATGTGTGAACCTTACGGATCATGACATGGTGCACTCCTGCACTTAACCCAAACTTAAAAGTTTGCATACACTAGGTCTGTAAACTATGTTTGGTTTCCATTTAGTATAAAGGCGGGCAAGCTCCAGGGCCAGGCCAGAAGCCTCACCTATGGACGGACGCGCCATGCAGGAATTTTCCCCGTTACCGAGAGACTACTGGCGCCGACTGCAACGGGGCTTCCTAGCCAAAGCGTGGGCCTGGATGGTGTTAAGGTGGCAAATGGTGATGTCTCCTTTTCTTAGTCTCTGTAACACTTTGCAGTAAGGATCTGAGGCTTCATTCCTATTGCTCTTTTATCATATTGTGCATAATAACTAGTACTGTTTCCTTTTATCGTATTGCATGCTATTTTTTCCTTTATAGTGTAATATAATAAACTGCATTTGTTCTTACATTTGATTTGGAATTCACTTTTGCTTGGTATTCAGTCAGTCAGCAAAACACCCTCCCAGTAGCAAGAAGTTTCAGAGATTTCTTGAATCAAAGCTCACAAGGTCACACCGAGCCTCTCAATGAACCTGTCCTCCACTACTTCATCTAACTGCACTTTCAATTCATTCAAGCGCTTGGCCACCAAAGGGTTCTGGGACAACAGGCTCTGTCATTTAATGACACTGAATTACATGAAAAAAGTTGCACTTCAGTGGTTTGTTTGGGTTTTTTATTATTTTGTCAGATGTTGTACTACTTTGTGTACAATAACACAGGGAATAACCACTTCTCATTCACTTTCTCTATACCATTCATAATTGTAAGATATCACACCTAAGTCATCTGTTTGCAAGTGCAAGAACCTTTGTTTATTAGCCCCACCTTGCACAGAGCCATCCATCCTCCTCACTATCTCTTTCTTGTTTTTTCTAGTCCTACCAGACTCCTTCTGAATATTCACAACAGGATGGACCAATGATTTCTACAGAGGAAGAGGGACAATTCCTGTCCTGTTTTCATCTTCTTTTCTGCTAAGTACTAAGATTTTATTTGCCTTTATGAGTGGCATTAACTATCAAAGATGTTGTGCAGACAGATTTCAACAGTAAATCACATTTATTTTTTTTTTATTATTGGCAGTAGTTAATTTACATCCTGTTCTTGTAAATATATAGGTGTGGTTGGTTTTCCTCATATACAGTATTTGCACTTGCTGACACTATATTTATCCATCCTTTCAAAACCAAGACATTCAACTCTGAGATCATTCCCCAGTCTTCACAGCAGCTAAGATTTCACAAGGCACCTCTGGAGACCATCCAGTCCCACACCCCACTACAGCTGGTTGCCCAGGACCATGTCCAGTCAGGTTTTGAGTATTTCCAAGGATGGAGACTCCACAACCTCTCCGGGCAGCCTGTGTCAGTATTTGACTACCCTCAATATAATAAGGTGTTTCCTTACACAAAATGAATTTTATTGTGTTTTGGTTTGCACCCATTGCCTCTTGTCCAGTCATGGGCACCACTGACCCGACCCTGGCTCCATCTTCTTTAATGTCTCCATCAGTTATTTACACACATGGACAAGGTCCCCCTGAGCCTTCTCTCCAGGCTGAACCATCCCAGCTCTTTCAGCTTCTCTTTGTCTGTCAGAAGGTCAAATCCCTTAATTATCAAAAGTCGAATTAATTTGACCATCCTAAAAATATTTGCACAAAATGCATCATCTCACTGTTCACCCTTTTTTCTGTATCTATCTTTTATAAATGTACTGAACATACACCTATGGGATCAGGAGTCCCTTTGCTCCGTCCCAAAGCTGACAATTCCTAAATATCGTTTTCTGTCTCTTAATCAGTTACTAATCTACAAGAGCACTTTCTTTTATCTAAAGACAAGCTAGCCACTTTAAAATCTTTTGGCATGAACCTTGCCAAAAGCTTTTGAAAATCAAGACTAAATTAATTCACACAGTTGCTGAATTCTTCAAAGCATTTAATAAATGCTCAATGAACAAATCACATGTCTAGAAAAACTGCAACTTTTCCAAAATTTATCATCACATATTTAACCCTATTTTTTTGATAATGCCTGACATTTTTTTCAAAATAAAATTCACACTCGCTGGACTATGCACAGCATGCTTTCTAAAACTGCCCAAAACTCCTATTTGTCCACCTTACACTTTTCCTATACTAAGGGGGATTTAAGGTCCTATGCAGAAGATGCTAGTCCAGAAATACTATGTTATTGAGAGATTTTGGTTTTAATCATAGTGGCTTGGTTCAGACTGGTTTAATTTATTTTCTGATGGGTGCTACTGTATTTATACTGAGTTTGTAATAATCTCCATACTACTCATAAGCACTGTATCTTTTTGCTCCTCATTTTACATACTTCTTTTAGAAGAGACAGTGAACGGTGGTGCCTCTACAGAACAGATTTTCGGATTGAAGACTCCAAGACCATTTGTTCCCTATAAGGATGCTTCTCCACACTCTTGTTAAGCTCATTTTCCTCTAAACCCTTTAAATTTTTGTGCTATCCATTTTGAAATAGGCAAACCAGAACTAAAACCAGCACTTAAGGTTGCAGGCACACCAAAGATTCATAGTTGAATCAATGTATGTTGTCTGTTTTGTTTGTTCCTCTTCTAATGATTTCTAATACTTGGTTTGGGTTTTGGAAGCTCTTGAGCACATTGAGTTTTCAAAGAATGATCTACTTCAGCCCCAAGATCTTCCTCCAAAGTGATGACGGTCAACACTGAACCCATCCTTTTTTTTTCTAGAGTTAAGATTTTTCCCCGTGTCCATCACTCCATATTAATCTACATGGAATTGCACATGCCTTTCTACACTCAGCTTCTTACGGTCTTCCTGCAATTCTTCACACACATCCCTGGTCTTTTATTACCCTGAATAATTTAATACAATTTGAAAGACTTGTCTCTTCGCTATTTGCTCCTCCTCTAAAATTACATGTTGAACACACATATCCCTGTCAAACTCCTGTGGTAACACCCTCTGCTAAGAAAATAAACATTTATGTCTATGTTCTGTCATAACAGGCAATTTTGTATGAATGTAATGGCATTTATACTTATCCTTTGGGCTCAGCGGTGTCCTTAACAGCCTTAAGAATTTTGCTTTAAGCTTTCTAGAAATCCAAACAAACCATATCAACCGAAATCTTTCTCATCCACATGACAGTTGAGCTCAGTTAATCAAAGCATTTTACTATGCAATTCACCTGCACAGTTGATTGACTTACATTTCTACTTGAGATTACTGCCCAAAAGAGAATTGTTGTTCTCTAAGTAACTTTTGAGATGTTTGTCACTATTTTAATAATAGTATCAAAAGTCCCAAGGAATGCTGCAAGGAGTTTGCTATTAAGTAGTCTTAAACCACGGCCAATTATAAAAGAAATCTATAAAAATTACAGGCAGAATGTTCAAAATTAATAAACATAAACAAATACATTTTTTAAAAAGGAAAAAGTCTTTAAAGCAAGGAGAGTGACAGTTTTCAAAAAGAAATTAGGGACTAAAGTGTTCAACAAAATTCTTACAGATTTGGAAGGCCGTGTGTGGCTGTGCATGGCTGTGTGCACATGCGTAGTGTACGAATAACAGACAGCACGGTAAGTACAGTTCTTCATAACCCTGATTACAGTGTACTGGCAACTCTAAAAACTTAAGTAAATGACAATTATAAGGCAATCTGCACGCATTTACTTGATGTCCATACCAGAAAAAGGAAAACATTACCCACTTTTAAAAGTTGGTAACTTTTTGACACTTTCTGACTAACTCTATAACTCATTTAGGCCTAACAATTAGGAAGACAAATACTTTTCTAGAAAAAAAATGTAACTCAAGCACCTCATACATCTATGTATAGGGAGAAAAGACAAAGTATCTCATATAAATTTTCAGTAATAGAAATTAAATCAAACTGTCTTTGAAAATGAACAATTGCACCATCTTGAGAGGGTTTAATTATCCTTCTAAAGTCACTCTGCAGTGTTATTCAACGTAAGAATTGTCTGATTTATAGTGCAGCGAGTCTGGTTTGAAAATTGGAACCAAATGTGAATGAAGGAGATGACAGAAATCTCTCTTGCTTGGTGTCCTGCAGGGCTTACAGAGGTCACACAGAAGTGCTGAGTCTGGTGATGGAACTACATTTATTTATTCCAAAACTGCATGGCTCAAATAAGTCGCTTGAATATATACGTATATATATATATAAATATAATGAGGCTGTTTCCTTCAGAATGTGTGCCTATCTTAGAAAACTGTGACACTGATATACTAAGACACTAAAGATTGATTACACTCTCCTGAACCTGGTGTTTTATACCAAGCAGCATATGCATAACATTATCGAGCTGGAAATCTTTTTCATTCACCATTATCAGGCAGGATTATCAACGATACAGATTATATATTATATTTGTCACTATCATGCATATTTTCCAGCCTCCTTTTATTAATGTACTGAGAAAAAAAGGAAAAATCAAAATGAAGGTCTCTTTTATAAAGACAACAGTTTTAACAGGCACTCACAGAATTCTCTTAAAATTAAAATGCAGTGGTGAAGGACGGAAGGAATATGAAGAGTTTACATTTCTAATCAGTCTAAATTCAGACAAAAAACTTTGGCCAGCACTGTGAACCAGAGCTGAGCCTACTGGGTTTTTTGACTGTGGGGTCATAAAAATGACCAGGATGCCTTGATTTTCAATATCCTTATTTGTAAAAGCATGTTTATTTGTAAGTGTGCACAAAATACCATCTTCAGTATCAGTCACTGGTCAGTGACTGCATCAAAAGAGTGTGCCATTTACCTTCTTTCTCTGAAAATGAAATAGCAAGTTTATTTATCAAGTAGAATACTGCATAGGAGGGAGCAGGAGCTGCCTGCTGGCTTGACTCTGAAGACTCACCACTGGCAGTAGCTTTCCCTACCAGGAGTCTGCTGTCTGTCATGAGATTTTCCTAAAATAAAAACCCTGTTGCCTGTGAGTAATGCTGTTGCAGCCTGGCAGAAAGTCTCAATGAAATCTATCAAAGAAACCCACAAAAAATTACTTTCAGCGTTTCAGCATTCACGCCAACCTTTTTCCCAGCGAGAGGCTGAGGGCAGGGCGAGCAGCATGTACCGAGGGGGAGTGCCAGTGGGAGAAAGGGGTCTCGTGCACCAGTTCTGGAACTGGGAAGGAAGGAGCTGCAAAAGCACTGTGCAACCGCTTCCTGGCAATGCCCTGAGCGAGCACACTGACTTCTCATACAGTGCCTATCTGTGTTCCACCAGGTAACAGGCTTTCTGCTTGTTTGTTTTCCTCATTCCATTGGTAGATTTCATCTAAAAGTAAGTTACTTCAAACATCTACTCCTCTAAAATGTCAAACAGCGTCAAAATCACACCCATCACAAATTGTGAATCATCTTCACATCAGGTCTGACTCACTGGCCTGCAGCAGCGATAGCGTTCTTTATCGCTGAAATCCCTGTAATGGGAAAGCCACATTCAGTGAATGGGCAAGACTGACTGTGAGCTACGCATAAGTCTCCCTTGCAAGTCCAAATTCACCTAACATCCACACTTATTTCACAGTTTATGCCTATATACAAACGTAGGGTGAAAACATTTCTAGAGTAGAAAGCCTGAGCACACTTGCTGTCAGATTTTTGAGGTTTAAATCTTTGCTCGCGTGGCCTGAAGCTGAATGTGCCAACGCATCCCTATGTGCCAGCAAGTATTTTAAGCCTACTCTGGACACTCGGGACCAACAGTTAGCAACAAGGATGGAAGGTCATTGCATTTAATGTGCTTTTGAGACTGTTTTAATCTTGCAGTTGGAACAAAGCCTGAGATGTTCCACTCTTCTGACAGGGCCTCTGCTCTGAAGAATTTCACAGGCAAAGAAGATGTCTGTGGCTCACCAGGCTCAGTGTTTAGGTCAGAGTTTGCCTGAAATAACTGAATCAGTTGAAAATCTTATTTATCAAATGCCTCCTATAATTAATTTCATTAATTTACATTTGTAGACATTCATAATGCAAATATTAAGGTTGGTACAACTGAAGAGTGAATGGAAGTGTTTGTGTCTGTAAGCACCAGAAGAAAGAGCAGACCAAGGAGCTACAAGAATCCCCCTTGTTGAAAATAAAGGACATGTTTCCAGGACACTGTTCCTGTGTTGTTTATGTCAAGGCACAGAGGACTTGCCAGCAGATGACCATGCACTCTGCCACCAGAAGGATAACATCCAGATTGCAGCATATCACCCATACCATTACTTTTCCTGTTAGCCCGCCCAGAAAATAGGCTATAGGCATAGTGTATATACTCCAGACAAGGATAAACATACTGAGAGCTGACGACTCCTAAAGGGCATAAAAGACCTGTCCATAAACTAGCCTGTCATCTCCAATCAAGAGGAACCACAGACACAGGCTAAGAACTCAGTAGCTGTCATCCCACGCTGCACACCAGTGATGCTCAGCAGAGCACATGAGTGCACACATCTTCATGGTTGTGAGAGCATGGGTGTGTGAGTGAATGGGATGTATGAGGGGGTGACTGTGAGCTCAAAAAAATCAGCTTGTTTAGAGATTTTGTAATTAAATATCACCTTCCCTTTCCCAAAGATCTCAAAAATAAGTCTTAAAAAAAGCAATGTTCTATGCTTCCACGGCCTATGTAAAGAGAAGAAAATTGGCCTTTTTGTTTTCCCAAGTACATTTTTGCAGTCCATCTTAAACATGAAAAGCAACTTCTTTAGTGAAATATTAATGCTGACATCATTAGCTACGTCTAGCTACATTAGCTACATCTAGCATCTAGCTACATACAGCAGCATCTGCTTGCATTTTGCAGATGCTAGGTTTTGACACATCTATTAAAATATGCATGAGTAAGTGATATTCTGCATTACACCTGTATGATTCCAGGGCAACTCCATTAGTATTACTGACTGCACCAGACCAAAGATACTATGGCTATTATGCTCTTTTTTCTTGTTTGTTGTGGGTTGTACTTTTTTTTAGATGTGTATACAAAATCTTAGAGAGTGCACACTCTGTATAAAAGCTAAATAAAATGGCATCACCTTGCTAGTTTATTATGAAATACCAACCTTCAGTGACCTTATGGTATAAAAGTTACAGTGGTATAGGTAAAAATCTAGTTAAAGAAAGACGAAGGGAAGAAAATGTAGCATTTTAAACATATGAGTATGCATGAAGTTACAGACAGATTTAGTAGACACATTAGTGCATATATATAGTACTGAAAGCTTTAAAAAATAGGAAAAAAGTCTCAATAAGAAATTGTGCAATCAGGACATTTTTGACACCTATCCTAACTTTAGATGTCTTAGTCTAATATCCAGAGAAGGGCAGTGCAGCTGGTGAAGGGTCTGGAGCACGAGGCTTATGAGGAGCCGCTGAGGGAACTGGGGTTGTTTAGCCTGGAGATAAGGGGGCTCTGGGGGGGACCTTGTTGTTCTCTGCAACTACCTGAAAGGAGGTTGCAGGCAGGTGGGGTAGGACTCTTCTCCCAGATAACAAGTCACAGCACAAGAGGAAACAGCCTCAAGTTGTGTCAGGGTAGGTTTAGACTGAATATTAGGAAAAATTTCATCACCAAAAGGGTGGTCAAGCATTGGAACAGGCTGCCCAAGGAGGTGGTGGAATCAGCACCCCTGGAAGTGCTTAAAAAATGCATACATGCAGTGCTGAGGGACATGGTTTAGTGGTGGACTTGGCAATTAATGGTTGGACTTTAAGATCATCTTAAAGGTCTTTTCTAACCTAAATGATTCTATGATTCTATACACTTTATATTGGGAATGGAGGAAAGCAGGCACCTCCAGGTGAGTTGTCCAGTCCATCTTAGACGTGAACCTCTCTGGGTATTTATTTTCTTGCCTTGCCTATAAAGGCCACCTACGGTGACAAACTGAGAAGTAAATGTGCAATGTTTACATGGATAAAGTTATAAGGGCTTCCTCTGCCCTTACAACACACATCACCCCCCACAACACATTGGAATACTCCTTCAAGGCTTTCATTAGTTTTCCTCTCAGTGAACATGTGTACCCTAATGTTGAAGCATAGTCCACCCCCAGTAACAAGATAACAAACTATTTCTGTAATATCCATATTTTTAAGTTTTTTCCATGACCTTATTGTTTAATTCTTATATGAGGTAGTTCAACTCTTCCAAGTTCTCCAGAAAAAAAAAAAAATCCCATCCACTTTTCTTCAAGATCTTGCAAAGCAAAACGTAAATCAAACCTTTATTTGTGCTAAATACCAGCAAAACTATCTCTTACCTTTCCCTGCCATATCTTTACTTATGCTGGAATGAAAACAATCCTTAAAAGAAAAAAAAATTACTTTCCAAAACAAAAAGTATATTAATATTAATAAAATAATGACTTTACCTATTATAACGTGCATGCCAAGTCTTGCCAAATGCTTCACAGTTTGGTAACCAATTCCTTTAGCCCCTCCAGTCACTATAGCAACCTTTCCATGTTGTGTAGGGAAAACTATATGAAGAAAAAAAATAACAACAACAAAAAAAAAGATTAGTTCACAATAGTAACATGATTAAGAAGTTAAGAAGTATTTTACAGACGTGTATATTTAGCAGACCACTCAAGCCAGGCTAGTAAACAACCTCAGAAGCAGACTCTGTATGGAAATAAAAACTATTGAGCATCTGCCATTATTTACTGTGCTATAATTTTCCAGTATTAACAGATCACAAAAGACTGAGGTTGATGACACAAAAGACAAGCACCCAGTTTAGGAAGTTTCCCATTTCTATTTGCATGCATGTTGTCATCCTGCAGCAATCTGGCCTTTAAAATTTTCACCTTAACTTTGTTACAGAGCAAGGTGACAGCTGTTACAAGTCAGTGCAGGGATGGTTTACTCCATGCATACAGGGAAAAAAAATCAATCATCGGCAGCACGATATCCTGAAGACTTCTTAAATGATGAAGGACAGGCCAGTAGCATGGGGGAAATAGCAAACAGCTCAGCCACAGATGGCATCTCTAAAGAGCAGGAGCCAGCTGACCTAATTTACCTGCATAACTGAGCACTCTCCCCATTGAAAATCACAGGGTCCTGCCCCCAAATAAGGAGGGACCAATTCTTTGCATGAAAACCCCCAACAACTTTTCCCACCCATCCCATCCCTCTCCCGCAGAAGCCAGCACCCCTGATGCCCGCAGTCAGCCCCACACCACCTGCGCCCCAACAAAAGCTCCTTAACCCAGGGCAACGCGCAGCCCAGCGGGCAGGGTGCATTCCTCAAAGCTCCTCTTCTAGGGGATGCTTAGACCTACAGCCTGTGTCCCCAGGCAGCTCTTTGACCACCAAATGAGCCAAAAAGTGGTTGGGATGGCCCCAGCAGGGCGACCACCATCCTGACTCTGAGCTCTCACGTCAGCTGCAGGTTGCCCACCGCATCTCTCCAGGATGGAGGGAGCCCTCCCGCCAAAGGAGAGCAAAGGCATTTTAATCTAACTGCTTGAGGAAGGCATGAATTAGGTCAAATATCAAATATGATTTTTTTATGAGGTGGCAAATCTTTCATGTGAAGTACCGTGTGGTCTTCAGGTGACCAAGGTGAATTTCTGTTTGCTTTTTAGAAGAAGCTGCTAGGTATCTGTATGGGGAAAAAGGTGCTGAATATTTCATCTTGCCATGGTGCAGTGTCCGTAGGCAAAATTACAGATAACAAATGTTAAAAAGATGCTGACTTTCATCTATCAAAGGACTTTCGATTTTGATGTCTAGTTTTTTAGGGGATTGCTTTGTCATACAACATGAACTCATATTTTACATGGTTATGAAAGACAGAACTGGTGCTGGTACAAGCTGCTTCCTTCACAGTAACTTCAAAAAGGACCCAGATTTCACCTTTTCTGAAACACATAGTTCTTTCCTGCACAATTCAACATGAATTTCTGTTCTCTTCAGGTAATGACGTGATTCTTCCCATCCATGCAGAGTGAGAATTGATTGCAACTATCTGAAAGTTAATTCCTGTAACAGTGATAGCCATGCATGTAGGTTTCCTAATACATATAATTTGAGCTAAATAAAACCTTGGCGAGAGCTTTCCCAAAGGGCTTCAGTTTAGTTACAAGCAGTCCTGCAATTTCCACCAAAAATACTTTTCATAACAAACTAAATAAAATGCCCACATTCTTTTCGATAGTTAAGCCTAGAAACTAAAGCTAGACCTGACACTAAACACTTGGGTAAGTTGTCCACTCTGGGTGGTATTTTTTAATTGCTTATTACTCTACCAGACTTGGCCCTTTTAGATTATGTTTTTCTGGTCTGTTCTCTGTCAGTGAAGCAGAAAAAAACAGAAAAAAATATGGTATTGGAGGTTATGAAAATGCAGACTGGAAATAAAGACTTTAAAGAGGAAGAAAAATAAATATTCTTAGTGTGAAACAAGTTGTCACCTCTGTGTGAACAGTCTTTGTGCCTCAGCGTGACCGAATACACTTGAAATTTGTCAAGGAAGGACATACAATGTCAAGTCCTTTCAGTCATGGAGTGAAAAATCACAGCCTGAATGATTTGCGTTCATAAAAAGGAGGACCAGTACGTGCCCACTGTTCAACATTTCAGAACACATGAAAACAAGAGCACATTGCCTTGTACCAGAGGTGTGCTGAGAGGAGACACATCTCTCATAACTAGGAACACAGCAATACGCTTTGCAAGACAGCAGACAAAGCTGAAACAAACTATTTTTTGAGCTTTTGTTAGGTCAAAAAGTTCAAGTGAACGTTTTTCAAGTGATAAATGAATTGTTGCAAAGCAAATCCCTCTTCACTCAGTCAAGCCCATGCTGCAAGAGCCATTCTGAGGCCTCTCCCGAGGGGTCGAACAGCTGTAAATCTATACAGGGAGCACTGGCATTGCCTTGGTGTTAAAGCAGGAAAGGCCATTTCCGGCCATGACAGGTACTTGTGTGAATTTTCCATGTGACAACTGCATACGTACTTGAAAACACCAGCTAGAAGGCGAAAATGTGATCTGAAGTCCACTAAGCAATTTTTTTAAAAAAAGTTTAGTTAATCCAATCATAAATAAACTACATTGAAAATTCTGCTGATACAATAGCGCGAGTTGCACAATGAGAGGCTTGCTTCCTCCCCAGAACTCTCCCTCCCCATTTATCATTCATCCCCTTTCACCTGTGCATTTGGGTATCGAATCTGGAGAAAAAAGGAGAATGAAGTCATTTCCATTTTTGTTTATTTCACTATAGCTGAAAAAACGTACTCCAACCCCAACAAAAGGAATTTGCTCAAGAGAAATTGCTTTCCTTTAGGCCTCTCACCACTCTGCCAACCTGACATTTGGATTTTGCATGTTGTGTACAGGTGCTGCCACTCATTTCCATTACTGCACCACTATAGCTACCTATTGAATAAGAAGTGACATTTCAGTGCAAAATTAATTCACTTAGAAGAAATGGATGAAAGAAAAGGAGAAAAAGAAGTCAGGACTGGGGAAAGGGCAATAACATGAAGGAAAAATGGGAAGTCAGAAGAGCAAAGTGGTAACAGGTATCGCTGCAGTGAAGTGGTGCTTAGCACGGGACAATGAAAGAAAATGCCTGGTCCTACCCTGTCCATGAGGGCTGCAAAGAACAGGACAATTTTTGGTCCCAGCAGCCACTCAAATCAGGTACATTACGAACCTGCAATGAAGAGCACAACAGATGCACAGACTCCACTGCAGAGATGCATTCAGCAAGATCCTATATTACAGAGAGCTTTCAAACAGGCCTGTTTGTGGTAGCTAGCTCCAACTGGCTAAGGAAGCACGCAGGGAGGGAGAAAGGATGGCTGCAGACACAGAGGTGAATGGCCAGTATCCATTTTATTTACAGCAGGTACAGCATACAGCTTCTACATAGCATGGTTTTGAATAGACACAACACTGCATGTCACATCTCAGCGCGTCAGCTCACTGCAGCCAAACAGGAAAGACAAAGAGAAATACTGAAATGCATCTTTCAGAACTGGAAGCAGAGGGAAGGAAAAAACAAAACAAACAAACAAAAAAAAAAAACAAAAAACCCCACAACAAAATAACCCCCTCAATTAATTCTTAATTTTTAGTTTTATTAATCTTAATTTTAATCTGCAGAAAAGGTGTACTGTTTGCACCGAGACAAGAACCTTAATGTAAAATGAATCTCCATGAAAATGAGACACTGTTTGTTGGTTCTTACACCAATAAAAGTAGTCAAGATCAAATCCAGGCTGCACGTGTAAGCCAGTGGCAACTGTGAAAGGCAGGCTCTTGGTGCCCTGTTCCCACTAGAACTCTGCTGTTGGGTAGACTTCGCGGAACACTCACCTTTTCAGTATGAAAACACCTCTTCCATGATGAAACTTAACATCAAACTTTCAAAGCAGACCTGGGCTCTGCCTGGTTTTCCAGCAGATACTGTTGAGCATGGCCGGAGGCTGGGAGCCCTCCAGGCAGGAGCAGCAGAGGCTCACTGGCTTTGCCACACTGGGAATTTTGCCTCTGGTGTTTCTTGCACCTCATTTAAAACATCCTACCTCTGTCTCAGCCTCTACTCCTGGTAAGTAGGCAGATACTGATCTCAATTACACAGGCGTAATGCCAGTGCTCTCACCGTGGGACAAGAGAACCGTACAGTCCTGCTGCTAACAAAATCCCATGACCAAGCTATTCATTTCCCTCTGTGTTCGGCAAAACCAGCCTGCAGTCCCTAAGTGCGACTTTATCACGCTGAAGTCTGAGAGAGGCTTCTCCCAGGGTGCAGGTTCTGCCTGTATCTCAACATATTTGGAAGAAATAAGCCTGTCTACTTTGCAAGCGGATTAAGCTAAAGCAGAAAAATAAGGCAGATTTAGTCTGTAATAAATATGTCCAGATGTAAAGCTATTTTTAAATAATTGTTGTCCTTTTAAATATGCTTCTCCTTAATCCAAAATAACTTCCATGCACAGAGACATGCTATCACAAAGCTGATACTACAAAGAATTTAAGGCAATTCTGTAATTTTTTACAATAGCAATTTTTAAGGGGCTCTTTAAGAGGGCTGTCAAGATGTCCCTGCAACTGCCAAAACCACCAGAAATAAAACAGATTGTAGGCTCATATCAATGACCACCTCCATATCGATGACCAGTTCCTGCTGGCAAAACCTCAGCTCTGGGGTAGGGATGGGGTTAATTGAAGTAGCCAAATCAACACAGGCATTAAACATTGTTCTTTGCAGAAACATACTATGTGAACACAGACAATGCACAGCTCAGAAGAGCTCCCCTTAAGAGCTATGTGCTTTGGTATTCTGTAATCTTTACAACACAGCCTGTTTAAGGCCAAAAAAAAAGGAAGAAAAAAGTATTATCAAAGCTTTACTAAAAGTAAATGGCATCAAATTTTTACAAGTTCCATCTCCTACTCTATTAATCTAGCATCTGCATGGTGGAACATTCTGAGTCACATGCACATTAAAATATAATATCTTTATATTAATCTCTTCATCAAATCCTCTTTTTAAGACATTGAAGGCCAAAGGCAGACTTTAGATTGTCTGAATCAGTCTCCAGTCCTCATCAGGCAAGAAAGACAAGCACTGCTGAAGGCGTCCAAAGAGCTGGTCAGAGGAGCCACCCGAGAGGCACCACACTGGGACCTGCCCACACCTCCCAAACCGGGCACACAGTGTAGGGGCTTTGGTGCCATTTGCACTGAAGAGACCCCTGCAGACAAATCCTAACAGTTATCTTTTTTCTTTCCTCCTATAACTGAATAATTTACATGCAAATATTATGCCTGAAGGTAACTGGCAGAACCACAGGTAGGGGAAAAAAGATAATGAAAAAAAAGAAGAGGAGCCCCAATGAATATTTAGTTTGATGACCGAACAACAAGAGCCGAGTTTGGAGCTGTTCCTGTACAGCAACACCAAGTGAAAAAAGAAAGCAAACTGTAATTGTCAGCCCTCATCTAATGCCACAGGACAAGGCACCAATGAGTTTTTCTAGTTGGCTGAAGAATTCATATAGCTCAGTCTACCACAGAATTATTCTCCACAAAATTCTCTGACTCTTTTTCCTTGATTTACATGGTGGTAATGCTGAGATTATAGACATTAACATCCCTTTCAAAGCAGATGATTCATTTGCTGCTCTGAGAGGCAATCAGTAGACTGCTGGGGAATCCACGCAGCTTTCAGCAACAGCCTTCAGTGTGTCAGAGGTTACAGTAACATCTCCATAAACCCCTGTTTTGGCAGAAACTGGGTAAACAGAGTCCAGACTCCGAAAGTCACCCCAGCGCTATCCTAACAGAAGAAAACTTCTGGTACTCAAGTCCTAAGGAATAAACCACACAATGTCTTTTTTTTTCTCATATGGCACCAGCTTTCACCAGCAGAAAAGCTGTATGGCCTAAGCATGTCGTAAGCCTGTGCAGATGATCCTTCAATTGCAAATGGTCTTTCCAAATTTGCGCACCAAAATTTTCTGCCTCTGCTGCTTCCTATCACTTTCCTAAGGAACATCAAAATGCAATCAAGATTGAAGGCTTTAAGGCTGGAAACCAGGTAGGTCACAACCAGCCTGACTAGTCCTTCTGTGAAAAGATATCCTGCTGGTTTCAGCAACTGAGGCCATCAGACCTTCGCTGATGAACAACTGTCATGTGCACATGCAGATCCACTGGCATATGATCAACAGGTTCAGTGTACCTCAGATCATTGGGTACATTGTGTAAGGGTGATTTATTTGCCCAGGGAGAGCATCTGTTCTAATTTTGCACCAGCTAGGTGATGAG
>JAVJGJ010000014.1:73635124-73659879 GCA_035590215.1 Microhierax caerulescens
GGCAAGATCATTAAGAGTCGCTTAAACTGCATCTCCTCTCTTTCCAGAGGCAGAGAATGTAATTTCCATATCCCAATCAAGCTTAAGAGCACCCAGCTGAAGGTCACATTCAGATCTGCCTCTTGCAGCCAACAAATTGCTCTGCTGCCACTTAAACAGTCCGCTTTGCTTCCCGTGGCTTCAGCACGACAGTATTTACATCTAACATAAATAAGTAAGCAGAAGTCACAAGTTGGTATACAGAACTTAAAAGGTAATTGAAAGTTTCTGGAGTACTTCACTTCAGAAAACTGCAATCACTTCTGAACTGAAGTGCTTGTTATCATAGACAAAGCTCCAGTAATTAGAATCAGGAAGAGAGGTACAAAGTGATTAGAGATTATTGGAAAAATCTACTTAATGGGACGTGTAGCACATAAACCAATCGATACTTAAAGCTATCACGACATACCTGCAATTAATTAAAATATAAAATGTTAAAAAGCACATTTCCAAATTAATAAAATTGTCAGAAGCGGCCAACAATCAGAAGCCATGACAACATCGTCGTTCACATGAGAAAACCCTCAGGTGCTACTGGCTTAATAAAAAAGATGGAAAACAGCCTCAGCGTACCTTCCTCTCCCTCTCTGCCCTACCTCCACATCCTTCAAACCAGCCCCTGGATAAAACATTTATTTCTTTGGCTAGCCAGCACCTGGTGAAGAATCTGGACAGTGGCAAAAGCTGTCTGCAGGCCATCACTCCTGTGGGTGCCCATCTGCCCCTCAGCGTATGCACCCAAAGCAGTGGCTCCAAGGAAAGCCAGGCTCACCTTGCTTGTGTGGGACATGGGGATGGTGACAGAGCAGGCACTGTGGGGCTGCCCAGCCCCGGGGGGAGCTGCCCCCCCAGGGGTGATGCCTGAGCTTGGTGTCCTGGATGCCCAGGGCTCTGAGCTGCCCAACCCTCCACTGCCACATGCCACCTCCCAGGGCCACCTCCCAGCCTCCAGCACAGACTCATGATGGAATATAGCTTTGGGGGAAGGGGGTTATTTTTTTTTTATTTGTATTTAAGATGGGAGTTTCACTGAAGCCCCCCAAGGCCCTGGATGGAGCCTTTTCTATGTGTAAAACTGCTTAAAAATCAATTCTAACTTGGAACAAGAAAGTATGAAGGGCACACACATGTTTTGTCTTCAAGACAGCTACAACACTTACTTTCCAAAGATGGAATTTTATTCATTTTTCTAATTTTATTCAGTTTTCACAAGGTACCTGCTTTGCAACAGACAGCTAATTGTTTCGAAATATTTTTTTAAAAAAGAAGTAGATCTTTTTATTCCTCAGTGAAAAACTTGCTTTTGAATGAAATTCTACAGGCCATTAATCTAATGCAGACTCACAGAATTCAGGGAATTAGTTAACTTAAAAGAGCAGCTACTGTGCATGCTCTACAATTGCTCTTCATCAAAATTGTCAAAAGATTTTTAATATGCAGTTACCACACAGATTAAAAGCTCTCAAAGTATTTCTCCCTATAAGAGGCCACCATTCCACAGTGTCATTATCTGCTATTAATATTTCAATTAGAGAGTATCACATGCTCCTCTGAAGAAGCGCAACTGCTCACAAAACAAGTCCTGTTATTGATAATGCTCCAGTCGTCCTATTTTTGTTCCTACATCTAATTACCTCCTATAAAGAGCTTTTGAAATTTTTAAGGGAAAAGCTCATTTCACACAGGAACGCGCGTTGACCGACGCCTCCCAACCAGCCCGCTTGCAAGGGGTGAAGGCTGCAGGCACCAACGCCGGCCCGTCAGCACGGCCAGGCTATGACCTCACTCACCACCACCTGACGTCAGCAGCCCTTCAAACAGGCCAGTCCATCACAGTGCACCCCGTCAGCCCTCCTAAGGATGTCAGACAGAAACGCCAGCGCTTTTCAGGCATCAGTGCTAGCAACAAGCAGGCCTCACACCTGCTTTCTGTTGGGCCTGACCAGAGGATCAAGCTCAAACCACGTGGCCATGCAACAGCCCATTTGGTGTGAAATGCCCTTTCAAGGAACAATTCCTCCTTCTTATCTGAGAAAAAGACACATTATTATGACAGGTCTTATAGTCCCATATTCATTATGCCAAGCTTATAATCAGCTTTCAGGGCAGCCGATATACCTAGAGCCACCTCTCAAAGGACGGACCTTGCCAAGCTGATGGACCGCAGTCACCTATCTACAGCACTCACACTAACCTCACACTAAACAACAAAAAGTTAAATGACATTTAATTTCTGTTTGATGCTAAATAATTACAATAATTTGAATGAAGCTTTTTTTTTTTTTTGAAGCATAAAGGAATTTAGCATTTAAACATATCAAGGGGAGGAAAAAAAAGCTTGAAGAATAAAAGCTTAAGAGCTTGCGCTGGCTTACGCAGCCACTCTCTGCCATTTCCAACATTTCTCTGTTTAGGGCTTTTTCCACCAACATGCAAGGCTTTCAAGCACATGCTTTTGTACTGTGTGCTGACTTATTGGTGATTTGAAAGATGTAACCCTAAAATGCAGTTGCTATTCCAGACTTCAGCCTTGTATCTCCATCAGCCCCCTGTAAGAAGCAGTCTGAACAGCCAGCCTGCTCACACTGGCTCCTCCAGAGGGGCTTTGCCACCAGTTAGAACCTCTGTCAGAAAAAATCATACTGATATAGAAGGTAAAATGTGCGCAGCTCCTTGCAGGGAGAGCAAAGGGAGTCCTTACCATCTCTGCAAGTTGTACCAGCAGCTACTAAGAGTCCTTACATCAGCATTCATTATATTTTATTGCATTTGAAGCTTTGCAACTTTCTGTACAGAAAACCCAGCAGTGCTGAAGGTTACAACACCTTCATTTTGGCCACAGTACCACCTCCCTCCCAAGGCACACGGGGACATCTGGCCAATGTCTCTGTGCCCTGATGCAACCTGTGACCAGTGCAGCTGTACCAACAAAAGCCCACACTCTGCTCCAGACACAGTTACTGGCATTCCAGATTTTGCCTGGGGAAACAGAAAAACGTTGTTTTACTGAATAAGCTGTTCTTCTGCAAGTGTTGCCCTGCTCACGTATGTGGCACCTTTGCAAGGGAGTGCTTTGTCCAGCACGACAGTTCAGCGGCCAAGCCAGCCCCTTGTGTGTTTAGCCTGGAGAAGACCAGTGTTCAGGTAAAATAAAGCAGTAGCTAACAGGCAAACCCAAGGAAAACAGAAGTGACGTCAATACGAAGAGGGATGCCCAGAACAACTCACCAGGGTCACACCACCTACACCTCAGTGACAGCAGCAATGTTTCTCCAGGGGGAGCAGGCGTTTTGCCAGCCCTGCCTTTCCCCAGTCCTGTTGCTGCTGCACACGCCAGGGACCAGCAGGAAGAAAAGGTCTCAGCATCTCACCCTCCAAACCACCACTGGCCAAACTAAAGGAGCATGCTCTAAACCCATTTTGACACAGACCCCGACACATCTGCAAGCTGGCAGCACGGCCACGCCAGCCACACTCTGGCCACTGAGCCGCTGCGGTGGCTCCCGCAGCTCTCAGCCTCGGTCCCAACATCACAGCCCTCAGCAAAACCACATGCCGGCTGTCAGCCAGATCGCGCTTGTAACGATGACTTCTTCCTTTACAGCAGAGGGTAGCAGCTTGGAAGAATTTGAACTGAATAAACTGGACCTCATCGCTGAATTACAATCATTTTCTGTATGTGTATGTGGATATGTGCATGCTTTTCTTTTAAGGAAGAAAAAGAATGCTTTGAAAATTGGATTAAAAGACTGGGAAGAAAATCATGGTTTTCACCTGTCACTAGAATATTTTATCACTGGTTTTAACGAGTGAATATTGAGAAAAGAAATTTAAATCATTTTAAAAATGGAGATGGAAGAGATGGATAGAAAATGTGCTACACTTAATAGCAAAAATCCCAATAAAGGTCATTAAATCAGTGTATAAACAAGTAAGACCATATGCCACTGTAGTATAACCCTAATGGCCATGCTCAAGCTGAAATCCAGGCTACAACATTGCCAACCTATTTTGTTGTTTTACACTCTCTTCCCTGTATCTTCAAATATCCCTTTCCTCCCTGCAATGACTTCAAAAGATCAACTGCAAAAATAAACCCATGAGAAACTACAGGAAGAATAAAGTTACATTTCTACAACCAAGCGTGAAGAACCCTGCTAGCACCTACCAGGCACTACCAATGGCAGCATCTGTAGCTCTTGAAACTTACTTCTGATTCCAATTAGCTGCTCTTTAAATATCTCTATCATATAATTAGGAAGTATAGCATCATTGAAAGAACGTGGATTTTGCATTTCTTGACCTTTTTCCTACTAATTTTCAGCAGACTATTCAATGTTAAAATTGTATACTGTGCAGTGCAGCGACTCCAGTTATGAATGCACAAGTAGGACTGGCATATAGGTGGTGGCATTAATTAGCCTGAAAGCACTCCAACAGGCAGATTAGATGATATCTATATTCACACTGGATTGCTTTATTCGTTAACAAGATGTTATTTTGAAAAAATATGTCCAAGAAGCCCTTGCATATCTGCTGTAAGAAGCATTCCATAGCACAAACGTTTATTTTCCAGTTATCCAGGTTACATTCAATTTACAAAAAGCCAGCATTTACTGCTTGCTCTGCAGGCACCCTGTTCACTGGGATACATTCAGTAAAGAAATTACAAGCTCATCTCTTCACTGTGTTGGTCCTGGTTTGCAGAAAGTGTAGTGCCAGTAATGGTTTAGTTTTGAAAGTCACCTTCATTCTGTGTAATTCGTAGACTGTTGCATCCCTTATAAGCCATTTGGAATGGTACCACTGAACTTCTTTTATAGAACTAGGTCTGATGCCAACTCATCTGTAATTTCCTTAGCTAGGACAGGTTAACGTGTTCGTTAAAATACTGTTGTACAGAACTATCGGTTTCTGCTTTAAAAATAACCTGCCTAAGGCAGACAGCATCTTCTGGGTTGGCTTTGTAAAGTACTTGGCATACGGGCCCTAATTATTAGTTGTTTTAGTACAAATCGCTAACAAGGAGCATCACCCGCCTCCTGCTGCTCCACACCATGCCTGGGCAGCCGGAGGTGGCAATCAAACCCTTGCCCGCAGCACAGCAGATTAAAAACTTAATCCCAAATTCATTGAACGCTCATAAGGCTCATTAACTTCAACCCCTGGTTTGTGTGTGAGAAACACTGGCATGAGATGCGAGGTCAGGAGGTGACTGAGCTTTGCTTTCATCTGGTGTGACTTTGTTTTCTCACGCCGGTGAAGCTCACGTCACAGAGGGTAACTCAGTGACCTAGGAGATGCGCATTGCCTCGTGGAGTTGGAGGGTGTTTAGTTACATCACCATATTACCCATGTGCCAACAAGAAAAAAGAAAAAAAAAAAAAAAGGTTTTAACTGTTCCCTCAAGGTCCTCCTTCACAAACAAATTCAGTGCGTTTTTCAGGTCCAGCTTTCCTTTTTTTTTTTTTAACCCAGTCTAACTTAAAATATTGAGCAATGTTAGTAATCATGGTTAGACGTTCCCTCGGACAGCGAAATGCCATGTCTCAGCATACTCTGTCAGAAAACAGTCAAAGCAGAAGCACAGCAGAGCCAAGCGCTCTTACTCAACTCAGATGGTGTTTTGGGTAGGATGAGGGATGTAGTTTTCTTGCCCAATGCATTTTCTGTGAAACATCAAACCTCTCTTAGCAGAGCACAAATACAGTGATAGGAAAGCAAACGTCACAAGTTTACTACAAAACTATGGCACTTTTTTTTCTTAAAAGCAATCCTGATGTAAGCAAAATATCATCGCTTTTTTGGTTATTTCCTTTAGCAATAGTAACTGTCAAATATTTTCTTCCCCAGCTGGCGATAGCCCCATTTAAACCTTGCTATGTTCCACCACATCTGCAGCTTTAATGCAGTAATTCATACACTACGATAAAGCCACAAACACAAAATCACTGTCTGTAATGACATCTGTCATTCAGAAACTGCAAGGATGGGACCCTTGAAATTGGCAGACAAGTTCCTGGGAACACCAAGAGGGGACTGCATGTATGTATGTATGTATGTATGTATGTATAATTACGACATTTCTACTCTGTTACTGCCCAAATCTTGACCCTTTCCCTGTCTGCAAGGCAAGACACACAATCTTAGTGACACAAATACCAAAATATTTCACAAGACTATGTATTCAATGCACTAAAATCTTTACCATAACTGAGCTGAATCAAGAATTACTTGTCAGTGCCCATGTATCTCGAGTGCTACTCCAGCACTTGAATGAGGGAGCCCCAGGTAAAGTGTGTGTGGTGGGACAGTTAAGCAGTTAAGACAGTTAAGCAAACTAACATATTATGACTCTGCTATGAAAATATCTCTAAAAATAACATCACGGGGTCTATGCTTACTTCCCCCTGCCTTCTGGCCTTGTGAAACTTTTTGAGACTGCTTCAGCGCTCACATTGAAGACAAATAAGATTTCTGGTTGTGCAACACATCCCACGCAGGCAGCCTCATGGTGGAGTCCACACGAGGTCCTGCCTGACTCCAGACCTCAACCCATCCGACTACCCTGGCAGTAAAGCTCTACATTCCTCAGCTGAATTTCTACAACATTTGGTGCCTTCAACCAAAGCGTGACTGAGTGGAATTTGGTTAAACAACTCTTTTTCTGATGCAAAGGAACAATGACATTTTATAGCTCACTTTCTTGAGCTACAGCATCTCTAAGGCTAACAGTTCTCTCTATCACCTAAACGAGCAGATGCTACTCCAAACAGTCCCCAAAAAAGCAAAGAGACACAGACTGACTGCAGCAGTCCCCAAATGCAAGGTACCATCTGCCCACCTTTAGGCCCAAATGCCCTACTGGCACAAACACAGCGCATCGCCCGCCTCTGAAATCCATCAGTGCTTCAGCTGTGTGAGCACGAAGCAAACACCCAGCCTGCCACCTCTAACACTGGACCCCCATTTGCCTTCTTTCCTTTGTTCTGCATTAACACGGAGAAAAAGTTCCAGTTTATCATGGAAGGAAGGACCAAGCAACAGAAATGCTTATTCCCATCTGCTAAAACTGTTGAAGTTATGCATGTTAAGACTAAATCACCTAAACCAAAACATCCTCACAAGCAGAATAATTACTAAATAAAAGAAGGTTGTTCTTTCACTTGTACGCTCACTGAAATACCATGGGTCTGGTTCCATATTGCTACGATGCAGATAACAGAGAAGAAAATAGGGTGCTTACACTTACGCCTTTTACTCTCAGAATTTTACCTAAAAAAAAAATGAAATTACTTACATTTCATATTCTTCCACACTTTGGTTGAACAGTGTTGCAATTGGCTCCCTCAACAACAGAATAATTAAGACTTTCAGTTTATAAATTCGGGGGGGGGGGGGGAAGGGAATATTTGTCTTACTTCTGAAGCCCACCTACTTTTGTGACCTAAACTGTTTGAATAGATCACTTTAGAGTGATCCTACGGATACTAATCTTTGAAGCACAACCAAAGACAAGATGGATGCATAGAAAATGACAACTTATGGTTTGGATTTTAAAAAGTTCTGCATATACATCCCACTACAAAATACCATTCTTTAAAGGATATTTAAAGAGACATACTTGCGATGCTGGCATTTCTCGTGGTTCTGAAGGCAGAGCGTGCAAAATGGATCACTTTTGAGATTAAATCCCTAAATCTCTATTTGGACACCTAACTCAAGGAGTTAGTGCAGAGGGTCTGAAGGCTCCTTTATATCATTTTCATCTTAGCCTAAAAATAAATGTAAAATGAATGAATCATTTTGTAGTTTTGGTGTTTGCAAACATCATCCAGCAGCGTTACCTTCTGGACGATCCTCTTCTCAGGGTGGTCAACCAGCCCAGAGGAAAAGCCCTGGCCCATTCCCTTCCTTCAGGCACTGACAGACCAGAAAACAGCCCCAGCAATACAAAAACACAGGGGAAACACTCCAGAGGAATCTGTTTTCCCTCTGCAGAGCACAGCAACATTGCTAAACAGCCTAGAGAAAGGGCAGAAGTGCAGCCACCAGACCAACACTGCAGGCTGAGCTGAACCCCTCACGGCAGGAAGAGTTTACCAGTCTCTGCATACCACAACCAACTTCAGACGTGCATGGATCCCATCTCTGGGCAAAAAGAGAATTTTAACTTACATCAGCTCAAATATGCATTGCCAAAAAAGGCACAAAAAGTATATGCAACGGTCCCAACAACTGACAAATATTTTCCAGTATTATCTGTGAATTTACATCTCCAATAAGAACTGTGAAATCTTTGCAAACATCAGCCAAAGGAATGAAGAGGAGGTGGCGTGGAGTGGGCAGGACATGAACAAGGTGGTTAGTCTGTTTGCAAGACAACAAAAGAACCAGTTCATGTGAGCACTTTAAGTTCACCTGGGGATTGCATCATACTCCAGATACAACATGCACACGGTTGCTCGTTACTTATCTCATTTCTCTGACCAGGCATGCAGGAATCTCCCAGCAGCAATGCCAGTCTCACATCTGCAGCACTACAGGGTAAACGAAATATCACCCTCAACCTACTGCTCATGCAGAGCAGTCAGCAAACCACAATAAGCAGAGGTGAACTTCTTCTGCCAGCTTTCACTGCCTCTTGAAAGCACGCAGGTGATGTTCTCCTGTTCTTACACTTCAAATATAAGAGCCCCGCAGCAAATAACACAGCAAAGATCAGCACTACTCTACATGCTGCTAGCACAGGAAAGAGAACAGGGCTTAAAATTAGGGGTGCTAAAAGATACCTACCACACACAGAAGGCTCCACTCATCTGCACGACTTGCTCTTTCTCACCACAGCACACGCTCCATTGGGACCTGCCAGATGTACCATTAGTGGCAAATTCTCGGATTGCATGTGGATGTGTGTCTGTGGTAGACCAGAGAGGCTGCGTCCCAGCGTCATTCTGAAACAGCCATTTCAGCCCAGGCTCCCACATTAATGTCCCACATACAGGGACATTACAGTAACAGCTTGTTCTTCCTCCCTGCCTTGTTACTGAAAACTCCTCCTTGGCCATTTGGGAGCACAGGGTTTTGCACGAGCTTAACGACCAGCAGCACAGAAACATCAACAAGTGTGTAAATTACTTGTTTCACAGCGTTCTGAAACGTCAGATTACTGGAAGGTTAATCATTTAGTATTTTTAAATGCCATCAGGATTTCAGACAGGAATTGCAGATTCCTGATACATTTTCAGTATTTTTCCTGGATGGACCCACTTCTTTGTTCTCATCAATTAAACAATTGCATTTTGCAGATTTAATTGTCATTAAATTCCTTCTGTTCATAAGTTCTGCTGTGTGCTCAAGAAACTTGAATTTGGTGCTAAACCAGAGTGCTTCCCAGAGTACAAACTCACAGCAGACTGAACTACCACCCATAAACCAGAACCGTGTGTTGTTTGCAAAAGCATTTTATTTCTCTCTCACACACACACCAGAAAGCCATGTTTGAGAAGGTGTAGGTTTCCCTTGGAGCAAAGTATTCATGACACAGGACAGGATGCTTCTGGCATGAGCTTTCCTGATGCTGACTTGACATCTTCCTTGTTATGACTGTAAATTCCTATCACTGTAAACCTCCCCGATGACTCATGAGAAAAAAAGCACATTAAAAAAAAAACAAGGGAGAATGGAACACTTTTAGTTGTGGTGTCTGTGACAGTGATACACAGAGACACAAAACGTCTCAAATTCAAAAGCAAAGCAGCATCCATTGCAGAAATGAAAGATTAATTTCTCATTCCTGACTGCAAGTATTTGGGGACAATGATGTATGCAGAAAATTGTATGCAATCAAAGAAATCGTCATTTTAAAAATAACTTTACTCTGCATTGTTTGGGGAATCACTGTTGAGCAGGGAATCAGGCACATGCAGCTATGGACAAATAGAGTCACACCCTCAGTGTACAAAGTAAACCAAAGGGATTAATTCTCTACAGATATATCCAAATAAAGCATTATGCTACCATGAAGATTTACAGATGCATTTTAATTAGTCTTCTACCTAAAAGCATTAAAATAACATTTCTTATTTATTTGAAATGGAAGTATCCCCTCCTACCTCTGCTGTACTCAAAAAACGCTTCTGACAGCTAAGTATGTGTGTACCTCTCTGGCCACGGTATTTATACCAGTAAAACCACTGTTAATGCTATCCCTAATCTCCAAAATATCTGTCAAATAGGAACTGTAGCTTTACCCTCTGTAGAAAACCTTTACTTGAATGCCACAGAGCACTCTTTTCTATGTCAGTATTAAACACGTAACTGTTTGAAAAATCATAAAAGTTCCCAGGCACAAGTTCAGCCTAAAGCACAAACTAGAATCATGTTAAGATATTTACCTTAAAACCCAAAAAAAACAGAGCTGCACAGATCCTGTTTCTATCCCAACATGCAGGAAGGACCACTATTGTTTACTATCTCTTTGACTCCAAGCTTATTTTCCTAGCTGTGTTGAGCCCGATTCCGCAGCATCTTCCCCTGCCACGTAGGCAATTTTGGTACAACTGAGCGATGTGCTCAACTGTACGTCACCCTGGGGGGAAGAATTGCTGTCTCTGCTTTTTCACAGCATGGCACAGGTGCTGTAGCCCCAGTGGACAGGAATAAGGAACTAGTTTAAACCCATTTTAAACCGAGGTTTACCTGCTCTCAAGGAACAGTCTCTCTGCGAGAGAACCCCCACGCTGGTGAGCAGGGCTTCTCCCACCCAGCACTCTGCCCAGACAGGGCCAGGGAGAGAGACGCGACAGAGGAACAGGATTTTGCAAATTCAAGTCACTGGAAAGAAGTCCTAATTGTAATGCATGGAAACCAGCACACACGTGCAAGTAACAGTCTTTTCAACATCTCTGAAAAAAGATACACCTGACCCCCACTTCAAAGCACTGCAGATGGCAGCATCACTTTTATGAACACTAACCTTTTCTTCTGGCAGAAAGGTGAATCAACACCACCTTGCGCATAAATGTCAGTGTAAATGCTCAAAAATCATAATATTGACATCTCTGAGATTGAGGACTCTCATTTAAAAATCTTCTGCAACAGCCTTTGCATTTTTTAAGTTATAAATCGAATTTTATCTCATAATATTGACATCTCTGAGGTTGAGGGACTCATCTGAAATTTTTTTGCAACAGTCTTTGAATTTTTAAAAAGTTATAAATCAAATTTTATCACTAAAAAAGTTTTTAAAACACAAGGTAAGACGGAAGACAGTATTTTGCTTTGGTTTTTTTTTATAGTAAACTCAATTCCCTTGTGGCATTTTAACCCAGCCACAGCGGCACTGAAAATGACTGTAGAAGCAGTAAAAATCTATTTAATTGATTTCTATTTTTCAACCAAAAGAAAATGCTTTTGTATGTAAAAATGACAGCATTATACAGCAACTGTAGGGATGTTTTGAAATGCCAGTTTAAATAGCATAAAGCCATTAGACATGCTTTACTGATGTGTTTTTAAGTTCTTCCTACAGCACCAAATAACATTATTTAAAAAGCAAAACCAACTTCTGTCATTTCCCTACATCCCCTAAAAACAAACACATCCTGAATTTAGCAGAACACTAGTAATTTGGAGGAAATATGGTGAAACAGACAATGTAATCTTGGCTTAGGTAAAAACAAAAACCATAACAAAAAAAAAGAAAAAAAAACACAAAAATAAAAAAGGAAAAAAGAAAAAATATTAAAAAAAAAAAGCAAGCTACAAAACATAACAAATCAGGAGCCAAAGCAAAAGAGGCTTCTCAGCACAGCCAAAAAGACAACCTAGACTACATAGCACTGCACCATCAAGAACCCAGATTTCCAGACCTTCAAAAAGACATCATCCCCTAAGAAGGACACTCAGAAATGGAGACCACTGAAAGGAGTATGGTGTGCAGAGACTAAAATGCTTTTTTTCCAGTAAAAAGTTTCCTACAGCCAGTTGTCATGGAATATGTAAAATATACCACTTCTGTGTTCAAATCCATATGCTTCCCCTCCTTCAGAAATGGCGTCTTCAGGCAGACCCTTCTTTTTAAGCTATCACACAAAAAGGACGAAATGATGAGCTACATGTCACTTTTCAGTTTTCAGAAGTACTACAAAATATTACAAGTAACCAAGTAGCGTTTCTTTTGCTTTTAATATTCCTGCCTGCACACAATGCTCCTGCAAAGCTAACTGGACCACCATGTCATTAATTAAGAAAACCCTCCAAATTAATCTAACACACTGCTGTGATAGAAATTTAAAATAATGCACCCTTTCCACAAATAATCCAGAACTTCATTACATTCACTTAAACCAAGGCATCTTAGACATGGTTTTCTGGAAAAATTCACCTTTTCAACTTCAGCTTGGTTTGGGGTTTTGGTTTTGTCTTCATGGTAATCTCTGACAGCAGAGAGAGGGGAGATAACTGAAGAGGTTGGTCAGTCCCAAAAAACTCCCTTTAGTTATGTTATTAACCCTAAGAAACCTTGCCTAGCCCACTGAATATTAATCCTGAATTGGAAATACTTAGCTGGTGGCCAAAGGCAATTCTATTGGTACAAAGTACGTACGTTGAGAGCCTGTTTAAAAAAATCACTTTTCCAGCATGAAAACACACAAAAGCTGAAGTTCCTCTATTGCCCCTCCAAAAAGATGTCTCAGCTGTACCAAAGAGAAGAGGAAACATTCGGCTCTGGATTCAAATTAGCTGGCAAGAAATACAAACATAAATCTGACTTAATAGCGTAATTTGGAAATGTGTTCTGGGCCCACCCTTGGCAATAACACCAGGGTTTAACTCACGTTGTAGCAATATTTAAAACAGCTCTGCAACTTTGGTTCTCCACCCAACTAAACAACAGAAAATTGTTGTTAAATGAAAAACACCACACGTATTTAAGCGAGAGAAACCATCTAAACTTCTGACATTTTTCATCTTCATTTTTTTTTTTAATCCAAAAGATTTGTACAGCATTTTTTTTAAAATAACTTACAGGATCAAAAGGAAAATAAATGCATAGCTTCAAAACCTTAGAATATAACCTCCCCTTGTTGCGGAAGAGTTCAAAGTCATAAAGTGCTGCAGATATGAACACACATCAGACAAATAATCTAGTAACTAACTTATTTTTCTGGTTTATTTAACAATATTCCAGGCTTAGAACATTAAATAAAAATCTCACAGACAATGGGTAGGACTAACAATGGCTTTGTTGTTGGTGGTGGTTTTTTTTAATTTTTCTTCTTCTTTTTTTTAAAAAGAATGCTGACACACATCAATTGAACCGACTACAGTTTTATTTTGGATACCAAAAAATAAAAAGAAGCTGGAAAGAAAAGAGTAGTGCATTGCACCAATCTCAGTAAAACTGTTTGTAAGCATCACTGCGTATGTTTAGCCCTAGAAGGACAAAGATGCAAACAGGAGATGGATGCCGTAAAGAGGGGTAGGCTGAACGCAGACCAGGGGAGCGGTGCTCTGGGCTCTGCCTTGGTTGTGAGGGCACGGCTTTGAGTTACGCTCTCGTTAAGACAGGATCCGTGTTCCTCACACTAACATTTGTGCAGCTTCTTGAGGGCTAGCAGCAGTGGTAGCAGGTGGAGGTGGTGCAAGGGGACACAACTGACACCAGCTTGTACTCAATGGATGTAAAAACCAAGAGGTCTTCCTGGCAGACTGCAGGGCTGTCACAGGAGCTCAGGTAACATCAAAAAGGGACCTCCTGTATCTCACTCCCTTCCATAACTTGATTTTTCTACCCTCACGGACAGCCTATATATCTGCGGGAGTTTAGGCCAAGCCTGTGTTTTGTACCTTGGGCAATCACATACACCTCTTCAGTGGGTGTGGAGAGTAGCAAGATCCAACGGGATGCACTCTGTGTGTACTTTGTGCAAGTGCAAATTAATTTTCAGGGGGCTAGAGAGTGAAAAACCAGGCCTACTGACAGCCAAACACCGGCCACACCACCTGTTAAATGCATTTTTCCCAGGATTAAACATGCCAGGTAGTTCACTACTATTTACTTCACTGCTCCTTTACTCTAACCTCTGTCCTTCTCCCCACCCACCCACCCCTTCCTACTACCTACAAAGAACACAAGGCCTCAAACTTCCAAAAACTATTGAACCATAATATAAACAAGCAGTTTGGCAATAGATTCAATTCTATCACAATTCTCATTTTTCTGTGTTCCTCCTGGTTGGGCTCTTTCTACAACCAATTGTCTATGGGCACCATCATGATGAAAAAAAAACCTCCTCCTCTAGAACAGTACTGGCCAGTCTTCAACAGACCTCTCTGGAAAGATTGTGCTTGACAGTCACAGACTATAGCCAAGGTGGGGGGCAAGACACCAGCAACAAAAATAAAACCCCCAAACCCCCTTGACTGTAACTGGAAAATGCCAATATGTCCTCTGCACCTCAGGGAAAAATGCTGGCTGCCATCCCACTCTGTGCCAAGCGTGAACTCTAATCTTGTTTATGATCTGCGTTTCATAGAGATGGGGGGCTGGGGATGGTTTTCTTTCTTATTCTTGTTTGCCAAGTTCTCAAAAAGGCTTAAAACACTTAAGTGTAGAGACATGAAGGGAGCAATTACAATACACGACTAATCAGAAAGAGTACTCAAATATTAGACTGGAGGGAACTAAAGTCCACTCTACAAACTGAATCAAAAAGAGGAGAAAAAAAAAGATGGTTTAAGTGCTAACGTAATGAGAAACAATCCTAAAGACTCACTAAATACATGTGGGGAAATGGAGGGGTCCCCTTCTTTTAAATATATTTACATAATAGTAAAGCTTTTCATTTTGCTTTTCTTGCCAACAAAATTTCCTAGCTACCCTGGGCAAAGTCCCCATTTAAATTAAGAGGTTAAGGATTTTGTAACATAGACAGAACGTTAGACCCGCAGCCCGTACACGTCTCCCCACCCTCTCCTTCCCTCCCTCTCTCCGCCATTGCCGCTGAGGGGCCAATACCTTCCCGCTTGCATCAGCCACAATGTCAGCACAAAGCCAAGGTAACACAATGCCACCTCAACCCTGCACACTTCGTCACCGCTTTGTCAAAGCACAAGAGACGACAGTCAGGGCTTGCCTAGACACGCACACATACACAAAAAAAAGTTTTGCCATTTAGCTACTGCAGTTAAATGGTAAAACCAGACTAACGTGGACACAACAATACCAGTTTAGAAGTGTTTATGCCATTTACACCGCACTGGAAAGGAGAATAACTTATCCCAGTATAAGTGCATCCACACTACAGCCTATGCCAGCACAGTATCAGTTAAAATAAAAGTACATTAGTCCCCTAATTGACAGAATTATACCAGCTGAACTTTTCTGGCATTGGCCAGGCCTAAGACATGAGGTAGTGAAAAAGAAAATCAGGCTCAAGATATTTTTTTTTTCATTTCATAGCATTGATACACTCTAAAAATATTCACTGCTCAGATTTATGGATTTTAAAAATGTTTTAAAATCCAAAATTTAAAGCTAACATCCTGAGTCACACAGGATTCACAAACAGAGGCATAAATCTTAAAAACTCCCTTGCTCAGGGTCCTAATTCAGGAAAATATTTTTGTGATAGAAAGCACATAAGCATGTGTTTGTCTCCCACTGAAGCAAGTGGAAAGGAAACACATGGGTAAGTGCTTTCTGAAATCTGGGCCACAGTCAGAAATCACGATCTTTGCAGAATTTATTTCCTCATTCATTTCAGTGCTGTTTAATCACAAGTCATTCATGTTTTAAGACAGTGGGGAAAACATAGACAATGGCAGCTAAATCAAGTTTGTTACAACTGTTCAATATTTACAGCATTCAAAGCATAAAACAGAAGTATTTTTGGTAACTTAAGACAAATACCTTTTTTCTTTGTCATTAACTGTACCGCAGCAGTCCTGTTAAACAAACCCACTGTCTCTGATATTAAAGAAATTGTTGTTTACATTTACCGAGTCATTTAAATTAAAAATCTGTTCCTGTTCCAAACCCCACTCTCCTTCGTCTTCGTCCTCCGGTTCAGCCTCAGACCCATTCCGACTGTTTTCATACAAAAAGATCTGCTCATCCACGTGAGCCGGTGCCAACCGGTTTCTCTTTGCACTTATAACATTAGCAGATGAACCAAAGAGGCGTTCAGGGAAGACCCTTGTGGCCAGAATACACCAGTATTTTTGAAGAACCTTTGGTAAAACTGGAAATAGCGCTAGTCTGTCAGACCACCACTTCAGCGGGTCTTCATTTAAACCGAGGACCTTTTGTGATTTGAAGTTGCTCAGCTCCTCAACGATTTGAGCGTGCCATTCCTCCTGGTCTTCCACGCCTCCTGTCTGGCAAAAGATCTCTGCGAGCATGTTGTTGATGACACTGGTAGGAGGAGGAGTAGAGGAGATGATGATTTTTTTTACAGGGGGCTCTTCTGAAACGGTGAAGAATTTCTCTTCAGTCCTAAAGGTATTTTCTTTTACTTTCTCCAGCAGGCTTTTTGCTTCCTCCACCACTCTGTTTTCAACCTGCTGCCGCTCAAAAGCTGAAAGAAAAGGCAGTTTTTTGTAGCGAGGATCCAAGAAAGTTGCAACGTTGAGGAACATGTCTATCTCAGGGGTGTGCTGGTAGGTGGTTGACAGTTCTTTAGCAATCACCTCCTTTGCCATGCTGATTTCCTTCAAATCATTCTCTTTGATGTTCAGGGTAGTATTCAGAAGCATGTGGAGAAGTGGCTTCACCATACTTATCGTTGGGTACTTTGAAGCAGACATCATCTCCGCGACCTGCTTGAAAGGCTGCAGCAGCTCCACCAGCCCTTCAATTGTATTCCACTCACTGGATTCCAGCATGAGGTGGTGGTTGTTGCTGTCCTCCACGAGAACAGCCGCAATGACAAACTGCTGCTCCTTGAGGCGCTGCAGCATAGCGAGTGTGCTTCCCCACCAGGAAACCCGGTCGCTTACCAGCATGCAGTGGAGGATATTCTGCTGCTTCTGCTTCTCACTCAGCATGTACATCGCAACCGTAGACTGCTGAAAATACTCCACCAGTTTTCGGCACCTGGCAAGAAGGCTGCAGAGTTTGGGGAGCTGAAAAGCTTGTTGTATTCCTGCGTTAAAAGTGTGCCCCAAACAAGGCATCTGTACGGGAATATCTAGGAGGGAGCAAGCTTTCACAATGTCTTTACTATAATCTGTTGTAGCACCAAAGACTTTTGTATTGATCCCCCACTCAATGAATGTTTCATAAAGGACTCTCGTAATAGTCTCTGCAGTATTATCCTCAGGTACTTCAAATGTTTTTAAACACCGCGAGTTCACAGCCAGGCAGTTGGCAGGACTGCTGCTGAGAAAGTGAACCGCGACAGTTACGTACGACCTGTTCTGGTTTTCACTCCTCCACATATCTGTGGATATGCCACACCACAGAACCTCAGTGAGCTCTTTCAGCACAATTTCTCTAATGGCATTGTACTTTTCGGGAATAGCTTTTGTACAGAAGTACTTCCGGCTCGGAAGTTCATACCTGGGGTCTGCCGTTCTCAAGAGGGCCTTGAAGGTGGGTTCATCCACGATAGAGGCAGGATACATGCCCTCACAAATTAAGCTGATGACTGCAGATGTCAGTTCCTGATGCTTTTTGTTTTCATAGTTCTGGTAGGTCTTCATGATGAGGCTATCTTGCACAACCTGCTGTGACGATTCCGGCTTGATTTTTGAAAATGCGGTGGCAAAGGCTTCCCTCATTTGCTCAGTGTTACTTTTCACAAATTCGCAGAATTCATCGGGGTGATTTTTCTCAAGGTGGTAGGAAAGGTTGGACGTGTTCCCTGAATAGGCGATCTGTGCCATGCAAATACGGCAGTAGATCTTCTTCCACTGTAATATGCATCCTTCTGCATTGGTATCAAACCCAAAGTACTTCCACACTTTACTCTTTGCTCTTGGGTGAGCCACTAACTTTAGGTCTGATGGGGAACCTTCTAAACTTTTATTCTCCATTGCTTCTTGGCCACCGTCCCACCTTTTGATCCTTCACTCATTAATGAGTACCTGATAAAGGCAGTAAGATAAAGATACAATGAGAAAGCAAAAGTTTGACCACACTTAACTATGTGAAATTAACGTTTCTGCAAACGTATCAAGAAACCTACCTTACTAATTACATTTGCAAATTTAAAGATGAGATTTGCAGGAAGTGTGATCTACAAGAAGCCCATCAGAATGTCAAGAGTTCAAAAGATTTTTAAGATATCACATTCTGCTGTGAAACTAAGCTAGAAGACCAGAGTAAATCTTGCTTCTGAAATTACGTAACTCTGGGTAGAGAAAGGGTACCACCACAAAGCTGACGCACTACTGTCACACGAACTGGTGATCTGCTATAACATTTTCCTGCCTCTTAAGTTATAGTTAGGGCTAGACCAACATCCTCTTGCCTAAGAGTTACTAAACTTCACTGTTAACATTTATTTCAATTGAAACCTGATACTGAAGGAGCAAAGGTTTTATTGTTTGTTTATTTTGAAAGAAGTTTTGTTAGTTGGATCAAACTGTTCCAGCATTTGCTTAAAAAAACAAAAAAAAAAAAAAACACCAACCCTGTGATGCAAATTATGACATTATCTGCTCCTCTGCAATGTAAAAACGTTCCTTACTGAAGTAAAAGGAAAAGGAGTTTGAACCTACATGCAGATCAACAATACGCATCTGACACCTTTCCTGTCCTTCTCTTTCTGAAATAAATGCCATCTCCTGAACTACTAGTTCACAATCATGGTTCCTGGAATAACAGTGCATTATAATTACAGGAAAAGCAAACATGGAAGCACTAATAAATGTTATTATCCAGATCAGCTGGAAAATAAATTTTGCTGTTTTTTCTTCAAAAGGCTGCAGAAGTCAGGAGGGGGTGGCACTCTAGATGAGTAATGGCGATAAGCCAAGACTTGGCAATCTGTACCTCAGTATCTGCACAGGAAAACATTTCTTGTGCAGTCATGTGCAAGCACTACTTGAGGCCTACAGCGCCTCTGTGCACTGTGCTGGCAGCTGGCACCTGCCAGAGCTGATTCTGCTACACCAAAAAGCCAAGCCACAGCAAAGCATGACCGCATGCTGACGCTTCTCCATTTCTTCCACGCCACCAACAGAGCACCTGTGACAACAAGCCCTTCACCAGGGGCCTGTCCAGGACTGGGAAGAAGGAAGTAAGCAGTTAAACACGGATGCAGCCCCCTCCACAAAAATCCAGGGAAAGAGAGCAGAACAGAAACATCAGGAGCATCCCTGCAGCCAACCTGAAAGCAATGGCATTGCTCCTTCTCTGCCCATCAGGAGCTGCTCCAGCACCCAAGCCCAGAAGTCCCTGGGTGGTAAGACCGGCTGGTTGGAGGAGGAAGAAACAATCTGACTTTTTCATATTGCTGCAAGGGAATATATTCAAAAAATATGTGTGCAAGCTCCTCTGGTGTGCTTTCTGCTGTTGATGAACATTCCCAAGAAAAGATATTTTCTCTCTGAACTATAGTTGGTATTTTGCAGCACTTTCTGAACGTCTTGAATGAAAAACCAAGACAGGTTTACCAAGACTAAGCATATTCATTTAAATATAGCTGTTGGTTTAGAAGCAGAACATGAAATGCAGGGCAAACATTTTACCCAATTTGTTCTGTAGATTTACTTCTGGGTGGAGACCTGGGGTTTTTTCCCCTGAGGGGGGCAATGTTCTGACTACCAGCAATGCCCTCTACAGTGATTCATTCAATGCCTTTTAAGTTGCCAAAATAAACTATTGATTCAACATGGTAATGCTGCCTCATTCCAAAGATGTGCCTATCAACAACACCAAGGTATGCAATTCCACAAAACCTAATTTTGAAAGACAATGTGGTGTAATGTATATAATATATATAATGTTATAATAATATATATATAAATACATAACAAAAATATATAATAAACCTGCCACGGCATCAGACTGTGCACTGACAAGATATGTTGTATCAGTATGTAGTGTTACTGCTTTTAGATCACTCCATTTCAATCCATGACCTGGTATCTTGAGGAGTATTTAGAGGTTCCCAGTATTTCAATAAATCCTACGGTTTCCTTTGCAGTTACGTGGCAGTTCCTAAGAGCAAGGAGGAAGCCACTGTAACAAAAGAGCTGATGCATCTTAAATATTTGAAATCAGTATGACACACTTTGGATCAAAAAAGGTTCATCACACACTGATAAAATACAAGTTATTTTAGAGCAAGGGAGTGTTACAAACTCACCCCACCTTTCATTCTTATGTATGTTACAGCTTTGCCATTGTTGAGATGGATCTGGCACTTGGCAATAGTGGCACAGGGTAGCATTGCCACAGTTAAAGACATGCCAACATAACACAGCCTTTATTATAATGCTGTAAACCACACTTCAGCTGTTGTAATAGCTCAAATATAAACTGCTAATCACTCCTGTCTCTCCTCCAGTGTTACACAGCATAACTGGTGCTATGAAGGGGGGGAAAAAAATAAAAGGCAAAAAACAAACCAATAAACCACACCTCTCATTTTTCTATCTGAAGAGGTAAATTTTTCCTCTTTCGGTGAACAGTGCTCATACCCTAGGCTTGGGAACATCTAGAGCTGCTTCAACTCTGACCCAAACTGAAGACACCAGCACCTTGAAGAATGAAATACATTGTGAATGAATCACCTCACTGCCTTTGAGAAATCCCACAGCTTGTTACAAGGGCAGCTGATGGAAATGCTCTCTTTCAGCTTGCTGAACTTTCCATGATAAAAAAAAAAAAACAACTAGTACTACTTCACTACTTTAGTTTGTCGAAAAAACCTTTGCACACAGAAGCCTCCAGGCTACAAACATGCCTCTTCCTTTCTCCCTTGAATTCCCACTCACACTGAAACACAGTGCAGGTTTGGAGAAGCTTCTGTTTTCCTCGCCATGCATGCCCTTCCATGCAGCTGGCCAACACCACCAGCTGGTACCAGGGCTGAGGCTTTTAGGAGCCTGCAGACAGGACCCTCTGCTGGAGGAGGAGGAGGAGGAGGAGGAGGAAGAGGAAGAAAGGCCCAAGTTTCCTGGCCCTAGCACCTCATCTCTGCTTTCCGTGGGGCAGGTTGTGCTGCTTCCTCACACCTCTCAGACCCCTCTTCACTCTCCTAACACAAACCTGTGCCTCCCCTCTCCAGGGCAGGGCCATAACACTGAAACACCAGCAACTAGAGACGTTGCAAAGGGCAACAGTGCTACCCCTTGCACCAGGCAGGGCTCGGTTTCCCCAGTGGCAAAGAAATGAGGTTCAAAACCCACACAAGAGTCACTGGGATTGTGAAACCAAGCATGGGAACATGAGGAAACATGGGGTGTGTAGCCACCGTGCAACCTTAGCTCTGCCCCCTTGTGCACACACAGCGATGGCACCCTCTCTAATTACACGGTAGGTATGTCACACAACCCTTGCCTCATTCAGCGCAGGGGCAACCATAAAATGAGTGTTTCCTCACTTATGAGACTATCTAGCTCTCAGGTGCGTGCATGGCGGAGAGGGATTAATTCTTAGATGCAACTTTATTTTTGCCTGCCGACAGTCCTTCCTACCTCGTTGATTCTCTACCCACCTCTGGATATTTTACAACCTAGCGCTCATACAGCTTTGACCAGGAAGTGTTCAGTCTATCATTATACTTTACTCATTTAAAAAAGCCCTCGATACATGAATCAAATTAAAAGATGCATATTCCCAAATTATTTCTTCACAGTTAATTGTAAAGAAACTTGTTACAAATTATGATTCTGAACAACTAGAAATTGGGGCAAATGAAAAATATGTGTGAAATTTCAATCACTTAAGGGCGGGAGTAGTCTTTAAGGCCTTCTAAACTTCAGCCACATTACCACCTTCTCCACAGATCACAGGTACCAGATTTAACTACAAAGACTTCTAAACTACAAAACATTCAGCATTTAGTCTTCCTCTACCAAATTTCAATGAAACATGACCAGCGGAAGAGAAAAATGCAGGAGGAAGATGCCAAATAAATTCCTTTAAAAGCTTTCAAAATACCAAAAGAGATTGTATGACCATTTTTGTTATCAGTAGGATGACTTTCAGTGACCACATTTCAGGTGTTAATATGCTGGTGTCACAACTAATACTAGTTTATCTTTTACTAATCCACTAATAATCAGATTTTTCTTTTTAAAAAGCTGTTTATATCAAGACCTTTAGTCACGCAGGGCTTTCCCCCCCCCCAAAAAAATAAAATTAAGATTAAACACTGAAAACAAACCCCAAAAAAACAAACAAAAAACCCCAATACAGGCAGTAATTTCTAACGAAACTAGTAATTATTTAGACCACTGAAAACTAACACAGTTTACACTATGTATCAGCAGTTACACTGTGTCTGTGCAACTGGTACTTAGAAAAATGTTTTAACCCTTTACTTCTGCTGATTTTAGTCAGCGAAGCAATCACTGACTGCACTCCGTTTACCCTCCCTGCTCTGTATTTCCATTCCCTGAGCTTCAAGATCAGAATTTCTGACCAACTTCCAATACTCTTTATTGGTGGAAGGCTCAGTTCAATAGCAACTATTGCTAACTTTTCAGTTTGCAACTTGAAACAAACGCCAAGTTTTTGCAGTGAAACTAGATTTCAGAGCTCAAACCACCCTCTTTCCCAAAAAACCCTGTCTTGAATCCCACATATAAAAATTAGATGAACCCCCGGTAGGACATGGCAGAACAAATGGTCACTTTTAAAAACCATGTGAAAGCCCATGTGCTGAGAGTGTGCAACTCTAAGCTCAGGTAAAGAAAAAGAAAAGAAAAACAAAACAAATTTGGTTTACTTGGACTGAAATCCAGACCGCTTCTTCCTGGCAAGTGCAAGAAAGCAAGCTTTTCTTGGAAAATTTGGAGGCCAAAGGGCTGCACAGACACCAGACCCCTTTGCTCACCCGCAGAGTTCAAGGACAAACCACCAGGCACCCCTGTTTTAAACTTTCCACGGGAGAGCTGCACCACTGGTGCATGAAGACTGGGAGACCTGACAGGGGAACTGGGGCCAAGGAGATGGGACTGGAGACACGGATGACTCTGCTGCCCTGCTCTTCCCAGCCCCACTTCTCCCCTCCAGACTCTCCCGGGGAAGGCACTCCGATGATAAAACACCTGTACTTGTTGAGAGTTACTGACGCCCCTTCAAAAAGATACAGAAAATTTTAAACATACGCACTTTTCTAGATTCCTGTCTGGAAAAGTTACTTGATGTTTTCTTAGCGCTAGTGTAGTTTACTGATCCAAGCTTTAATTAATCATGCCCTAACCAACACTTTCACTTTTTGTTGCACTACAGTTGCTATTTTGAAGTTATTATGGAAACAAGGTTAGTCTGGGTAAAAAAGTTCCTGTTGACAAGCTGATTCACTTTTTTAAGCAACGGCCGGACACAGCAAGTCGAAGCATGGCAGCAGGTAACTGCCAAGGGGCAACTCCAAGCAAACAAGTACCCTAGGAGGAAACTACTCGTCCCTGGGAAAAACCAAGTTAAGGCTGAAAGAAAACTTTTCACATCTGTCAGATCTTCCCTGGTCCTACTCAGGCAGCTGACATTTCCCAGGTTGGATCTTCACGGCCTTCCTCCAGCACTTCCAAATTCAATACTTTTTTTTTTTTTTTTTAATAGCGAAGACAGCAAAAAACACTTGGGTCACATTTTTGTCATGCCGTTTCTCCGTGGTTCGAAAAAAGATTTGGAAAGTGTTACACACCCTAGGCACAATACCCAGCTTTGCTCTGCCAAGAAAAACTAACGCTAGAAAAATGCTCAGATGACTTCAAACTGTAGGCAGATCTGCCCTTTCTGTCACTAGGGTTCTCTCATTTGTTTAGGGGTTTTATCGCTGTCTTTTGAGAATGAAAAAAAATAATCCCAGCCTATCACAGAAGGATCAGGAATGAATAAAAAGCAGACAAAATGCTACCCAAGGATGCCATGAGTGATGAAACATACAAATATGCTCTTGCTGTGTAGTGTACCTGTCCCACCTCCTCCCCAGTACTTCAGATATTTTTTAAAACGATATCCTCACCTGCCTCGCCTGCTTACCGAAACACCATGCTCTCCCAAGACTTCCCGCCCCGTTCCTCTGGTTAAAACTACTGACAGAGCCACGAAGGCTCACTTGCTGCCGAGCCGAGAAAGTTAAAGGCACTGACTTGTATGCAGTCGTAGGCTCAGCTCTGGTGCTACCTTGTGCGTCCCTCCTGACACGTAGTTCGCTCTAAGTTTGTAAACTAAACTCGGAAACATTTTAAAAGTCTTCAAGCGTAACATGAGGAAAGAGGAAACTCAGATCTCTTGTTTTCTGGCAAAATAAACTTTCCTCTAGCGAGTATTAAACATGCTGTTGACCCAGATGGGAAAAGGGCAAAGCCGTAACTTCTCCAGCAAATGACGGATCTGAGGACCCTTGGAAAAAACTACAAGTGTCACTCACCCGTCAGCCTGAAGGCTGCGAGAGAGTGACAGCCGGTATCGAAGTTTAAGCTTCCAGAGCGCGGGTGCGCGCCCCCCCCGGGCGGCCGGGGCAGGGAGGTCAGGGCCGGCGGTCCCGAGGCGGCGGCCGGCGGCGGGGCGGAGGAACGGC
>JAVJGJ010000014.1:73665880-73678346 GCA_035590215.1 Microhierax caerulescens
GCTGTAAACGTCTTGGATGAGGTAAGGGAAAACTGTCGCATCATGTGTAAGGACATAAAATAAAGTTGTCTCAACATCACTGTTTCGCGACCCCCATTTTCCTGTCATCGAGCACAAAATGTCGTGGCCACCACGCTCTGACCACAGCATTCTATTATTGTCGATGGGAGAGCCCCAGGCGAGACCACAACTGCCGCCGGAGAGTTGGTTGTCAGCTAATCTAAGCTACCATGCAGCCAGATGGAACCGGGGCTGGGAAGCCAGCATGGTAACACCAGGGCATGCGGGCGACGCGGCTTTTCGGAGAAATGGTGTGGACTGAACTATTCCAGAGAAACTGGCAGCTTTTCAGAGAAATGGTGCAGACTGAAACCTATAACTGCTCACGCTCCGTTCGCTCCATGGGCTCCACGGGCTCCACTGACTCCACCTGCTCCACTGGCTCCGCTCGCTCACTCGCTCACCTCAACAGAGTCTGGGACTTGGACTATCACCCGCGTCGAGACAGAATATCGCTGGATTCCGAGTGGTGGTAACTAGATGCGCCTCTCCCGCTCCCTTGCTTAGGGATTCAGACTTCCCCTTTCCTTTCTTCTCTGTCCTATTGCAATTATCAGTTGTTGTGGAGAATAAAGTTTGTAAGGTTATATGGCATCTGACCTCGTTTGTGCCTTCATCTCATTCTTGGAATTGTTTAAGAACCATCCCCGATATCGATTCCCGATATTGGATCGGGACACACCAAAATGGCAGTGTTATTTCTATCAGTCAAGGTGGGAGAGGAGGGGTGGAATTTCAGACAGATTTAAACAAGCAAGGTGGTATGGCAATATTCCAACCCTGATAATACAATGCTACTGAAAAAAAAGATTAATTATGCCCACTATAGCAATGGATTTGTTGACAGTTAGTTAATTTGTGTTAAAAAATATCTAGTGTCAATAATTGCCATGTGATTATTTCAGTGTTTGTATAGTTATGTCTGCAAGCACCTGTGGCATACCCTGTGCAACGCTGCCCAACCCATAGCTAAGAGGATTTTGTTAGGGTTCAGCAAACAGCCAAGGTGATGATTATGGTCCAAATCAAGAGTTTTCCATAACACCAGGTCCTCCATGTGTCTGTGATTTCCTCCTTAGCCACACTGTAAGATAAACACGTCTTTCATCAGAAACTCGGTTAGCACCAGTCTAATGTGAAGGAAATAAAAAAGCAGAATCGCCCTAGAGGTGCATTGGCTTTGGTTTAGCTTTGCTGAAAAATGGTCCACCTCACTGCTAACCCAGATCACGGCATGCAGTGGGAAGGATGAACATGGGCAATTTTCTGGTCTGTAGGGTCAGGATATCTGAAAGCAAGTGGAGCTGAACAGCCCAGTGCAGTAAAAAAGACAGGGCTGGGGCTTGCTGCCCCATGCTGACCCCAGGAGGAGGTGTGCTTATGGGGGCTGTGGGGAGGTGGACCAGGGGCAGAGGTGGATCCTGTACAGTGACCTGAGTTGGGAGGTTCCTGAAGCCCGGCGTTACCTTTCTGCCTTCTAGATCGAATATACTGGGGGATTATCGAGAATCGGAGATGGCCCAGCAATTCTGTAAGCCTGCTCTGCAACTTTTTTTATCACTTTCCTGACACAGCTGCTTTGCGCTCCTCTTTGTCAACAGGTCCTGGCTCCTGAATCTCCCTGGGCACTTGTTAGTGCTTTCCTCTAAACCCCCCAGCAGCCCTCGCACTGTTCCTTCTCTCTGTCCTGGAACAGATGACACTCTCACTCATTTTTCCTAATTCCATCTCACTTTAGTTTCTTATCACCCAGACAAACCTGTCTCTCTATCTGACTACAATCACTGGATTCACCATTCTCTTGATCACACCTGCCTGTCAGTCATCCAAAAAGATTACATACACTTTGAATTTTCCACTTACTTTAATAAATGAATGATTGCAGCATTATATAACTTGTTTATGTTTGGCTTGTGCAGTAATGGTTTGGACTTCAGCTATTCTATGGCAATTCATTAATTTACTAAGCACAAAGCAACTCTGTAAAATAACTAGCAAGGCCAAGAAATGAACAGACTCAACATTTTAAATTTAAAGGGAAAATTTAAACAAATGAAAAAAGAGGTCCAGCTATTCTTGAGGACAAATTCACATATGGCATAGACAAGGTAAGAGGAGACATCTGATGTCTGAGGAGACATTTCTCATTCCTTGTTCTTGGGATAATCCAAGTCTCTCTAAACACAGCTTTATTTTTCATTCTTCATCTCATTTTTGTCTTTTGTAAAAGCAAACCATACTGTGATCAGTGCCAAATTGCCTTCAGAACAACTGCAGAGAAGATTCAGCCAGGCTCAGACTTTCTCCTCTAACACTTGCCAGTGAGGAAGCATAGAATGTTCCAGGATTGTAGTTTGACCCCCTAGAATATATGCACTAGAAATTATCAAAGACAATTGATTTTGCTGATAAAAATTATCTAAAGGCTGGAGAAAGCCAAAGTTTCATCCTGTCAGTTGTTAAGAATGCACTTTCAGATTTGGTTGGTCGCTGGAACAGGCTCCCTGGGGAAGTGGTCACAGCACCAAGCCAGTCCAAGTTCAAGGAGCATCTGGACAACACTTTTAGTCCTATGGTTTAGCTTTAGGTAGTCCTGCGAAGAGCAGAGTTGCACTCAATGATCCTTAGGGGTCCCTTCCAACTTGAGATATTCTGCAATTCTATGTCTGACTCTGATCATACATAATATCATAGTCCTCATAGTTTTCAGAGGTAATAAACTATTTTGATTATACATAATACAGTACTTTTGACAGTTTAATTTCCAAGTCTATTAAGACAGCAGTTTAATTCAACATCATAGAATCACAGAATTATAGAACAGTTTGGATTAGAAAGGACCTTACAGATCATATGGTTCCAACCCCCTGCCATAGGAAGGGACACCTTCCACTGGACCAGGTTGCTCAAAGCCACATCCAGCCTGGCCTTCTTCATCATCATCATCATCATCACATCCCAGTCTGCTGAGACAATGCAGAGTGATAGATCCGCCATTTTTTTAATCTTTCACTAGAGACTCTCAGTTGCATTACAAAGTGGGTATTTCTCAGTCCTCCAGTTGCCCTGAGAGCCGTGATGGCTCAAGCCTGATCATAACATGGATTCCCACAAGGTGCAGTGGTTAGAAACGGTGCGTTTCAGATTCTGGATTCATCTTGGTTTTGTGTTGTTTTCTAATCTTCTGCTGCTGTTTCAAGTAGTATCAACTATTTACATTCCGCCCTCAGTGACGATAAGCCTAACATAAAGGACTTAGCTATCACTGCTTGTATATATTTTAGATAAATTTTTAGTTTCTGGGTTTGGCTTGTTGGATTTTTTTTTTGTGAAAGTATGCTTTTAAGTACCAGCATGACATTATAAATTGACATAGGTAGCTCACAAGCATAAGAAGCTTTTAAAATTAAGATGTAAGACTGTTTCATAGCAAGTATTTTTCATCTAGTAGAAGGCCTTAATCCAAACCAACTAATAATTCAAGTGAAGATTTGCAGTCCTTAAAGCTACTTCTTAAAACTAGGCTGTTGGGTGGTTTTTTCCTAGAAACTCACGAAGAAGCATCACCTGGTGATCTACTACATGTCACTATGACTGTTAATTGATAAGTCTAGGATAAGCTGCTTTAGCATCGCAGAACATTTTATTCCACAATCCCAGCTAGAAGGTATTTTCCTACCCCTCACTTCACTTCAAAGCAGATTTATCTAAGGTTGAGATTATTAAACTGAGTTTAGACAACTTCTCATAATAAAACCCAAAACATACATTTACATTGCAAACATATAGTTTATAAATGTATATGCACGTTTATGTATACAGACAGATAAAATAACATTGTGAAATTTCATTAAGCATGTGGAAGGGGAATGAAATTTCCTGTGCCCAGGACTTAACAGGGAAGTGTTTAAAGTGGTTGGTTTGCGCTGTTACTTCTTTCCTCAGAAGAGTAGGGATCTTCTTCTATACAAATCACATTACAGCGTCATTACTACTTTGAATAAAAAAGTTATACTGGCTATAACATGCACTTGTTACACAAAAATTATAGGTGGACAGCAAATTCTCCTGTTAACCACATGTTTAAGTTGCAAGCCTTAGCAAACAGGTTTTTCTCTATCAGAAGTGTAAACCCAGGAGCCTTTACTACTGTTCCAAAGTAAAGAAAAGCAAGCAATGAAAACCATACATCATGTACAGGATGAGCGGCTTTAGGCTCACTATTTCACTGGCTGGGTTTCTAATTGCAAAACAAGGGGGTTTCCTGCAACTTGCATGTTGTGTCTTGCACCCATCTCGCTTGTGGCCAGCCTGTCTTTCATTGGGGTTTTGCTTCGTAATAATGAGATTATTAACAGCCAATTTGCTGTATTTAAATATTTTTTTTTCAACGAGGAATCAAGGTAAAATCTGCATTTTGCATCTGGCTTTTCGTGATTTTTGTTTGCCACAACATCAATCCTGCCTTTGTTTTGCATTTGTCTTTGTCTGCAACGAACTGTTTACAATAAGCCATCAATAGCAATCAAGGATCTGATTCTATCTCTCCTGCTGTTGTTGATTAAATAGGGAGAGTATGAACCGAAAGAGAACTTGACTGCTTAAACAAAAAAGTTTATTTACAGAAAAGGGCATAAATTTGCCTGAGTCAGGTCCAAATAAATGGCTTTTTTAACCTGCAGGTTTAGTTTTCCCTCTATTTAATTATTAACTGTTCCTGCTCTAATCAAAACGTTAATAATTTAAGTCAGATGTTATGAAAGAAAGTTTTACCCAGCTTCAGAAATACCTATGGATGAATGCATAATCTGTAGTTCAGGGATGAGATCAAGCACTGAACAGCCACATTGGATAAGATGAAGTTCAGCACAGATTTGTATATATCTGTTAAAATGACAAGGACCAGATATCTCAGAGGGAACTTTAAAATCTTGTCAGCAGAAAACCTCCTACATGGTAATCTCCATTTTACTTCTCATCTCCACCTATTATACCGGTACTTAGTAATGGTTGTTAAACTAAAACTCTTAAGATTTCATATCCATTTTTTTGTCTTGCTGCCATCAGTTGTCTCTTTAGATATATTTGATATGTAGATGATTCTCCAAACTATTTTTGAATTTTACTCTTCTAGTTGTGCTGCACTTCATGTATATGATTACAAACAAGTGTCACAAAATATTTATTTTTTTATTTTATAATTTACCACCTTCAAATTTCATTGCATAGCCCTTTATTTCTGTACTATGAGGCGGGAAAGCAAAATTCCCAGTCTATCTTTAAACCACTTATTATTTTATATACTGCTTCTTTGTCTTACTCATTTCCTGTTTACTGTAAAAGATCTTTTATGTCTCTTCAGAGGGAGTTCACGATACAACACAATCTGTTAACTTTTATGTAGACACCTCCTGTTCAAAGTGTCTACGGAGTGTCTATTAATGTAACTGAGACTGACATATGGAAAGAGGTGTCAGTATAAAGAGTAATTAATGTATTTACAGTGTTCAACTGCAAGTGTAAACTAGGCAGAGATTAAAGTATAAGTATTAAGTAAGTGAACCACAGACGAGAGATGTTCTTGTTAAGGCCTGCACTGAACTGGCTAGTCATACTGTGCCGTGTTCTTCCCTATTTTTAACTGTGAGATATGAAAATATAGATGACAACGGCACAAGATGTTTTCCTAAAGTTCTGCTTGCAGGCTCTTGGCTGTCTCCAGCACTGGTGCACCTCATTAACAGCCATCCACCCCTGGCTTTAGAGGCTGAGATCTCTTCACATGCTGAGAGTAACAAGATTGGTGCTGCCGATGGAGAGGAGCCAGAACCTTATCTACTGCCACAAAATGCCTTGAACAGCATCTGCTCTCGCATCAAGCTCACTAGAGTTCTCCATCTGTGCCATTCTGCAGCCATATTCTGGGACTGCATCGCCCCTTCAGCAGTCAGGCCACTATGCTGCTAAGAACAATTTGTAAGTAACTTTTTTTTTTCTGCACTTTCTTTTACCAATTACTGTTGTTTGCCACTGAGAGAGGGAGAGAGAGAGGAAAAAAAGAAAGGAAATAGAGGTATTTGCAATGAGTTCTTGAAACATTTTAAATATAAAACTTGGTCTCAGCTTTTCCTTTTTAATTATTTGCTACTTGGAATTTTCAGGGCTGTTTGAGCCCTGTAGTAAGTTGTTTGTTTACAGTTACAACAATTTATTCCTTCTGGGGGGTGGAAAACATTCTGATTACTTTTCTCTTGTTTCTGCTGTGTCATTGTCTATGCTCATAGTACGTATTGCAATGATTTTCCTAAAAAGATAAAAATAAATTGATACAATTTTCTAAAACCAAACGCTTGATGTACACCTTGATACACAAGCTGCAAACTATGTTGTATAGGAATATGATCACACCTGTTGAGTGTAAAGATGCTTCATTTTCTTCCCAGAATACATTTTTCCATATATCAAGAATCAGGCAAGTTCTCTCTTACTTTCTTGCTTACATAAAGCAATCTATTGCAATCTATTATCTTGATTGCTTTATTTGCTATGCACTAGGCTGCTAATTTTAATGATTTTCCCTTAATAACCTCAAGCCGGTTTTCTGATCATTGCACTGGATGATGGCTCTACTAAGTACATATACTTTAGTTTGGACTTTTTTCCTCCCAAACTAACCAGTTCCCATTTATACATTCTACAATTATTCCAGTAGAAAAGCCAGCCAACTGGATGCTTTTATAAGTGGTTGGTTTCTGTTCTTTGAATGAAATGCATTCACCCCTTTAGAGAAGGCCAAGAAGTACATCATTTTCAGTGCTCAGGAGGTGATTTTTTGGTGCATTCAGGCCTCCTGCACAAAGGGGAACTTTGCTCTTCTTTCAGTATTAGCATTGTGCCTTCAAATAGAAATCATTTTGCCTTGAATTAAAGCTTGCTACGCATCAGTGGCACACTACTGACTTCAAGCTTATTCCACATTTACAAGAGAGAGAACAGGTTTCGTTACCCTGAAGATACATTTCATGATAACTTGTAGCCACTAATCAAAAACTAATCCAGATTATTAGTGACTAAAAACCCCATGCATCTGAAATGTGGAGTGATTTAATCACCTCTGTCCAGCATCTCCAGAAATTATCATTAATGATGATAAGAAATTGTCTCAGGGGAAAATGAGCGAGCAGGTAGTGATAGCACACAGCCTCCTCCCATCTCTCTGCTGTGCATTAACTCATTTTCTTGTCTAGGCACTGCTCCACTGATTAACCAGTTCTATTTACCAGCCTTCCTAGGCAGAGCTTGGAAATGAGAAAAAAGCATGGCACCTCATCTACCTAGTCATTTATTTATTACATTTCATTTATTAATTTCCTTGCTTCGATCTACTCTCTGAAAGCTTTTGTTTATCTTTCTTCTTTGCCTTGTACCTACACATCCTTGGAGGATGGTCACTACCAAGCACTCCTGAATGCCAGCCGACTCCGGCAGGACCACTGGCATTCTGGAAAGCAGAAGAAATCCTCCCATACCAATTTTGTACTACTTAGTGGTACTGCAAAATTTTAGGCTTTCCCTGTTTTTCAGTGCCCTTTTTTATTTGCTTATAAAATAAACTCATTGAGAGTATCCAAATCTAAGAAATAAGCCCTAGTATGCATCTAGAAAGAAATATATATGTTAAGATCAGTGATAATTATGTTACAAAACCCCTATGGACTCATTAGTAGAGTCAGCAAACATGCACTGCTTTCCTAACAGATTTTTTTCTGATTTTTTTTTCCCCCCTCTGATAATCTGCCAGTTCCTCAAGCTTATTTCTTCACCTCCTAATATTCTGAAAGGCACCATTACTGTCTCCTGCATGTTTAGCACCCACCAATTCCAATCAAAACAGCTGCAATGAAGATGGATGCCCCTGTCAGGCATTGCTTCGTCTCCTAGCAGAGCAAGGAGGGCAAAGCCAGTATCATAAATCACTTTCCTTAGTGGGTATAGTCAAGTGACAAGAGAAGTTAAAAGCTTAAAATGATGTTTCAGCTTCACTTGTCATTTTCTGTGTCACAGAGTGGCAACACCCCAGCAGCAGATACATTCCAGCTCAAGGAAGGAGAGAGGGGCTGCATGGTCTCATGGCCCATACTGCCAACTATTTCCATCAAAGTCCTGGTGCTATGGCTAGGCTGCAAACCTAGCTAAAGTCAAAAGCTAATTTGCAGCTGTTAATATCTTTACAAGAAGTACAGAAAATACTCAGGCTGAGAATTTCTCTGGTAACACATGAAGGGCATGACTTGAAGCCCAGCAAATCCATGAAACGCATCTCGGTAGGCTTTGGTTCTCTTTGGACATGACACCCAACTGCAAAATGAAAAGCAAGGGCAAAGCTGGGCAGAATATTTGAGAATACTGAGGAAGGAAGGCTGGGGAGGGAGGGGTGGCTGGAAATACCCAGCACGCTTTCAAGTCTGTACAATAGATGACAAACAGAAAACAAAACAGTATCTGAAATCGCCTTCCGACATGAAAATGTTACTCTCCATCAATCGCAGAATCATTTAAGTTGGAAAAGACCTTTAAAGATCATAATGAAAAGGCCTCGTTTCTCTCCATTAGTCTCTTTGAGCAGCCTGGGAGCTGATCCTCTCTTTTCTAAATCCTTGGAAGCCTCCACAGCCCTCAGAGTGCCCAGCCTGCTTTTGGGGTAGGTTTCCCTCTGTAGCTAAAATGTAGGTGCTGTAGAGGATCTCTCCTCCCAACTGGGGTTGTTCTGCTTTATCACTAATCTCTGCAACACTTTCTTTGAGTCTCAGATTTATTTACTGACCACAGTGCCCCTGTAATTAAACTGTGGGTTTGCTTCAGAAAGTGACCCTAGGAATAAAAACTGAAATACAAGCATGGCGTGATTCCACATAACTGCAGGCCAAATGACATCCTCGGTTACCCTCGCACAATGCCATAACTGTCGGTGGGGTTGCAGAGGTGTAACTGGAAGGAGGATTTGGCCTGCATAACTGTAAATCCCACGGGACAACAGCTAGAAAAATGCCGGTCAACTTGCGTAGCCCAAGCCAAGCCGCAGAGCTGGCGGGTACAGCTAAATCACATTGTAAATGTACAAAGAGGAAAAAAATGTTCCAGATGGCGTGTTCTTCCCCTTAAATCCGCTCAACTCTCACCTGGGGATATGAATATCTCTAGACGGAGTCATACACAAAGAGGCAATGCTGAAGAAAAAAGTCCTGTATACAAAAAAATATCTGACCTCATACTTGAGCGGTTTACTGGAAAAATCTTAAACTTTCTATATGTATTTTTCTTTGAATACCAATAGTCTTTTTTTTCTCTATTTTCATAACCGAACCAAGAAGGGAATAGGTCAAACATATGTTAGCTTGTAAAATTAGAGACGTTTTATGCCTTGCTAAGATCCCAGTGCTAACATGTCTGATGTTAGAAACAATGGAGCAAAAGATTTATCTGACTGAAAGCTATTTTAGAATAAATGTGTCTTGCATAAGTCACATACACAAGAAGAAAATAAAAATTAAGGGAAATTGCTGAAATGAAAAGCATAAGCTGTGAATATCAATAGACTACAATATGTAGGCTTGCATATACTAGCTGCCATTGCTCTGTTTGGCTTCAGAAACAAAATTATCTAGAATAATTATAATTTACAGATTGTAAGAATCTCCATGCTCAGGGAAATGCTAATACTTCAACATTTGTTTTCATGCTGAATCAGAATTAAAAAATTCAAATTCCTCTCAGAGAAAAATTCTCAAAAATTATGTTTCTTAGTATTAAATATAGATACTCTCAAAACACTGTCCTACATATATCACTAACTGCAGCATCTAGTAGAAACATATTGTAATATTTGGTTTGGTATTCCAGTATGATTACAATGTCAACATGAAAGGAATAGTAAAATTAAACTTCCAGTTCACAAAGCAGAATATTTTGATGTCGAACAAGGATGTTGGGGTGAGATTTTCAGCACTGTGGAAATGTTTGCATTTCAGAAAAAAAAAAAAATTGCTAACAGTAAACTTTTTCATTCACTATTGTTTTACTAGCTAAGTTTTGACACCTCACTTCTCTTTGGCAATATTCTGATCATTTAGTTTGTCTTTCCTTCTCGCTTCCTTCCTTACGTTCTTCCTTTATATCAGTATGATGACAAAGCAGCTTTATTACCGTATTTGGGTATTTATTTTTTTTTACAGTACTTAGTTAAATGGAAACCTTCACATCTCTGGACTAATGTGCAAAATTGAATCCTCGTAAGATTCAAGCGAGGCGAGTAAGCAGATAAAATGATGGACAAAAAGAGGTGTGCATTTAAGGGCAGAGCTAGGATTAAAGGCAGCATAGCCCTGGGTCTTACACTGTGCTTCAGACTATCATGCCTTTTGAGAAATGGCTCAGTGCATCAGCTCACAGAAGAGATCAGCCAGCTGAAGCGCCATGCGTAAAAGCAGATTTCCCGTGTATTTCTGATAACACAATTCATGGCACGTGGCAGTGCAGGCAGCGGGTGGTGCACCTTCACGAGTCTTTTAGTTCAGACAGATCAAGGAGCATTCCTCTCGAGGCAGAGCTCCCGCCTGGCCCAGCAGCCTGTCTGGCTTGCACCGCACAACCGTCTGGGCTACGGCAGAAGAGGCCCTCCAGGAGACGCTCCCAGGGTGTGCAGGGATTCAGGCCATGCTATCAAACTGGACCTGGTCCCAGGTAAAAACCCGTGTGTACCAGCTCCTTTTTCCTCCAGTCTGCTTCTGCTGAGCTAGTGCAGATGAAGCCATAAAACTCCACATGCCATCCACTGTGTTTGGAATCTTCCTGCAACTATTAGTTAAGATTGGACCTTTTTGAAAGTACTTGTGAAGCACTATCTTTAAGAAATGCAGTTAAATTGCTATGGAATCATACAAGCCCTATGGCACAGCACAGCGTAGGGTAGGTGCACCCATGTTATCTACCCATAAAGGCAATGCTTGCACTGAGCAGTGGAGAAGTGTGGGACAGGGCCTGAGGAGCAGCCTCCAAGCACGGTCCAAATAACAATAGAGGACCTGTTGGAATTTGTCGGCCACAAACCCTGGGATGACAAAGGGGATGAATAGATAACAGCCGACAGGATGCCGACTGTTGAGTCATGCTGATATGGAAATGAGGAACAGGAGATAAGAGATGGAAATGAGGAACAGGTGTCGCCAAAGGAGGAGTGACAAGTTGCAGGATAAGGACTATGGAAACTCACTTCAGGTGTCCTTTGTTTGTCTGGCAAGTCGATCAGGGATTGCCCAGTACAGAACCGATCTGTTTAAATTGCGAGGCCTCTGAAAACATCTATAAACTTGTGATGGTGTACAATAAAGTTGACATCTTGCTTGCATCAAGCTGTCCCCCATCTCTTCACTCGCTGCAAATTGGTAACCCCCAACGTGATGCGTTTAAGGATCTGACATGATGGACTTTCAAATTGCCTGTCTGGCAACAGGCAGCGACTCCCACAGAACGTTGAATGATCCGCTGAAAGGAAGCGGCGGCCAGCACGAAACCCTCTGGAGTTGAGAGGTGAGCTGTGGGTAATGCTAATGGGGAACCAGGCCTCGTCCCCAGAAAGAGATGTATATGACCTTATGAAAGGTCTCCTTAACAAACATGAGAAAAATATTTCCAAACATGACCTTAAAGCAATACTTAAGTGGGTGCAAGTAAAAATACCCACTGTAACCGCATCTACTATTTTTACACGGAAACTTTGGGACGGTGTAGGAGTGAAACTGTGGGATTCTGCAACAACAGGAGATACTGAGTCCCACCACATGCCCTCTTCGTGGAGGGTCATTTTTGAAACTATGAAAGTACAGGAAGGAAAGACAAAGGAGGGAGAGGAGGAGGCTGTAAATTCCAGGACACCGCAACTCTTCTCAACACACCATCATTGATGGCAATTCCATCCACACCTTCTCTGCTCCTAAAGCTTCTGTCACTGATAGCAGCAACCCTCACAGCACAGGACCAAGCACAGAAACAGGACAACTCGGACAATGATTCCATTGACACTGATAAACCTTCTGATCCAGGTCCTATAGATCGGGAAAAGGAGCTTGGCTGTCCCACCCCACCACCACCCTTGTCTCCCCCGATGCATTGACTGTATTTTTGGGGACAGTGAAAGAGGGTCTGAGGTGGTGAAAGAGGGTCTGAGGTATCGGTGGCAGGAATGCAAGCGGGAAGCGCGTAAGCAAGGTGATTTGGGAATGATTATAACGCAGAACTCACAGCACTCTCAGGCTGAGTTCAGGAATGCAGCACAGCATATTTTTGCTTCTCTAATGTCTTCTGTAAGAATAGTACACGCTCTTAACTTGCTTAGTAAATTAGGCTGCTA
>JAVJGJ010000014.1:73711645-73722026 GCA_035590215.1 Microhierax caerulescens
GAGCCCCGCAGCTCGGCTGCGCGCTGGGGCCGTGGCGGCGGTGCGGTGCGGTGCGGTGCGGTGCGGTGCGATGGCCGATCCCCGCCCGCCCCCGCCGCCCGCATTTGGCATCTCCGCCATCCTCGCTGCCCGCTGGGGACCGGCCGGGCGCCGGGGCCGGCGGCGGGGAGGACGGCTGAGGCTCGTCCCCGTTCCCGAAGCGGAGAGGGGCCCCATCCCCGGCTCCGACGCCCTTAAAAGGCTTCTTTTTTTTATTCCGGCAGGTCGGTGTGGGCCACAGCCCGCCGAGAGCCACCACTACCCACCCCCCGCGGCTCTGCGGCCCTTGGTGTACGCACCAAAGGCACCACGGGACAGGTAGCGCAAAAATAGGACAGGACGATGGTGTCAGGCGAAAGGCCATCACCTGCCTGCTCGCCCCCTGACAGCAGCTCCGGTGCAGCTTTCAAGTCGCCCCAGAGTTCTGTAGCACCAGCGGTGCCCATACAGCATCACATCACAGGCTGTCCGCCTCGGCACCCACCACCCGATGTGTGCCCAGACACCTGCCTGCTGGCCCGGCACAGCGGGCCAGGACCAACCGCCCCGCCAGGCACGAGGTGCCCCAAGACCCGTGCTGGGAGGCAAGCAGAGATGCACGCACCCTTGCCTCAGGTCACCCGTGCAGGTGGCCAGCAAGAGCACCCACCCTTGGTGGGGTGCAGGCTGCTCGTATGCTGTTTCTGGTGCAATGCAAGGAGTTGTCACCTTGGATCTCTCATGGGGACAGAGCCAGGTGTGTCTTTACAGAGGACCTAACTGGATTTCAGGTCTCGGTGCAACTGTACAAAAAATACAGATGCCCAGAAGAAAGTCGCGGAACCATGTAAGAACAGGGGTGAAAGAAACCTTGAAGAGGTATCACCCCCCCATCCCAAGAAGGACAAGAGCAACTTTATCCAGAGGGAGAAGGAAAGATTAGCACTTAAATACATATAGACTGGATAAACAAAGGATAATCAACTTTGAGAGGAAGAAGGTAAGATAATTCTGTGTAGGTATTCCAGGCATAAACACCTTAGAGGAAAAATTCTTACTAATGCTGAGCATGGGGATTTACGAAAGGGCAATAGAGAGAAAGTATGAAACAAATGTTAGACTTCTAAATTAGGAGACTTCCGACACAGCGAAAATAAGTCGAAAGGGTATGTAACGTCCCAAGAGAATGTGTTGCAGAACACATTACCCAACTTTTTGAAAAAGCTCAGCTTTTTCCTCCAGGAGAAATGGTGAGTTCTTTAGGGCTGCCCACCATGCTGCCTCTGTCTCTAGCGTTTTCGTTTCTCATCTGCAATATGCAGATGGCCGTGTTTCCTTCCTTTTCCTTTTGGTGTGCCCACCTTACACTGTGAGATTTTCACTGAACGTTTTTTGTCTTTTGAAATAGTTCCAGCTTGGCTGGAGCTGTAGTGCTAATCAGGGTGCAAGTATCAATTTCATCACAGCTTGGACTCCAAAAAGGAACTTTGCTCCTTAGTTTATCCTCCCCACTTCAAAGGAGTGCTGGATTACGGAGGCAGGTGGTTAGGTGCTTACATCAGATTCTTTCAGACACCAAAACCGACATATTTTTTCTCATCCTTTTACCGGACATTAGTGTTTTGCTTGTAGGAAGGTGTCATTCCACCCAGACTAGTTGTTCCCCTGATTCTTGCACTTGAGCATTCGTGTATTGCCATCAGCCTTCATTGGCTTGTCAGCTCTGGAGAGAGTGGTACCCAACCTAGCAGTGTCAGACACAGCAGTAGCAATGGCACGACGCTGTACCGAGTGATGACTGGTACCTCCGTACTTGTCAGCATGGGAAGCAAAATAGTGCACCACCATTTCTGAGCACAAAATGTGACTGATTGTGTAACATGTGCAATCTGTTCTGAAGACATTTTGAATTCTGCTTGTTTAATTTACATGTAGTTATGCACAAGGGCATCCCTGAGTAATTAAAAATATATAGCCTCTCTGTTTGATGTTCTGTCACTGGTAGAGTCTAAGCCAACACAGAAACCACAAGTTAAAAAGCAAATGTATTGCCAAAGCTGTCCTTAGTTGAGAAAGCTGATTTAAACAAGGAAGTAAACATAAAAACCATCTTAGTTTTCAGATGTCTTATTAGTAAGCAGTGGGGAAGAAGGAAATCGATCTTTGTCAAGTGAAGAGAGATAACAGTGACAGAAAAATCATTTTAATTTCCACCTTGTAAGCTGCTATTAAATTGAACAGGAATACTAATACATGTAGCTTTTAGTTTTCTCTTTCTCAATTCTCTTTGAAAACGTGCTGCAGCAAATACACATTTGCAAGGAAGAACACACACAAAAGATGGGTGAAAAGACCCACAATCATAAGCTAATGCAGGCAGCTTTAAATGCCCAAATTGAATCGCATGCTAATGTACCGGATGCTTATGTGACATAGACGGCACAAGGAGATCTGGCTCTTTCTTGTAAAGCTCACAGGCAACCCTAGCCAATATGAAGTTATCACCGCTCCCTGTCAGCTCTCCAGCCCCCCTGCCAGGGTGTTTATTCAGACCAGCTAGAACCCATGGGAAAGGGAGGGTCAGTTTTATATTCCCAGGCTTGGAGTTTATGTCACCACAGATTCCCCTATAGGGGAGAAATCCTGCCAACTCACAGCCCATCCCTGGTCTGGGAAGGGATCCAAAGGCATCAAATCCCCAGAAGTGGGCTGCAGTGTTAGAGAAGGGAACGACCAGTGGTCTGTGCTGGTGCTGACAGGGTTGGCTGCTTGAAGGAGTCGTAACTACTTAATCCTCTCTCACCATAAACCTGAGACCAGCAGGAATGCAAATCCAACCTATTTCCCTCTTGCAGTGAAGACAGGGGAAAACTGGGCAGAAGACTGATGTTCGGGTTGAAAAAACATTTTTTAATTGCTTTACTGATGAAGATATCTAGCCAGCCAAGCCCCTTGCTTTTTTAGGGCAGTTGCTTTTGCATATAGGTTCAGGGGTGTCAGTGAAAGGCTTGTGTTTTACACTGGTGTTAGCTGGAGGTGATTCCAGGGAGCTAAACACAGACTGAACATTTCTAAATGTGATCTTCCATTGCAGGTCTGTTTTCAGTGGTTTCACAGGAATTTCAGGTGCAAAAACATGTAAGGAGACAATTCTGGTTTGTTAGAATGATTTTAAGACTTGCAGAACAATTCCTTGGAGAATGAGCGTCAGAACCACGTGTAAGATGTGCAGTGAATGCACATGGCCAACTACTCCTGGAATGCGTCTGCACTAAAGAGGGCCACACATGTTAGAAATACTAAAGGCAACTGTCAACAAGCGAGCTTGAGTATGGCAATTTGTCTGGCATTGCTGCATGTTTTACATGGTGCTCAATGCATATTAATTTAGCCCAACTCTCAGTGTATTGTCTTAAAAATAGATATAGTAGATATTTTTTGCTGTAGAAGTTTTATCACCAACCTCAAACCCCAGAATTTTACCAAATTACAAGAAAGTACAACAAAATTAGTGAAAATCAGAGCTTAATCTAATAAAAGAGTACTTGACTATGAACAGAGTCATAGGAAAATACGGTAAGGGACTGATGATGTGTTTCGGAGCTTTCCATCTCCATAGCATCTTTCAAATAATTTCCAAGCCAGAAGTGACCACGAGCATGATGGAATGACTGCCTGGCAGCTGATGCTGTGGCTTTAGTGATTTTCTGAGTGGTTGTATGTCTATATCATAAAAACACTGATGCAAGTGGCACTAATTAGATTGGAGAAATCCATAGATTAGATGTCAAGCCTCAAATACTGCTTTTTAGGCCAAAACGTGCTGCTGCCAAGACAGTATCTGTTCTGTGAATTAGAATAGAGTTATCAGTCATCTCACATTGCATGATGATGGGCACAGCATAAAAGCCTGGGCAGACATGAACACACGGCATGAAGAGCAATCAAACAAATAAAACAAATCTCCCTCTCAAAAGGGAGCCAGAAAACAAGCTCTGAATTATCAGTGATGTGAATTAATGGACCTCCCTCTGGTCAGCTATTTGGATGAGCCAAAGTCATGAGAAAACTCAAAATATAAGAGTTCACAATCCATCTGCATTATTCAGAAGATGCAGCTTAACGTAAGGGGGTGTAAAACTTTACTTTTTGGGAGGTTTCACAGCAAGGAGAGGTATTGAGTAATGGTCATTTGTGGGGAGGAAAAAAGGCTTATTTGCCACAGTAAAGAACAGATTAAATGAGTCCTCGGCACAACACAGCTTTGAAAAAAAAATTTCTTTATAGACTGTTCTTCAGTAGAAATGCAGGAAGGAGACAGGAGTTACATATTGTCATGCTGCATCATGTCAGCAATACCCTCCCTGGGGTACTGGAGTTCCACTTTCCAGGTTAGAGTGTTTGAGAGAAGAAAGGCAAGAAAATGCAACTAAAATGACTCAATACTGTAAGAGTGGATCTTTATCAAATCAAAGCCTCAAATCAGGACAGAAAATCAGGTAGTTCTGCTTTTACAGACTCTCTTGAAGCTGCAGAGCTAAGCCCTCCTGCCTTGCCATGGGAGATGACAGAACAGGATGGCCAATTCTTTTTGCCTTTGGATTTACTCAGAAGCTCCCCAGGCATCTTGTAGGGCATCTGGCACAGACAACTACATTTGGGGCTGCCCTTGTGCTGCTCCTGATCCAAACCTGACACCCCATCCCAGAAAAAGGAGGAAGATGGTTCATGTGGTGGTGAAGGAACTAGCATGGCCTGGCCGTAGGGACTGTGTTCACTCTTTTCCCCAGGCTGAATTTCATCCTGTAGCTGTAGCTAAGGCTGTGGCTGATGCCAGCTGGATTTATTCTTGATGTCGTTGTCTGCCAGAATGGCTCGTGGCGTTACTAACAGACCACGAGAGCAAGTTACATGGCCCTGTGGTTATGCAGTAGGGCTGAGACTTGGGAAAGTTCAATCCCACTCCTGCCTGTAGCACTGATTCACCATCCAAGTTTGAGTGATTTATCTAAGTCTTCTGTCCAGGAGGAGTAGAAAGTGGATACAATTGCATTGCTGTATTGTTGTGCATGTGACTTTGCTAAATACTGCATGTTCTTGAATATCAGCCCTTTGCAGCCACCTGTTATTGGAGCTCAGGGAGGAGGAACGTGTGGTTTGACAGATATGATTCCCTGATGAGAAAAGACACGCTGTTTAGAGGATGAAGGTACTCCTCAAATTGCCACTTGCACAAACCCCAGCTGCACTTTTGTTCTTCAATTTTATCTACGGAAACTTGAAAACATGGTATAAACTCAGCAAGCAAGTAAAGGAAAAGGAGGGGCAAAGGAGGCATCTCTGACCTAATCGTCCGTCAACACTTTTGATATGTGTCTTTTGGATCCGAGGACAGAGGATAGCTTATGTTAGGCACATGTCCATCCAAAGAGGCAGTTAATATGGCTCAGCTGTTTCCCTCATATTTCAAAAGAGAATTCTTTTCATGCCTTCTCCTTCCTAGCTGGTATAATGGTGGAAAAGTCTATAAACAGATATTTTTCTGTTTGACACTTTTCAGATATGCTAACCAGTCTTTCATCCTTAAGTGCAGGAAGAGAGAACTAAACTAAGTCAACCCTTCCCTTCCCAGCTTGACTCATTCTACATGTTCCTACAGGAACATTCTACCACTGTTATTTGCACTGAAGTATAAACTGTCCTTTTATACCACACGTTTGGAGTGAAAAATCTCTGCTGAGAACCAAAACCAGAGGGAAGCTACTCACAAAACATCTAGGAATTGCCGACATTGTACCAAGGAGTTCTGTGGAAGAGCTAGGGGTGAAGCTTTCTGCTCTTGCATGCACCTTTAGAGAACTACATTTGAGGTAAAGATTTGGATATTCAGCACCAAATCTGAAGCCATTCAACTTAAAATCATTTTCTCTGGCCAGTGGCCACACAACAGGACTTCAGGACTAATAGCTCCATGCGCCTGTAACACTAGATAAACAGTTTTGCTGTGATGGAGATAGGCTTCAGCAATCAAGCTGTCATTTAAAAAGGAGAAAGATGTCCTGAAAAAAAATGATAGCTCATGTGCAATGTGAAAGAGATAAATATGACCAACAGAAGGCTCTTCTGTGGGTCTAAAAGAGTATTTTGCAGGGAGCGAACTAGTTTTTTCTTCCATCTCTCTCTTGCTAATACTAAAGAGAGGGTAGACACGGTCACTGTAAAACGCTGTTACCCTTTAATTGCATTTGTATTTTCTTCTATAGATTTCTTCATTTTGGAAGAGTCTCATGTTTATGTTTGACTTGCCTTTCTGTTTCTGTGCTGTAAAATGTCAAACTGGCCAGCTAAGAGAAATGGATCCCAAGCTCGCTGGAGGAGCAGTAAAGTACCCCGGTTTTGCTGGGCGCTGGTGACGTATCGGTGTTGGCGTTCCCTCCTCAGGGCCCCCGTTGTTTTGAGCATTTTGCAAACAGGTAGCAGAATGCAGACTGTGTTTGAAGTGTAGCTGGAGGAGAGCTGGAACATGTGTGGAACAAATAAGGCACTGGGGAAAGTAGGTCAGGGCTGGTCATGACAGAACCCCTTGTTTAAACAAACGTGCAGGATTACCAGGTTGTGAACAGATCAGTCCTGAGCGAAGCGTCTGACTGGGCTGGGAAGCTTTGTTTATCACAGCGTCTCAGGGTCCTCACAAAGCACCTAGGGGATGCGCAGCCATTGTCAGGACAAGGTCTTAATGAAGCTTAACGGGAGACTATTACTAAACAGGAGAATAAATTTATTCAGAGCAAATAAAAGTTTGGTTTTAAGAAGTATAATGAATTCAGCTAATTGAATTTATTCCCACATAATTACTAGCAGAAATTTCTAACACCCTATAACCTATCGTGAGCCTGGGAGAAAATATTTTTTTAACGATATATAGAAGCCTTTCAGATTCAAGTTTGACTCAAGTATAGCACTCAGAATGCCTGATCTATCTTTAAGGATTTTTTTATTATTCCTCTTCATTGCTATAGGCTGCACTGTGCTGCAGTAGGGGTGTGTTTTCAGAAACAGATATTAAAAAAGAAACCATATTGGGATACACAGTACAAGCACTGAGCACTTTTCCAGAAGGATAGACAAAAAAGTCAGGAGACGTGCATTTACATTCTCTTCAAAGCGCCGTGTCTGAATCAGGGAAATGAAAGAAAGAGTGGTGCAGCATGATCAGTAACATATCAGGATTTTGGTTCTGTGTTTCCTATGATTTTTATAATCAAGATCACACTGTTTTTCTTCTGAGCTCCGAGCACCTGCCCTGGCTGTCTTCTCAGGCTCTCCCCTTCCAAAAGGCAGCTCAGCTCTGGGCTCGTGGGTCCGATGTAAGCTGAGGAGATACAGCCAGAAGGTTCGTGTGCCCGCAGCCTCCTGAGAAGCAGCATCCTGCTGTTCCTCACCAGCGTTTTGTGAAACAAGCACATTTTGCTGCACAGCAGAGCTTGTCACCCAGATTTTGACAAAGCTAGTCACAATAGCTTGACACTTTTCATTTAACTGTATTGAAATTTCCATAGTTAAGATTGACTTTCTGTCTTTTGATCACACTGTACTTCAGTGAAATACTGAATCATGGATAAGAGAACATTCTCACCTATTCCGGGGCATGGACACCGGGAAGCTGGAGAGGAATGAGGAGAGCATATAGAGGATAGTTGAGAGGGTTTTTTTCTGGAAAAATTTCCAATGAGAAACACTCATGTCCTGAAACCAAGCTCTTGATGGAGAAATTTGAGATTTAGAGAGAGATTTTGTTTTACACCGGGAAAATAGGCATGATGGTTCTGTCATGGCTAGCCAGATGAATCTTAGCAGCTGTGTTCTCTGCCTACTGGGCTTTATCAGAGCCTTACTGTATGGCACCAAGTGCTTGAGCTCTCCACCACCTTAACCCTTCTCCTGCTTGCTTCTCTCCAGTATCTAGACAAACAGGGTAAGACTGCTGTAACTTTCTGACCTACGACACCTTTCTTATGTCAGTGGCCGGTTTGGGGTCATTCCTGTGGGAAAAATTAAAAGCTTAAAAGATCATATTGATCACAAAACATTCCTCTGGGGACATGTGCAGAGCAGAAGAATGTGGAAGTGAGGGAGAAATCTTCAGTGCTGGGGAGAGACACTCTTCTTACATTGCAGCAGAAAATACTAGTAGGAGAAATTTTCCTTCTACATTGGCGAAGCAAATCTAGAGTAGCGTGTAAAATTTAAGACTGTCAAATAATGAGGCCAACTGATTTCAACACAGAAATGAAGTTGCTAGTTCTCATGTCTCACAGGCACTGCATATTATTTATTTTAGCACAAGGTGCTAAGTGGTGTTTAATTTGGGAGCCAAGGAGTACAGGTTTTTAAAAGTCTGAAAATGGTACAGACTTTCAGAGTGGTTCAAGTGCCTGCAAAAGGTTCTGTTGCAAACCCTGGAACTAGACAGATGATATTCAAGCACAAAATAAAAAACCACCTTCCAGCATCATACCTCAACAGTCATGGAATTACCATATTTTTGTATCAAGCATAAACCAAGGAGATAGGCTAAGCTTTACTGAAATGGTCAATTACAAAAGTGTCATGTGTGCCTTCATAAAAGATAAAACTAGCAAGGTTTAATCACAGTTGAATTGATTAAATTCAGGTAGTCTTTTCTCTTAAATAAGTTTTAGAGTCTAACAGGAATAAGTTCAGGCTTTTTCCTTCCATGTACGTCTGGACAGTCTCTGCTAATTTCCGCTAATTCTGGTAATTGTCTATGTAACGTTGTTTTCCTCTTCCCCATTTTGCCAACCACAGCCATGTATTTGGCAAAAATACTGGCGTTGCTGAGTTACTGCACACAATGAACAATGGGTGTAAGAGCCAATAGCCTTGAAAATATGTACCCATCATTCTGTCCTTTGCCTTTACAGTGCTTTAGACAAGGTCATCTTCATCCTTCCCTTTCTGTAGGAATTGGGAGAGCTACCCCAGAACTTTGTAAGCATGTGTGTGTAAAGTACAAAATCAAAGCAAGAGTAGAAACTAGACCAGAAAGTGGCAGAAAATCAGGTCACAAATGTTTTGCCACTGCCATTTGTGTTGTACCTTTGTGTCTGCATGGCCAAGTTTTCAGCCCAATCCCGTGCCATCGATGTCAGTGCACTTCTATCATTAATGGAAGGGAGATCAAGCACTTGCTGGAATTTTCTGATTTTTATGTATTGTTCTTAAATTCTTTATCTGCTCTGCTTCTCTATTTCCATAACTACTTCTCTGTTGGTCTGGTTATTTATTTTGACCCCACTGATAGAGCATTCAGCTACCTCCAGTGTTTGCAGCTTGATCTCGGTAACGTGTTAAGCTAATGAAAACCTAGTTCTACAGGCAGGTTGCTGAGTAATGGCAGTTTTGAAAGCATGTAATAAGCTTTCTAGTTGGTTACAAATGAATCCTATCAAGAGGAGAGAGCTCTCGGCAGGGAAAAACACCTGCATGGTACAGTACTAATAATTCCTAAGGGTGCCTGCTGTGTTGGTTTTTCATGCGTTTCTTCTTGTCTGAGAGCTCCACCTAACGGAGTCGACAGGAAGGCATCAACCTTCCAGATTTTCCCTTAAAATGCCTCTTTTTAGCTCTATGCTGGTGTTCCTGTGTCTTCAGGAGGGAGGGTGTGGGAAAAGCTGCATCTTTGACTTTTGCAGTAGAGGACAGTTAGTGAACAGGAATTCAGCATTACGTTGTCTTCTGTTTTAATAATGCAGAATTTCAACATGCTGCGATTTCTTTAAAGGCAAATTTAATACAGATTAAACATCTCCCAGTTTTTGCACTCAGTCTGCTTAGCTGCAAGATCTATTATCTTGCACAGACAGGGCTTCTTACCTGTGCATACCACTACTGCATATCACTGCAGCACTTTTCACAGGTACAAAATTTGATTTAATTTCTCTGTGCTGAGGCAAAATAATATCTCATCAGTAATGTATGATATTAAATACAGACAATTGCCTTGTTTTTTATAGGTTGCATGTATAGCTTGCAAGATCAGGGTCCAGATCTGCAGAGAGAATAAATTAGACTGTAGGACTACTCTTATTCATGCAAACTAATGGGAGAATGTGTCACTACCGCTCTGAGGACATTGGTGACAAAGCATTCCCAAAGATGAAATTTCCATAGGCAGTATTGCCACCTGCAAACATTCAGAAATAATGAATGCGTGTCCCCCTGCCCCTGCCAAAGTGATGTATAATTATAAAAATAATGAGCCTGCCTTTTATATTACATTTATTCCAGATTCCCCCCCCTCCCCCCCCCTTACACTCACTTCCCCAGACCGGACTTGATC
>JAVJGJ010000014.1:73722126-73756956 GCA_035590215.1 Microhierax caerulescens
TTTTTTTTTTTTTCTCCAAAATGTTTTCAGGCTCATCTTTGCAACAAGAAGTGCCCCTTTTTTGCAGTGAAAGCTGAGATCCCTTAGGTCTTGGTTACTTTAGCAGCAGTAACCAAGACCTTTTAGTATCCAAGACCTGAGGAGCATGATGTACTACACCATTAAACATGCAACCTGTAAAAAACAAGGCAATTGTCTGTATTTAATATCATGCATTACTGATGAGATATTATTTTGCCTCAGCACAGAGAAATTAAATCAAATGGAAGATGTAACAGGGCCAGCAAGAAAAGCAACGCAACATGAATCCTTGAAAATGCAATGAGGATGCTGTTTGTTGGGGAATATACCCTTTCAGATACCTGGCAGACTAAGAACAATTTACTTTTCAAAGTCTAAATATAAGCCATAGTCTAAATATAAGGCTAGAACGAGGGTAGTGGGTGCTGTCAGGTATCTAAGGAAATAGAGAAAAAGTGCTATCAGCAGGCAGACAGTTCCTCCTGGTGTAGAGAGAGAGTAGCTGAGTCAGATGCTCTCTATTCTAGGTTGTAATGAATGGCTGGAGGTCAGGTAAAGGGAAATACATCTAGACACTTCTGTTGTTTTAAATACCGTATAGGTATTCCATGACTCATACAGTAGTTGTATTGTATTGATATTTTTACAGAGATTGATTGCATTAGAAGCCCCGATAAACTGCCTCAATGCAACAAGAAAACAAGCGCTCCAACAAAATCTCTGCATGGCCTGGTAGGAAAGGTAAGAAAATTGAAACTATTGAAAATTCCAACTTCTGAATGAAATGACTTAATTATGGGGATGTATGAGAGGAAATGTACTGCAGAAAACGGTAGGCTCACATACTTGCCCTAAATAGTATACCCTGCTGCCACTGCTGGGGTCAGAGTACTGGCTGGAGGGACCATTGGGGTGATGCAGTAGGGTGTTTCTTACGTCCCTGTTGAATCTCGTGGTTTGTAGCCACGGATAAGTAAGACTTTGATGTGAAGGTGTTCCTTACGTATCTCTGTAAATTTGCCTGTTCTGGAAAACTCAAAAATGACACATATGGCCATGCCTGCACTTTTAATGTGGTGAAGAAGAAACCTGAGGATGAGAGTGTCCCCCAGAACACCACTGCTTGTGATTGCTTCTTCCCTCAGGCTGGGGCAGGGAGCAGCTGCTTGGCTCAGCCTTCCCAGACTGAAAAGCTGTGTGGAAGCAAAAGGCTATAAGGGCTATGAGCTTTCTGTTTGGCAAGGAGGTGTAGCTGATCCCTAGAAATTAGTAAACTGACCCCTACTTCTAGCAACAGACAAATTTTGGACAATCCTGCACCTCCTGTGCAGCGGAACCAAACAAGCTAGAAGGTGTTTTGCTTTCAGTTTTCTCGGTAGCAGTCTTGGAGGCTGATCCCACAGACGCTGCCCTGGGTTTCAGGTCTGTAACTTCCATCACCCAGGTGCCTTGCTATGCAGCCCGTAAGCGTTACCGAGTAAGATGGTGGCCTGAGTGACGCATATCGCAAACATAGATGTAAAGCTGATTATAAGCATTAGAGTTTAATTGAGATCTGTATTTTAAAAGTTTAAACAAGTAATCATTTTTGGCTAAAGATAAATCTTTAATCCCGTAATTTAAGTACAGCACATTGCATCTGAAAGGGGTGGTTATTGGCCTAAACAGATTGACAGTGTTTCCTGAGGAAATTGCTGGTTAAACTGGGAAGTAATTACATGAAGTCTACGTTACATCTCATTATATAGGTGTGGCACATCCTGATTTGTCAAGTGGACATTTAAGAGAGATAACTACGAATGCTAGTATTTCATTCAACATTATTTAGTAGGTGAAATGAAAACTGAAACACTATGGGAAATACAATGATATTTAAAATACAAAAAAATGTTTGTATTAATTCAGCTGAAACACATCCTGGACTGTGATATTCTCATTTCTGGATTACTTTATTCCATATAGAGAGTAACAATGACTGGGCTTCACCTCATTAGCTTCAGGTGCCTGTAGTATTGTGACCATGTCTGAAGCACATCTGAACTCCCTTTGTGATTAACGGAGGGAAATAGGCACTTTGCAGTGTTCCATTCATTTCAGAGAGCAACTTCAGCATAAGGTGAGTCACTGGGTAGAAGTATCTGTTTCAGTAAATGATAAATGGAGTCTAGACAGCTAGTTCAGATGTGTACGTCCACCCTTGGTCTGATGAATCACGCTCCTGATACCTGCACTAGACTGCCGTATATAATTGGAAGAACAGCATGACCATTTCAGGTGGCTGACTTCCAGTTGGGTATAATTGAGAAGCCAAGGAATAAAGCAGTCTCCGCTTGGGAGGGAAAAAGCCACAAGAAGTCTGGAGAGAAGGGATGGTGAATGACATTTCCTGAGATTCACTTCTCAGTTGTTCCACCTCCCAATGCCATGAATCCTGCTGTTGGTGGCTGCCGGTCCATGAGAGACCATGGTCAGGCTGATCCCTTTGCCCTGGCCCACAGGTTCTTCAAGACCTGGCAGAGCTCTCAACCTGACTCCCCTGCGCAGTTTTCCCCCAAGTGGAAGGTGGAGAGAAGTCTTTGTAGGAAAGGCAGTGCGGCTGGCTGTGGTTAAGATCCCAGTTCAGCATTCCAGCTGGAGTCCCACAGGTCATACATTAGAAGTGACAGATGATGCAGAACCTTGTTTCACGTGATTCCTGTCATATCTCTGCTTCAGTGTAGCTGATTTGTGCTGTGTTGTACGCCTTGTTTTTCATGCATTTTCCTGCTCCTCTCCTCTTCCCTGCCCCAGCTCCTCCTTTCCTCAATGTTTTTCTCCACTGTACTGTATAGCTGCCTGGTCTATGCATCATTTTATATGGCAGCAGTCTTTCAGGGTTGTGCTGCAAGAGAAGGACAGCCACTGAAAAATGGGAATCAGCAGCAATTCACAGGTACGTTTTTTTTGTGGATCTCAAAGAAAAGATGATATAAATGTGCACTGATTTTTTTACCTGCTTCTGTTCTACCAAGGATCTAAAATCAGTAAATGCTGTAATCTTTACTTAAGAAGAGGAAATGAATATGAGTGTGAAGCCAAGTGAGTTGTAAAGATTTGACTTGTTCTTTCGTCTTCACATAAATTGCTCATCTGCTGTTGACTGACGTGAAAGTTAGCGTAGCTGTACTGCTGCCCCTAAAGCTTCTTCTCCTCTAGTTGAATACGCAGAGGATTATTCCCTGGCAGAGGCCAGCTGGCACTGAATGCCTGCGCCCATTGAGCTTGCAGACTGACAGCAGGGCGGTTCCATGCACCGGGTGCATTGGGACGGATCCACGGCCAGTGTTGACCCCTGAACCATGCCTGCAAATTCTTTGCACACCTGTGAAGCTAAAACTGTGCCCTGGAACACTTAAAAAAAATTAACAACCTAAGCAACGTCTTGTAACATTCCCAAGGTGTCTTTAATGCAAACAGCCTAGATGTGGCCTCAATGTCCAGCCCAGTGTGACTGTCACCCGAGTGCCCTACTGCAGGGTCAGGCAGTAAAGGGGTGCCTGGCAGTAAGCAATCATGGGGAAGATAAAGCTGTGTAGAAACTATGCTGAATCCTGAAAGCAGTTGTTATTGTGACATTCCTCATCTTGGTATTCAGTTCGTGAATTATCCTGAATTCAAAATTTATGGAAGTTGAACCTTTAGAACCGAGTGACACTTTAAACTGAAGAATAAATTGTGAACATTTATTTTATATTGATCAATTTTACAAAATCACCCAATCTTATAATTAAATTTATAAGCCCCTTGGAATGTCTGCAACAAACGATGAGCAACTCATACATTGTTTTGCCAGTTATTTATGGAAAAGGCAGATGTTTGGAATTATGCATCTGCTCAGATAAATGTTATATATATTTCATAAACTTAGAACTGGAAAAAAATTGTGATTGAACTGATTAAAAGCAACATTACTGCAATACACTTCTGTTAATTTCTTATTTCTTCTAAGTCAATAGCTTTGTAGGCTGATCGTTTTAATCATTCGGGGAGTATCAACTATGTTGAAGACAAAAATTGTCTGCTGTGAGAAGTTGAATTATTTCCCTGGCTTAAGTCAGGAGACAATATTGCCAGTTTGAAACATGCAGAAGGGTTAGTGAGCTCTATGCACCACCCCTCTTGAACTGCACACTGTGAGCATCTCTAGGGAGAGCTCCAAGAGCTTTTGTGCATGATAGCAGGGGGAAGGTGGTCTTACGTACTGTCCCATGAGGACTGAAGAGGTTTTTTTGAAGCTATATGCTGTCTTTTAACTGCCAAATCCGACAGATTTCAGATGGCCACCTGTGAGGTTTGCTTAGCAAGTATGAAAAAGTTCAAAGTAGGAAAATGTAAACAAATCACAGTCAAAAATGAAATAATTTTAGATAAAACTGAGGATTCTCCTGCTTCCTGCCAAATTAAATGTTGAAAAGAATATTGCTGCCTGGACAAATGATACATTTCATTTAGAACAAAAGATTTCATTAGTTTCTGGGACATTTCTGGGGAAGACAAAGGGAGTTTTATTAAAAACATAAGTAAAATACAAAATCAGCAATTTAAGGTGTTAGATTATATGCATATTGACATTAACCGGAACACTGAAGTCATTGAATGAATCAAGTGTTTTGTCCTCATGGGGGTTATTAAAGTGCATATGGTCTAACATTCTTCCCATGCTGCAGTGCAGGTTACTTTGAAGTTTCTTAAATTTCAGGCCCTTTCCCATGTATTTCTTTACCAGAAGCAAATCTGTTCTTTGATGTGAACCTCCACGATTCCCAAAATCAATGGTTCTTTTCCTGCCAGTGTAGCACATCATGAAACACAACCAAAGATCTCATTTTATTACCGTTACCTTCCGAAGCATGTCTCTCCACTGACTCTACTGATAGCAAGTTGAGACGTTGCTGCAGAACACAAGATTCTCTTATGAAAGCAAGATCTGCACTGACTTCAGTGGAAAATTTTCCTGCTAATGGAGCACAGGACTGAGTCCAAACAGATGATTGCAAGAGTGTGTTTTTCACCTTGATGGAATAGCCCTCCTTAGCTCTTCTTTTGTAAATAATTTCCTTTACTGCAATGATATTTACTTTGGGAGTATAATTTAGTAAGCCAGAAATTGTGAATGTAGCTATTAGAGCCTAATGGTCTGATTTGCTTTGAACTTGTGACAGCAGTCACCTAAGCTCTTTGAACCTCCTAGAGCAGGGGTCCTCAAACTTTTTAACCAGGGGGCCAGCACACGGATGAAGTGGCAGGCAGTCACCTGCGGCTGCTTGGTTCCCCCCCCCACAGCCCCTGGCAGAGGGGGGCAGGGGGGTTCTGTAAATACCGGGGGGCCAGATTGAGGACCCTGGGGGGCCGTATCTGGCCCATGGGCTGTAGTTTGAGGAGCCCTGTCCTAGATACATCAGGAACGCTCTTAATTACGTTTAGTCTTTAAAATAAAAGAAATAAGTCTTGTCTAGTTTTGTAGGGATATAATTTTAGTAGCTAGGTGATCATTAGATATTATTCATACTGGCATTTGTATCATTCTTCGCTTTGGGACAAGATCACGAGTTCACATTCTGTAGCTGTGTTTGATAGTTACTTGCTGATGTTACTGTTACCATTATCAATAGATCAGTAGCAGATGCTGCACGGTGCAGTAGTTTTATGGTGTTCTTAGAAAAGCCTTCTGAACAGAGACATGATGCAAATATTTCTGGTTCCTGCCTCAACACGAAATAGAACTGCAGAATCTGGGGCAGGGGAAAGACTGAGAAATGGATAGACCCTGGATGGTATACATCCCTCTACTACAGAAGCCTGCAAGGTGAGAATTTCTTAGGGAAACTAACAGGATTTCACCAGTGGCTTTAAAAGATTAAGAGAAAAGCCAACAGCAAACACCGCTGGAAGATACAGACAGGGGAGCCCAGGCAGCTTTGGCTGAGCCTGGCATCGTGCTCCCCCTCAGCCGGACATTCCCCCAGTTGACTCCTGAGCCACATTCCCCAAACCCATTACACGCAGCTCTCAGCAGTGGCTCCATGGCTTGATGCCGATGCTGGAGGTAGATGTTTTGACCTGCTGTTCAGTCACACACAGCATCTCAAGTCACAGAGTGAAGGGAGCGCTCCAGCACCCAGCTCCCCGCTTTGGGCCCTTCCCCGGGTGGCACATGCCCCAGCAGCAGCAGAGCCCCTTTCCCTCGCAGGGGGACACGATGCAGCAGGAGCAGCTCCTGCAGCAGTGCCTGCCTCCTTGGAGAGAAGCATCTCTCAGGCTGCAGCAGCTTCAGTGCATGCAGCAGCTGCTGCATATGTTGGTGGTAATTCAGTTCCGCAAAAGGCTTTGGTCTTAACTAAACTATTTTTGCAACCTGGGCATTAGGTCAAAACAGAAGTTGGCTGTGGTTTTGATGCAGTAGGTGGCATCTGTCAACACAGAGGAGGGCTCATGTTTGTGGGACTGTATTTCAGGGTCATAGGTTTCCAGCTTCAGCCGAGGTGGGCATTCGAGTTTTAATGCAAAAGCACTTAGATTCAATTAGGCCAAACTATAGGAAATCATTAAGAGCTCAAAGGTTTCTAAATTAGATCTAGCTGGAGAGTGGAATGTACATGTTCACATAGCAGGCACAGCGGCTGCCAGGGGAGGTCTGGTGGGGCCATTCCAGTTCCCTGCCAGTAACTCCCTTCTGACAGGAGGAAAAGAAGTTTAGCTGGCTTGAGGCATTATATTAGATCAAAAATAGGGTTAGAGTGACATTGCAATTACAAAGTGCTAATTGAAGCACAGGCACAGTGAATGCTAGAGCTAATTAGAAAGGGACAAGACGCCTGTGTGCCAGTCTCTCAGGATGGAATTTGCCCCAGTTCAAGTTCTTCGCATCGCTTGATTTCCACTCAGAGCAACTACTGGCGGGTGGAAAGGTGCTTGGGTAATGCAGTTTCCCATCGTGGCATTAAAATACTTGAGGGAGAGGTGGGCTAACCAACATGCAGTACTCTTCTGTGAGATTGTTCAGGTTAAAACACTGCTTTATTACAATTCAGTGCCAGGTGAATGAGAAATGTGCTGCAGTTCTACATAGGCACATCAGAGCTTGAATGCTTGCTTCCAAGAGAAAAGAAACACAAAGCAAAAAGGTTGTTGGCCAGGCAACAAAAAATATTAAATATAAACAATATTAAATAATGATTCCAGCTGTACCCAGTATGGAGAATTAAGCTTCCCTTCTCTTTTTATATACTTTTAGTAGATGTTAGTTCTGTTCTATATAGTATAATATACATTAAACAACAAAATAAAAAGTGCTGCAAAACCCATTGTTACCTTTCTAAAGCTCTTTGTGCTTTTATTTCTCTTATAATGTAGATACTGTAAAAGATAATCATATGCTATTATGGTTGATTTATTCCTATTTGTACAGTTCTTTCAAAAGGTAGGAAATGGCTCTTGCCATTGCACATTTTGGCTATTTTTACTATTCTTCTACATTTGTCAGTTTAGCACGGAGTAGAGCAGACAAAGGCACTTGCTAAATCACACCACCTCCCTCTACTAAAAGCAGGAAATGGGAGGAAGGAAAGCTTGCATCAGGGGGCTAGCTATGGAGGAAACAATAAATCACATCACAGCTTCACCCACTATTATTTAGTTTGAAATAAAACTAAAATCCTTCACTATTTCTAGGCTTCAGTAGTATGTATACTTACTTAAGTATATACTTAGTTCTGCACAAAACTGAAGTATATGTTAAGTGCCACTGCCTGAGAATGAGACCTATAAATATCAATGCCTATTGACCCTGACTTGGAGGGAGGTGCAAGTGGGAGGAATTTCACCGCCGGTTTCATTAACTCTTTGAGTTTTCCAGTTCAGTAATGTAAAAAATGTTAGACAGAACAGGAACATGCTAAATACTTGGTAACCATTTACACGATTTCTACCAACTCATTTTCTTTCAGGTATGACAGGTCTCCATCGGGTTCTTTTAACGTGTTACCTATAATTATAATTTGTTTCCATCCCCCCTTTTATAAATCATGCTTACAAAACCAAGGAACTTACTATTATCCTCTTGTTGAAATTATGTGGTTCAGAGAAAGGAGATTGCTTGTAAAAGGGGTGCTAGGAATTCAAGAGGGGGGTGACCGAATGGCACAGAATGACATCGATACATTTGCCAACACAGTTTTTATTTCCATCAACACTGGTAAATATTAAATTATTACATCAATATTGTGAAGAAAACCCACTGTGCAGCTCAAGGCAAAATGAGAACAGCTTCTTCTATCATAGGCTGATTTAACATAGCGCTGATCTATTGCAGCTCTTCCCAGGTAAAGAACTGGGTATAATGATGTAATGATGGTATCAGAGGCACAAGCAGAATGAATTTTCCTAGATAGATATCTTTAACAGCATCTAGGAGCCCAGGCCACGGACCAAACTGTGACTAGATAAGGAGCTGCAGAGCGTTTGAAGACTGTTCCTAAACCGAAGAAATTAGGAAATGTATATGCTAGAGGGGATACAGCACAGCTATTAGACATGAATAGACCTGTTTATGGAATGCCGTGTAAGACGAGCATGTGTGAGATACGGTTTTTCAACTATGTAAGGCCAAAAAGAGATGACAAAGGACCAGGCAAGACAGATGGTGGGAGGAACAAATGCTGGTTCCTGCAGGAGAAGGGGACCTTGTCAGCATGTGGCTTTGTGCCTGAAGACTGGAGAGCTGGTCCTAAATGCACAGGCCCTTCAGAGTGTTTCTGGAAAGAATTTTAGGAGTCTTTTCTACAAGAATAAAAATAAAAGAGATTTTCTTTAGCAAGTTTCTTTTAGGAATAATGGTAGAAATTCAAGTGTCATCAAAGTATCTCAGTATAATTAGCTGCCTCAAGACCTTCAGAATTTATTTGCTTGCCTATCATAACTTCCAGAAAGATTGGAGAAAAAACTGGCTTCTTTAGGCCAACTCAAGCAACACTAAGTAAAGGAAATGTTAGGCAGAAGTGTAATTACAAACTTGATGATATTACTCCAAATATACATTGATAAAAATATGTACAGTTAGAACCGGAGATCAAACCAGGCCAACAAAATAAACCAAAAATATAGGTAAATACGGTTCCTAATGTCCTCATGTGTTTGTAAGAATTATAGATTTCCCTTTTGTCCTATCAGAGAGACAAAGAAAGAAAACTAATTGTCTTAATTTCATCACCACATTTATGAGATACGATTTTAAAGGTCATAGTTTTTCTCACAAGCTGGACAGTTGAGTAACTGGATGGCATGGGAGGATTTGGCTGTAATCACCAAGCAATTTGTGGGGATGAAGATTTTCTGAACCTTCTTCCTTTGTATCCTGTAGTATTCTCTTCCCAATCTCTTTTCCTATAGTTTTAATGATACCCTATGTACTCCAAGCAGTGTTCTTAGTATCTGCAGCAAGACCCTGGAGCACCGTGCAGGTGAAGTATTTTCAGGTTCGATTTTTACCAAGAGATGAAGCTTTCAACCTTTGACGAGACTTTAATGGGTTGCCCCTAGATGGCACCCTGTAAGGATACAACTATAATCAATTACTCCAAACTTGTTGTAAAATGGGGAAAAATTACAATTTCTTTCTTCAGCAGCAATAAAAGATAAATACAAGGGGAAAAAAAATAGTGTTCCCAGTGCTTTGCACACCAAATGGGGTTGGAAATTTCTGCTTCCCAGGTCAGTTGGGAATAATCTTTGCTCATCATCACATGATCACTGATCACTCCTTTCTTTTTTTAATCTTTGTTTATAGATGATTCCTTCTGAATCGTATCTTGCCGCTGGCCTAACTGCAATATGTATTGTTGAGCTATGTTTTTGTTACTGCAATCACATAAAGATGGAAGGAAAGCAACTCACTAACAAAAGTGTCCTGCCACTATTGTATGTCATCTTTTCTTTGGAAAGATAATATTAATAGAGAGGGATGATTGATTTCTCGTTTCTGACACTTTACCAGCCCCAGGAGATTTTTTTTTCCCAGTGGTGAAGGTGTTACATTTCTATGAATCCCCTCTCCTTCATTTTTTTTTATCATCCTCTGAATGCCTAGCTGTCAAGCAGCACGCCAGACCAGCATACTTCCAGCCTAAAGGATTATAAGAGGATGTGGTTTTTAATGTGCAGCCTGAATTTTGAGCTTAACCTTGAGGACTATGTGTTGGACTGCAAGTGCATCCTCATGTGCGCTTGGCTGCACCTCCTGGTGCCCAAGGACATACGCCGAGTACACCGGCTGTTGGGGGACAGGCAGGCTGCAGGGGTGCAGTGCTGGCACAGTGCACTCACCACTGCCCCCCAAACCCTCACTCAGAAAAGTGTAGTCTGAAAGATGCCTTCGTAGCTCATAAAATGCAGGTCGCTCATGAGTGAAAGGTTCATAGGCAGACAGGGCAAATAAAGAGCAAGGTCTCCAGAAATCTGGACTTCCTAGGCTTATTTTCATTAGCAGGTTCTGTAAAAACAAACCTGAATGGTTATGTCCAATGGCTGCTCTATCTTTTATGTAATACAGGACACAGCAATTGGGAAGAAAAGGAAGGAAACAAAGCCTACCATTCCTAGCAAAAATCGAAATGAATCCTTATTTGCAAATAAGCTCACCCAATGGTATTCTGGGGGCTAGAAAGGAACACAGCAGAACAGAAAGCAGCAACTGTGGCAATTGTTTGTCATAATCTTGCAAAAAAGGTGTCAGAAGGAGAATCCCATTATGAAAGGGTGAAAGGTGGATGTAAGATGGATTTTTTGGAATTCGGTTTACTGTCAACACAGGATGGGTGTTTCACGAAAACCGGGAAAAAAAATTATGTCTCAAAGCCTGGGCAGGACCTCTAGGACTCCAGAGAGCTGACCCACACATCTGCCATGGGGTTCATGATGGCAAGGTGCTTCACTCCTGGCCCTCTGACCAGAAGTCCACATGGCCCAGAGGACTGCAGGCTATTGTGGGCTATTCTGGGATGGATTTTGCATAGTTTTTTGCATCCAGCAAGGACAACTGTTTCTAATTTCTCAAGAATTGCTAAATATCTTATAAAGGCTTTTCCGCTAGCAGCTCCTGACACTAGGAACCACTAGGAATCATCAGTGGCTTTTGTCAAAACAGGGAAGGAGAAGGGCAAGAAAAGACAATAGGGTTAAAGGTACATCAAACAAATGGAAAAAACCCCACATGAACAACACTGTAATTCTATAATCACTCCCGGATGTAAAGATTGGCCCTCAGCTGTTTAAGTCAATAAACAGGCTCTGAAGATCAAGCCACTGAAAGCAAAGACTAGTGCAGTGATATGTTTAAAAGAATTGAAATACGCTTAAATAATGGATGTTCCAGCTTGTGTATTTCACTTGATCAGCGTATTTTTCCTCTTTATCACTTGCAGAAAGCCTGACTGCTGTCTCTTGAGAGGCAAATAATTTAGACTGTGTCTAGGAGAGCTGAGATCTAAGATAAATAGCTATCATCAGTGTGATAGAACCTGAGACAGCATGGCACATAAGTCAGGGAGCTTCATAATTGCAGTCTGATTATTAGTTTGGAGACTCACTCTATCTGTGCTAGCATAAGAACAAATTTCTATAAATATGTGGTAGAAAGAGTGTAATTTGTTCTTCATATAATACCTGTTTTACGCTCTACTGGAGCCAACTGAGTCACTGAAGTATCAATGGACTGTTACAGTGCTGTTTTTAAAAAGTATTTCTACAGAATCTGAAATTGTGTATGCCTGTAATTATTTTATCATCAAAATTTCTAAGTGAATATTAAACCCCTGCTTCTTGCAAATTGGAGCTGAAAACCAAGAGCTATTCTTTGAACTGCTAATGTAAGGTGCTCCCAAAAAATCAGGCTGCAGAGGTTTCAGACTGAAATTTCCAAAACAGTGGAAGGATTTTCCATGAGTTCCTCTGCATCTCAATTTCTTCTTAGTCAAATGGAAAGGGTACCATCTCCCTCTCCCACAGGAACGATGTGATGGTGAATTCATTCAGTCTCCTCAGGCACCTACGTCAAGTAGCACAGAAGGAAGGAGTCACAGAGAACACGTACATCATGCGAGCTGGGCTGGGAAGATGACCAGTAAACAAGGCAAGGGGCCTCGCGCAGAACAGCACAATGACAAAGAAGGAAATAGCTGCTTGGGAAGTAGCTCCATCCCCCTGGGCACAAAGTGATACACCAGGACCAATGGACAAAAAAAAAAAAAAAAGCAAACAATCTTTTTGAGACATACATCACGCTGCAGATTCACAAAAGGCACAAGCCAGCATTTAACAGCTGCAAAAACGTGCACCTCCACTATACCTTTACTTTTGAGACAGTGATTTTGTAACCTTACCAATTCACAATTTGGTTAATGTTACTGAAAACGATTTTCTTACACAGACAAGACAAAAGAAAAACTGAAGCCTTCTTAAACTACAAGGATGATTTGCCTCATTAAAACAATCTGTAACTTTTCAGCTGTGTTTATCCTGCAAGTCCAAAAATGGGTATTTTCACCTATTAGAAAGATGCTCACAGCTTTGCACTGAAAAAAGCTGTGCACTGTCTTGTGGTGCTCTGTCAGTATTAATATATATGTTTGAAGACTTTGGATACTTCCAAAGGAAAATGTGGTAAAATACTTTGAACATTTAGCCAGTTCCCAGCTTTTATCTATATGCTTTCCCATAGTGAATGACTAAGGGTCCTTTTTCTGTCTTGTATCAAGGACCAATGGAAATTGTTTTACAAAGAAGAAGAGGAGGAGAACAGCAACTGTGAGTGGCACTACAACAGGAGACATCCATTATGTATAGCTCTGTCCCATTATTGGTGACAGTAGAGATCCTGACCCAACCACCTCCATCTCATTTTCATCATGACAAAGGACTTAGTACCAAAAGCACACAAAAGACACCATTTCTTTTATTGCTTTTGCTGATTAATGCCATGCAAAGGAGTATCCTTATTAGGTATTCTTACAAATGCCTGTATTGAGCAGTAGGAAGGGAAACAAACTTTCACACAGAGAATTTAACATAATGCTTAGTGCTGCCTGTGCTCTCCCAGCGTCTTCAGGGGGAATAAGGAACTTTGTGGTACCACAGATCCCAATTTTCAAAGTACAAACATAGAATAGACTTTGTCTACAGGGAGATTCACGCAAGTTCCTAACTCTATGTGGCTTCTTTTTTTTTTTTTTTTTTTCTTTTCTTTAGCGAGAAAGACTTTTGGTGCCTTTAAAAGGAGAAGAGTGAGTGTAGGGTAACACCATTTCTTCCTGGAGTTACCTGTAAAGGAATGAAGCTGGGTTAATTAATATTGATAACATACAGCTGTGGGCTGGCGTCAGGGGTGGTGGGTTGGTCGATGTAGAGAAGGTGCAGCTGTGGCTGTTCTGTGAAGAGGTTGGGCAGACAAGGGAGAGAGAGTGGGAAGAAGCAAGAGAAGAGAGAGCAAGCTCTGGATGAGGCGAGATGAGGAGAAGGCAGCAGAGGGACTGGCATGAAGAGTGTGCCAGTATGAGATGGTAAACGACCTTGTTGCAGCTGGATAGTTTGGAGAGTGCTGCAACAGTTACCTACTTGATCTACAGAGAGCTCAGGTTCAAAAGTCCTTGTCACAACACTCACGTCCCAGGAATGCATCCTGGCCAGTGAGATATGCTCACGTAACATTCTCCCAAAGTCCTGCTAAAGCTTATTTAAAATTTCACTAGATAAGATCGAGAATTAGAGCTAGAGTGATGCAGAAGCCTGCACGCTGCATCTGCGGGACGCATGTAGGCTTTCTTTTCTGAAGACCAGGCATTTTCATAATTTCATGTGAAGTAAAAAAACCACAAGGTGGCAATGAGAGTGTCACTATGAAAGGATAGCCTCCTGCATACCGATGAGAATTTTACAATCAGGTTAGAAATGTTGGTTCAGCTTCCTTTAACTGGTCATCTTCAGACTGCCTCATAAGGAAAGTCAGAGAAGAGATCAATCACCAGTGCTTTTTCTTCTAAGGTTTCCATTCTATTAAAAAGCCAGTATGACAAATGGTCCATTTCTGGTAGAAAGTGGTTTTACTTGTTCTTTTGTTGGCCCACACTTCCTTTGCTTTCCTGGCATATGCTGAAAGGCCAAGACTGCCCTTCTACTCAGTTCTTGGGTCTCTCCCTGATTTCATCTAACATCTGCAATACTTTTATGCCTCAGTTTCACCATGTCAAACACTGTCTCGAGCTATCAGTAGCTCTGAAATAAGAAGAAAAGAATGAGGATACAGGAAGATGGGAGAGTTGGTATTTCTGGCAATTTTATTTCAAAGCATTATTAAGAAACTTCCCAGTCTGTCCAACTCATTGGTAGCCCAAAGGAATACTTTGAAAGAGGAAGGTATTTTACACATAGAATATAACATGTGAGGCCAGCTGGGAGGAGGTATCTCTGTTTTCTTAGCTAAATACAAAGAAGGAAGGGAGAAAGAAAACACTGCTAATATCAGTTAGCAAAAAATTAGCTACCATAACAGAGTAGTAAGTTATACTGTTTGCAGTGGCCTAGATACATCTTTTTCCACTGGAACTAGAACCATTTTTTTAAATTCACCATTACTCCAGTCAGAAGCAGGTGTGTTTAGAAGACCGGGAAAGCTACTTTTGGAAGAAAGAACTGTGAGTCTTTGGCACGAAGCCAGTTACAGTTTGGAAAGCAGAGACTGAATTATGGCAGAACTGGGGTTTTTTGCTGTTACTTTTTTCATTTAATCTCCAATGTGTAGAGCTGGATCAGGGCAGCTACCACCCAGAAGTGTCCCTGAAAATATGGTTGAGACTGTATCATTCTTGCATGTGGACATCAGCTTCCCCTGCTAAGTTTCTACTTCACAGCCTCATCATAAAATTTCACACTGGGTTAAATTTTGGCATGATTCAGAAGAAGATGAGCCAGTAATTAATGAAAAGAAAGATTCAGCAACACAGTAATGGGAAGCTAATGCTGCTGCTGTTTGAAAAACTGGGGTGGGGGGAAGAAGAGGAAGGGAAATTATGTCAGCAAAAGACATTTACTGTTCTTCATTTCTTCACAGACCTACTCCTTGGAACTGCATTTCTCCAGAGAGATCTGTTGAGCACTCTTCATTGTTGTCAAAAGACCAGTTGTGTCAGTGATTTTCTTACAGTCTAGATACTGAAAAACTTGTGAGGTTGTTCAACACCAATGGCTACCTGGAACCAAGTTTTGTTTATAAAGTGAATTAAATTATAATGCCAGATTCAAAGGCTGAATACAGAACTTGTATACCCGTAAGTTCGGCCCATCCATAACAAATGTTAGTAGAGCAGAGCTCATTTCCCCAACCGAGGCATTCACCTCTGTTAAGTTCAAACTAGCTATATCTCTGCCACAGCTGGATAGTATAAAAAGAACTCTTAGGAAAAAAAAAATGCAACAGTGCTTCCCTTGGCAGTGTACGCTCATTACAGTGCTTGCACAGAACTCTGACTGTGTGTCCTTTCATTCTTTACTTGCTCTCTAAGGAGTTAGGATTAGTGTTAACATGACATCTCAGCTAGCTCAGCTGCTGGTCCCTTATTACAGGTTCTATGCTGCAGCTGAGGTGAGACTGCATGTCTTGTTACGCGCTGGCCTCGTGATGTACGCTAGGAAAGTCATAACTTTTCTATTTATGAAACAAAGAACAATAGCATTATCTTGTCCTGGAGTTCTCTCATAACAAGGTTTTGCTGTACAAAATTCTAGCTTATTTCTTCCCTCCATCACTCTTCCAAAGCCTTACCTAACCGGCCACTAAAGTGATATGTTTCAAACTTGTCAAGAGTTGTTGCCTTGCTCTGATTTTCCCTTCAGGGCTGTGGATGGAATAACTGTCTCTAAAAGAAAAGCAAATTAATCATGCTTATTTTTCAATGCACCCTCACTCTTCATACAAGTCATCATTAATTATTTATCATGTAGGCCCTAAAATCACCCATGGTGACAAATGCAAAGACAATGAAGTAATCACCTAATTTTGAGGCCTGATTACTTCTTCAGCTCAAGGTAAAACTACCTGGCTGTAAATAGAAGAATTTTTTTTCATTTTATACTTTCATTTTATACTTAGGGCGAGCAGTTGTAGCTGTCTTTGTTACAACAAACCCTCGGGGAGGATACTAGCTTAGACACAAGCGTGGGTCCTTTGTTCCCCCTGACGATGTTCAAACACTTATGTATATAGTAAACAAGTGAACATTTCTGCATACTCCATGCTGAAGCAAGAGTGCATGCACTAGTGGTTTTCATCACAGTTTTAAATATTCAGGCTCTGCCTGTTCAGGTTGTTACAAACTACTCTGTACACCATCCAGTTATGTGACCTCTGTACAATGGCTGGTTGCTTGAATGTCTCTGTTATCTTCAACATTCTTAAGGGTATTTCCTGATTAGAAATCTAACATTCCCAGCTGTGGCTTCCTAATACCCTCAGCGTGCTCCAGGGTCACCAAACAGGTCGCATATACATTCTACATAGCCACAGCTCACTAGCAAATTTCACGTCTGTAATGCTTGTTGCAGCACCTTTGATTAATATATATTTCATTGTGGCAATGCTAATGGTGATCCCTTCGAGTTACAAAGTCCTGACTGCTTAGTGTGACCATAAGTACATAGCGTGACCACAAATGCAAGGGCCCTTCAAGATCTCCCCTGAAGAGCTGTGGGGAGAGAGGGAGAGTGTTACTTTCCTAGTCTGTTTCTCCACTGCCTGCTCTCTGAAAACAGGTGGACTGGAGAGGAAACTGAAGCCACCCATGTCCCGCATGGGACACTTGCCGTGTCCCACCAGTAGGTCACAAGTCACCACCATCTGCAGCTCCACCTCTAGCTTAGCCACATCATGTGGCCCCACAAATGCCAGCCTCTACCACGTGACTGGAGGCCCCTTCCTTCCCCACCAGAGACCCAGCAGAGTCTTGCATTCACCTAACAGAGAGATCAGTGATGGCTCTCATGTGAGGGTGGCTTAGCTCAGCACACGGCCATATATAGCTTCTGCCACAGCCAACTCTCTTCCCTCTGCTACAGCAGAGATCAGAACTGCTCATGGGTCAGCTCCTGAACAGCTGCAATTTGCAGCACATATTTTTATTTTATAACCAAAATCTGTCACAGTTTTTAGGTCTGGAAAAGGCAAGACAGGTTCAATGCACCCACTACATCTAACTGCAAGATATCTGTTGAGAGACAAGGACACAAGCAGCTCACTAATCTTCTTTCTCTCAGACTCCTACTTCCAATTTGATAATTTCTTCCAGTTGGATGGAAACAAGATGACATTTCGGAAGACTCAAGTAATGTTGAGTAGAGAAACAGGGCAGGAGCACTGCCCAGAGGAAACACAATGGAAGGTGCCCTATAACTGGGAGATGAAGAAAAAGAGCTTTGCTCAGCTTCCTTCCTCCTTTCCATGAGGCTTCAAGAACATTCCTCAAGATTTACCTCTATTGAACTAGTTATCCTTAATAGGAAAAGTGAAGGACCCACTCCAGGAATTAGGTCACACACCCCTGCTTCCTGGCAAGAAATAATGGAAAAGGATCTGAGCGAAGGTATCAGTCAACACATCAGTGTGTTTTCTTCCTTATAGCCAGGAAGTCCAAAGTCTATTTTTTCCTACTACCCAGCTCTTGTGGTTTTAAGTATCTTGGACCTTCAGAAACACTGGGAGACTATCTTTTAATTCCACTTGGCAGATTACAAGTTTTATTTTAAAATTTGACTATTCAAATTGAAGGGTTTTTTTCTGTTAGCCAGTGTCTGTTGGTTACAATTTCTGGTTGTCCCTATTCATTCAACTCTGACACAGCTGTGTCTTTTGGTCAACATCCATTTTCTAGTAGCTAATTGACTTTTACTTACTAAGTTAAGAATTTATCAAACCTGGTTTAAATATGGTTATTTTCAGGAAAAAAAAAAAGAGTGCAAACATTTCAACAAATATTTATACCAAATTGAAGCCAAACACTCCAAAATCAAATCTAAATTCATCTCAGCCATCCTGGGCACCATGGAATATTAATTACTTGGTGGCCATTAGTCTCATTTTCATCTGAACTATGCATCTCTGCCCCATGTGTCCTGGTGCTTTTACTCTGTCTAGAAGCCCTCTTGAGGTTATGTAGCTCTACAGCACAGTCACAATGAGAGGGCTGCAAGTACCACTGCAAAGAGATTACGTAGTGGTGCACTGGTCCTGTAACAGAGCTACAGAGAAAACAAGAATATTTGCAGATCTTTCACTTGTATCTCTCTCTTTTCAGTATTGTGGAGTTATGAATTAGAGCACCATGAATCTGGAGGGATTTTGTGTGAAAAAAAGCTTCACTGAAGTCAGAAGAAAACACACAGAAAATCAGGTTTTAAAAGAGGAAACTTCTAGAAGAAGATATATTCCTCAAAACAAAGTCCAAGATAACATGTCCTGGATTTGCAAATGAATAGGAGTAGGAAATAACGTACGAGAAGTAAACCTGTTCTTAGTAAGAAACCTCCTCTAGATAATCTTGTATAGTCAGATCAGGTTTACTTTAATAAGGCATAAAAAGCTTTTTTCAAAATTAGTACCATCTCTTGAATAGGACCTACTAGGAGTCTCCATTGATGCCTACTGGCAGTTGGCAATACAATGTGAGATGAAGGAATTCATAGTAACCATGCAAACTTTAAAAACCACGTTGGCTTTCTCAGAAATGACAAGGTATGTTTGTAAAAAAGTTAGAGGAGCAAACCTGTAAATGAATTATCCTGCAGCCAAACCAAGTCACCAGGTGATCTTTGGAAAAAAACCCAAGCAGCTAATCTTGGGGTTTTACCTGTTCATTTAATTCTAAGACACCAACCCCTTCAGACCCTTTGGTAAACCTAGATGCATCATGCCTGTGCCATGACTCACATGAAGAGGAAAAATTCTCCTGTCTCAACAGTCTTTATGGAGTATTTAAATGAGTAAGAACAGATGTTATTTAAAAAACCAAGCTAGCAACTTCAGGGTGTGGTACATGTAAACAAGGGGGGGGCGGGGAGGGGGGGGGAATTACAATTATGACAAACAGGAGATGGGTATGAATCATTGAAAGTTATGTGATGGAAACGCAGAAGGCATAAGCAAGAATTTGAAGCTTCTAGAAGAGCAAAGCAAAGAATAATTATCAACATTTAAAGATTTCAAAGTAATTCATCAACATTTCCCTCTCCTGTACTGTGTTTGAAGGAATCAAACCATATCAAGAACAAGTGGAGTGAGCCTCTCCTTAAAAATTCACGATAGTAGCCGAGATTGGCTGTGGCTTCTGCCTAAAACAGTTGCTAGTTTTCATCCCTGAGCTGAGCAAAGCCTGAGGAAATTATTGGTTATAAGATTCATTTTATTCACAGTCCAGGTAGTTAACTCATAACCACTGCTCTGCTCAAGTGCTAGCTGTTAGTTCTGCTCCACACAGCTTTGTGTGGAGGCTAGAGTAGATGGGACACTGTAGCATAATTCAAAAATCTCTGTATGTATTTTTTGCCTTAAACTTCCGTTCTTGGAACCATGTGATGAAGGGAGAATCTGTAGGTTTTTTCTTCATTACAATTCTTCACTGTAATGGTTTCAGAGAAACATTTGAAACAGGAACCATGAATGATAAGTACAGAATCCAATAAGATAAAACACATGACTCTAAGACACTACCATAGTTTTTCTGGTAATCCAATAACTATTTGATGATCAGAATGAGGCTTGTCCTAAGCAGCCTGCTCTGACTGACCTTGCTTTAGCAGAGGGGGTTGGACTAGGTGATTTCACGAGATGCCTTCCAATCTCAACAATTCTGTGATTCTGTGTTTGCAATGTCAGACACTTCATTATAATTTTAAAGGGGTTCATCTTATAAACAGTAAAGAGACCTATAGTTTTCTGTTTACTGTGTGCCTATCATTTCCCAAACACTTCCCCCTGTGCATGAGTGCCTGCATGCACGCTCTCCCTCACATACACACACACAGATGGTCCTGCTCTTATCTAATCTATATGAATAATGACTTGGGCATAATAAAAAGCACAGCAGGAATCTCTTTTAAATGCCTGTGTCAGAACGATAATGTGAGCCAATATGAAGATGGCATTTCATTAATTGAGTTACATCAGTGACAAACATGACAAGTATGAATGTGCCAGTCTCAGAATTCTCTCAAGCAGTTCATTATGCACCTCTGGTATGTCACCTTTCCACCAAGGAAGTAGTGAGATCTGAGAAATAAGTTTTCACGTGGAAGTCTACCATCTCCCGTTTCCACAGTGATCATGCCTCTCTGTGGATCTGTGAGAGGCACAGTATTTCAGAAGACTTTTATGGCACTGGCATACAATTTAAGTCACCACTTTCCCAATCAGCCATGTGTTGACATGAGTAGATCACCTATAAAGCCTGAGCATTGTTGAACATGAAATACGGTAAGAGATCAGTTGATTCAATTGCACTATGCACTCTGGGAAGGGTAAATCATACAGTACAACTTGCATTTAAGGCAAGTAATCCTATCTTTCCATTTTTCAAAATATCTCCATCATGGTGTCCATTAAGTTGCTGAAATCAGCGGCTTCAGAGCTCTAACAAAAATGTATACAGTGGTCTGCCAGGTACCATTAGTTTTAGGGCAACTCAGCAGTATTTTCTTTCCGCTCTGAGCACTGTGGGACTAAGAAGAACATCCCACTTGTCTTTTATTGGTCAGATTGCATGTATTTTACCAGGAAGACTCAATATTTTTTTGTTTTAAATCAGACTATTTTATTTGTAAAACAGCTGAGTGTTGAGGGCTAATGAAGAATTGCTTTGCCAGAACCACAAGCCTCAGGAATGAATGGCTTGCAGGGAGGGGTGAGCAGTAGCCAAGAAGCTGGAAGGAACACTTTGCATTTGCTGATCATCTTTAATGAATGTATTTTACCCCTTCTCTCATTCAAAACCAAGGACACTCTTTCAGATTCTCAAGGTCCACTAAATAAAACACAAAAAGAAATGTCACAACCTGAAACCAAATGTCAGCATCCTTCAACATTTCCACTAGCATTTCTGTTTATCTGAAAAGCTACTCAAACCGTTTAACACAGCTGCTTGCATTAATATTACTTATTTCTTTGCTATGTAAACTTAAATGCTCCTTGAAGTTGGCCACAAAAATATATGTCTATGGATAAAGGAAACAGACCTTAGTTTATAGACTGAATATTTGCAAATGAATGTGTATCCGAGACATCAAGACCAACATTTCCCTGATGTATTATGCTGTGCATTGCAGTGCTTCAGCATCAAAAGTATACAAACCCCACTTAGCTGGTACCTCAGCAGCAAGTCTGTGGCTGTAAATGCTACATTTGTTGAACCTTCCAATAACATTTTTATATTTAGCATCTGGAACTGCATCAGCTTCATCTGGCTCTTCCAATAACAATCCAGCAATGTAAATGCAATAATCTTTTTGAAAACCATCATCCTTTAAATGGGAGTTTGTTTTACTTGAAACATTCAATATATGCATATGGAAAGCCTTACACTATGACATCTTCCTAATTTGCCATTCATCTAGTGAGAGTGTTCACATATTATCATTTTACTGAAAATACCGAACAGTTCTAGATGCAAGGATAGCTTGTTGCTCTAAACTGTTTAAACTTTGTGTCCTTTTTCCTTGGGAAAACAAGGTAGCGTAAAAGAACAAGGACCACAAGATTAAACAGAACAACCAACATTTGTCTCTTGTCCATTGATACTAATCAAATGTTAACAATGCATTCATAGTAAATATTTATGGAATGATTTCTCTTGTGTCCAGGGAACACACTGTAATTCTTAACATATGGCTAAAAGCCAAGTGTTCCTCTCAGACACATACTATTAAATAGTATCTGTTCACTATATGAATTCCAATATGTTCATTATCTATGTATGAAGCGACGTTTTATTTCTGTTACACAATAATTAATAATTGTTAATAATTATTGATTATTAATAATCACTGCTAGTTCTTCATACAAACATTTATTTTTCTGTGCAATTGCAGCTGTAGAATCACTGTAAGTTAGCTGTTACCTCCACTTTTACAACATATTTGTTTATATTTCTGATCTATTGACCACCTGAATACACAGATTTCTATTGTAGTACAGGCCAGCTTCGTGAAGAGGCATAAGCACTATTCCCAAGAGTCATTCTGCATTTTACCTGGTGACTGCTTCATACAAAATACAGAAACAGGACAAGGAGGAACACCGTGACCTCCCCTCCAGGCTAAAAGTCTGAACCCACTGACAAATCCCTTCTCTATCCCTTCTGCTTCTTATTTCCATGATTGTTTTGTTACAAAGCCTTGAAATGTTCTTTTTATCCATAGAATCATAGATAGAATCATAGAATTGTTTAGGTTAGCAAAGACCTTCATCATCAGATCCAACCATTAAACTGCCAAGTCCACCACTAAACCGTATCCCTAAGCGCTATGTCTACGTGTCTTTTAAATACCTCCAAGGACGGTGACTCAACCACTGCCCTGGGCAGCCTGTTCCAGTGCTTGACAACCCCTTCAGTGAAAAAAATTTTCCTACTGTCTAACCTAAACCTTCCCTGGCCCAGCTTGAGGCCCTTTCATCTTGTCCTGTCGCTTGTTAACTGGGAGAAGCTACCAACACCCACCTTGCTACAGCCTCCTGCCAGGTAGTTGTAGGGAGCAGTAAGGTTCCCCCTGAGCCCCCTTATCTCCAGGCTAAACAACCCCAGTTCCCTCAGCGGCTCCTCATAAGCCTCGTGCTCCAGACCCTCCACAAACTTTGTTGCCCTTCTCTGGACACGCTCCAGCACCTCCATGTCCATCTTCCAGTGAGGGGCCCAACACTGACCACGGCATTCCAGGGGCGGCCTCACCAGTGCTGAACACAGGGGGACGATCCCTTCCCCAGTCCTGCTGGCCACACTGTTTCTGACACAAGCCAGGATGCTGTTGGCCTTCTTGTAAAAATAAAATTAAGTCTAAAACAAGGTAGCTACATTATAATTGTGAAAACCTCTTATCAATGCATACAAATATTTTAAGGGTGGGTGTCAAGAGGATGGGGCCAGACCCTTTTCAGTGGTGCCCAGCAAGAGGACAAGGGACAACGGCCACAAACTGCAACACAGGGAGTTCCATCTGAATATAAGGAAAAACTTCTTTACGTGAGGGTGAGAGCACACTGCCCAGAGAGGCTGTGGAGTCTCCTTCTCTGGGGATACTCAAAACCCACCTGGACATGATCCTGTGCAACCTGCTCTACGTGAACCTGCTTTAGCAGGGGGGTGGACTAGATGATGTCCAGAGGTCCTTCCCAACCCCAACTATTCTGTGATTCTGTGATACTTTTTCAGGGCAGGAAGGAAATGGGATGGTCTCCAGACATCTGTGTGAGTCCTAGCATGCTAACGAAAGACAGATGTGCACGCTTATTTGCCACAATGTTTTTCACTTCTTATTTGGTGTAAGTATTTTCTTAGCTTTTTCCTTAATTACAGTGGCATGAGGTGAAAAAAGCAACAGGTCCCAGGATGTTTGACTTTGATTTGCTCTGATTTGTACAACTGTAACAGACAAATATTTCAGGGTTTCATAGGTTAGAATCACGTAAAGGCAGATCTATAAGCCCATGTTTAGGACTCCATTTCCTTGAATCATATTTTAAGAACACTATTTTGAGATGGAGTCTAGAAAAGCTTGGATTCAGTGCTGTTAGTACTGAAAATCTGCTAAATGCTTGTCTGAAATTGTACCTTTAAAATATATTTTTTAGTACTGTGTTTCACTAGCCTTAACCATATCAACCCACCAGAAAGCTATGCATGCATGGAAGAGCTGAAGGCCCAGCAATAAGATTTAAATGTTGTTATTTTCCATGAACCGAAAGAGGATCTGACCAATTCCACTGCAGTGGAAATGGGCTGCTATTGCTAATCCTGCCTCAAGCACCAAGTTTTCAGCTTGCCAATGCTACTAGGAAGCTAGGCTGTTACTTAATATCCTATTATCTAAGAGCAGCATTTTTGTATTCTGCCCAGTGTGCTGCATGCTCCTCCCAGAAACACAAAACACAAAGCTCAGCTCCAGTTTGAGAGAAGAAAGGCTGTATCATACAACCAAAGTCCATGGGGCAACAGATCCCCTTCCTTCAGTGGCAAGTATATATCTGGACACAAATGTTTTTTGATTTTCTTCTAAACTCATTATCTAAGGGAAGAAAGAGAAGGAAGAGAAGGAGAAGAAGAAGAGAAGAAAAGGAGGAGAAGAAGAAGGAGAAGGAAAACTGTGATTTGTCCATGCTGTCAGGTGGTGATAAATTGATTTTGTTATCTGGGTGATGTCTGCGAAGAAAGAAAACAGAAAGCCTCTGCACTGCAGCTATGCTGGTCTTCAGCACTCAAGAGGGGCTACTTGCAGCAGGGCTAGGGACTTAAATGATGCTTTACAAACCATCGGTGCTGCAGGAGCTGGAGCTTTGCCATATGTAAACACTGCAGCAGGGAAAGAAGGAGTACCTTCGCCCTGACAAGGCTTTCTGGGCTAGGCTTGTTCATTTGGACTTTGCTGAGTGTACAGTCTTAAACAGATGGTCCATGAAGTCCATTTATCTGGTCTTTTTTAGCCTCTATGAATAAATAAAACATAACCCAGGAAAAGATTAGCAGCTGTTCTCATTGCTGATAAGGCAGAATCTAGTCAACCAGTGTAGTAGTCTAGGTTTCTGCTAGTTAAAAGCCTCTCAAAGACTTAACACTGATACAAAATTAAAGTCTTATTGTCGCATAGAGGAGCAAACCTCCTTCCAGGGGGATAACAATATAAACTGTAGTGCTTGGCATCATGCCATTCAGCAGACATTTAGTCAGTGCCAGCTAGGATTCTGGGAATATTCACTCTTGACTGAGGTTTTGAGGTTGTGCTCTGAAGTCTTCTACCAAATCCAGAGCATGCAGAATCTCTGTGAGAACTTAGATCCTCTGCACCACCAGGAGAACACGCACTCCAAAGTTACTCTATTGCTAAGCAAATGTCTGTGGAGGAAAGGAGGCAAGTTCAGCCTTAGTTTGGCCAGAAGGTCCAGACCCACAGACACAGCTGGGGGGTGTGCACTGCCCAGCGCCCTGCCCCGCACAGCTGCATCTGGCCTAAGCAGGCAGCTGGGATCTGCCGGGGTGTGTAGCAGGAGCAGAAAATACCAATGACTAACACTTGCCACTCACACCCTTGCATTACTTCCAGTTTGACTTAGACGAGACTGCCTTTTTCTGATACTATATCCTGCCATCCCTCACTCACTTCCAGAGGGTAATTTTTCTGATATGTTGATTTTTCTTATTTAGCACTTGATCTTTTGACAAAAGTCAGCATTTAGGTCCCTGGCAGGCAGTTTTAGGACAGCTGAAGGGCTGTCTTAGCAAGCACAGATGATCTGGTTATATCCCACAAAAGCCACTTTGTGTCATGACTAATGTCAGATCCTCCCTATTTCTCATGCAGAGTCCAGCCTTGTTCCCTTACACACAGAAAAATAAATTATGTGCCTGTATTTTCTTCTGGATTTCCTCTGGCACACAAACTTATTCAGAACAAGCAGACAAGCTCTGGAGGCAATGCAATGATACCACCAATAGCACTTGCTGCCACCCTGCATGGCCCCTTTGCATTTCACTGCATGACTGTCCCTAGCACTCAAGAGCCAGTCTTCTTCACGTAACAGCACCCCCAGCCAAGGGCCCTCTTTTCTTCTCCCTTTCCCAAGGCAATTTTCCTGCTAGGACAAACTCTGGACTGCGCTTTCCAGCCAACAAGGAATTTTTAACTTTCTGTGGTTTTCTGCACGTTTTGGCTTTGGTAGGAGAAGCAGCATTTCTGTCAGGTGTGCGAGTATCTCTACAAATCTGTGTTATCTACAATAGTCCTAGCACCTGCTGAAGGATATTCCCCTTCATAAGTGCAGCAGGTGGCATTACAGACTTTTATCTGGCCTTTGCACTGCTGTAGCCACATACATGCCAATGGCTAATAATTGTAAGACAAACCTCAGAGGAGGTAGAGGTAAAGTACAATTGCCTGCCCTATTTATAGGCTCGTCATTCTCTAAGTGAAACTAATGTATACACAGGTGTCCTGTTCCCAGGAAGCCATATTCATTATAAAACACAATTCAAATATGAATAATTAACATATTTTACTGTATCTGATTTTGGGCAAAACAAGGCTACAAAGGAGAAATAAATGCCAAACAAATACACAGATCCTACTGAAACAAAGACGTCACTTCTAGATTAATTCTGATGGGACAGCTGTCTTGCAGCTTCTGCTGCTACGAGTAAATCTGGCATGCATCTCCCTTCACTGACAGAATACTGCTTTCAGAAATAAAACATCTTGTTTTGGTTACAGCTCACTCTTCACATGCTGCTTTGAATATTTTATGAAAGCGACATCAGGTGTGTTAAAAGGCACTCTGTATGGCTGCCTCTGCAACTACAAAGCAAGTCTCCTAGATACTATTTTCTTCTTACTTGTGTAGATGAGCTCCTTACATAATAACCATGCTCTCGATTTTTGAGCATGTGTGACTATATTTACCTCAAAGGACAGACATGTTCTACAGCAGGACCTCCACATCAAACCCAGCTGTGTTGATTCCCAGTCACCCTGATTATAGGACGTCCTGAAAAACCCTGCAACCATCTCCCATGCCTCTTTCTAGGAGAGATGTGTATCTGGGATGGTACGAAGTGCTACATCTGAAGCCAAGGGCTGGGCATCACTCCCAAGCTCCCCCAGTAGAAACACAGCTTGGGAGTCTGTTGATAGAAATATTTTCATCTGTTTCAGAAGAAGCTTCTACAAGTAAAGTGGTTTTAAGGAGTTACTCCCACTGCTCATCAAGAAGTGCATGTTTTTATAACAATTCAGCTATGTTTCTGTTGTGTATATCTCTGTATTTCTTTGCTTTCCCAAACACAGACAGCAAAACTAGCAAGATGCAGTCTTTTAATTTGAACTTGAGAAATTAATACTGTTTTCTTCCATGAACACTGGAAGAGAATTCCTTGCACTCCATCTATTAGATATTAAACAATAACAGAGAAAAGTGCTGAAGAACCTTAAGGGTGGTTCCCTCTGCCAGTGCCTTCCCCGGACTAGTTTGAGTTTCAGTCCAGTTGCCATTGCTTTAAATTTCCTCAGATTGCAGCTCCATAGCTCCATTGCCAGTGATCCCCAATTTCTAAAGAAAACAAAAGCTTGCCTTGGCTTTGCAGGTGAGCCGTCAGCATACCACCTTAATCCAACACAAGGGCTGGCTGGCTTCCTTCCCCAGTTCCTCAAGGACCAAGTGCCATGCCCAAATTGCTTTCAGAGCCTTCTTCCAGCATGCTTTTTAGTTCAAATAAAAGTTGGCATTGAATTTTTCTTCCTCATCTTCCTCATGACAGCAGAGGCAAATTTCACTCAGCCAACAGCAGGAACCCAGCTCTGTCCTCCTCTGAGATATTTAAGCAACCAGTCAGCTGCTTTGAACAACTGCACAATGTTAAAAGCAAAGCGAATGCTTTAAATTCTATGCTAAAGCTATAATCAACATTAAAAGTCATGCTGAAGATGACTCTGTATGTGCTAGAGAAACAAAAAATAGATATTCTAGCAATATTCTAGCACAGACTTTCTAAGTGAGCTACAAACAAACAAAGCACTATGGGACTGGCCTTAGAGCTAAAGATCTGAACACTTTTTTGTCTTCAAATCAAACATTTTATAACCAACTGTTATTTGGGACTAGCTTTGTTAGTAAGATTCACAACAATTTAAGAACAAAGGTGCAATGGCCTGAGGCTGGAATTGCCTCTTTTTTTTTTTTTTCTACAGTTCCTTTTTTATACTGCATTTAGTTGAAAGTTTACAAGTCCAGTAGAAAAAAAAAAAAATCAAAATTTTCAGCTTCAGTTGTTCACAGCACAAAAACTATGCTGACCTTTTCCAGACAATTACATAAACCAGCAATGATAAGCAGTAGGGATCCCTATTAAAATACAACCCACAGCTTTTGTATGTGTGCATGCCTTCTTTTTGGCCCACAGTTACTGGTTACACTGAAAAAGATTTTATGAAGAAAAACAACAGATATGGTAAATTCCAACAGAAATCAGCTTCCAAATATGAACAACAAGCATAGCCACAGCTGAATCCAGCATTTGCTTAATTCACTAGGGAGGTCTGAGACATCTTTTATCCTTTATACTCAACTCAAACTAGGCATGCTGGTAAACCCCCATTAATCTGTTTCATGAGTCATAGGCATCTTTGTTCTGTGCGCTTTGCTGACTGTTTCCTTTATCTGAGGGTGGAGAACGTGCTTTGTATAAAGTTTCGACTCATGTGTAAATTCTTTCGGGTACAGTACATGTGCCCTACCCAGGAGACTGTGTTTTCCTCTACCACATATTGCTACAGCTGAAATCAGCTGAAAATCTCAAGCAGGAAATCCCTTAAGGTGAACTACAGAGCTGTGCTTGGCGAGTTTCTCTAGACACTCTAGGTTACAGCTTCCCAGAGATCCTATTGCTCACGTACTGTGCCCACTGCAGTTTCTGTTCCTTTTATCTGTTTTTGCAAAGAAATGAGAATAAAAACCCACCTGAGCAGGCCTTTGGTTGCTTGGGTTTTAACCTACAGGCTAGACAGTTGTATTTTAACAAAGAAAGCAAACCTAGCATCTGATGTTTGCTTGTTGGAGCACCAATACAGTGATTGCAGTTGGGAAAAGTTATACCATATTTTAGTTAGCAGAAGGAATCTTTCTATGGAAAAGCGATGGAACCTTTCCTACACAGTTTGAAGGGGATCAGATTTCAGTTCACTGCTGCTCCCTCCCCTTGACTTCTCCAGCAAGAGCAGGCATTTCTGAGACATTCCCCAATAGTGTATGAGGATGGCAACATGAATGATTTTTCTTTTTTCTTGAAAACACTCGAAGACAAAATCAGTAATGCACGCATAGCCACACAAAAATGCATCTGCCTCTCCTTGCCCAAAGAAGTCCTACTGCAGCTTCTGAAAGAACACACTTGTGAGAATATATAGTTAATGGTTTTCTTCCACTCTTCCATTCTGTGCTAAAGAATGTTTCTGAGCTTTTAAATAACTCCACCCAAAATTAATGCTGCTGAATAAATCAAGGCTTTGCAAGCCAGATGCCTGAGAATTTGACCAAGTGATCAAGTGCTGATTTTTACCTTCTTGTATGATAAACTAGAGCACTTGAACAAGGATGTAAACTTAAACATTTAGTTCTCTGGTCTTAAGCTGAGTAACTGACATATATATCAAATTAGTTGCTTGTATCAGTTTCACCTTTTATACTGTAAAATCCTTTATGTCACTATACAAATGCCTCACTGAAGAAATGCTGACAGCTGGGAGAAGATGAGTTATGCCAGTAATTAAACATACCTGGAAACTCACGGGAACTAGGAATATGCTAAATGAAGAGGCAAAAGGTTACAATACCATTAATTTTCTAAACAAATAAATGCTGCAAGTCACATGACTATCTTCAAGAGTCACATAAAAGGTTAAAATAAGTTACATAAATTATTATTTGTAAATAAAGATGAAGAGGCATGTGCAAGAACAGCACAAACATGACATTCAGCTGTTGCCAAGTGAGGACAATAAAACAGTAGAACTGGTTTGCTGAGCTGATGTTTTCTTTAAATCCCATTGTGTCAAGTTTAAAAAGTTCACTGCAAAAGCACTGGGCCAGAACAGAACTTGTCAGGTCTAATGTGTGTTTGTCCAGTGCTTCATCCTCCGCTTGCATCCCCTCCTGCCCAGCATTACTTCTGAGGCAGAAAATTCATTACCATAAGACAAATCGATAAGCAAAACTTGGTTTTTCCTCCTCATTAGCCAGCTTTAGGATGTGAACACTAAGGCTGAGTAGAGCTAATGCAGCAGTGAAAATTACCGTGGATCTGAAGGTGTTTCTTTCAGCTGTGCTTAAGACAGCAAGGAAAAATGTCTCCTTCGTGCTTCTCAGTGCTCTCTTCAGCAGCACAGAAGAGGAAGAGAAAGCGGGCTAGGAAGCTGTTGCAGAGGGTGGCTGGCAAGGGGCGGAGCAGCCGGGATGCCTCTTTTGTACAGAGTGAAAGCTCTGAACATCAATAGGTTGTTGTTGCTATGTCAGAGAAACAACACGTTGTAAACATCTGGTTTTCCTGGCTGTGTCAGTTTCCTGCCGCCCAATCCCCCAGCGCTCGAATGTAACAAGACCCAGCTGAGGCTCGGTGAGCTGCATGCTCCTGCTAACTACACAACCTCTGCAACCGTGTTGCAATGAAATTTTGGTTACTTTTTTTATTGTTTCAGTGCTAACTCCAAGGTGAATGCTGAAACATAGCCTTCCTGCTTCTGTATCCAGGACAGAACTGACTTTTACGCCACCTGTGGTCTGCTCAAGTCATTAACTGCATCTGTGCTGGCTGCACCCAATGATTGAGCCTGGAACATTTTAGCTTGTTAAAAAATTCGGCCTAAAATTCAAAAGTTTCAAAGGTGTCAGTCTACTTGTAGAGCCATGGAAAGAAAGGAAGAGTGTGATGTTTTCAAGATCACAAACATGGAATACAAACAGAAGTCTCAACTGCTAAGCTCCCTTTTTGCATCACTAAACAATCATTATCTTTGCTCAAAATGTGAAAAGTCCTCTTTTGAGCCTTTACACAAACCAAAAATCATTACGTGCATCCTGTACTCGAATATGAAGGCAGCAGCGCTCTGAAGGACTTGGCTATTTTAAATGTAAAAGGACAGCTCATTCCCCGGATTCACACTCCCTTACAGAATATTCAGAGAGAGAGGCTAAGTGCACCTTTCTAATTTTCTGCTAAAGTTCCTCTAAATCATAGGCGACATCTGTACCTACTGTCCCATTACACAGTAGTCTCCTATAGGATCCCATCCTAGGAGGGTGCATTTGGAGGGAGGGGACTGAGGTGGCAAATGTGTATTTGTCACTCAAAGCACAGAAGTGTACACACGATTAGTTCCTACTAATGAACAGGAAGAAAGAAATTACAGATTTCTGTAGTATTTTGTACATTTAAAAAGATTCCCCCTGGCATTTGTATCAGCAAACGTCAACTAGAACTAGGGACCATCTATAGTAAAATATATAATTATGGTAGAAATGCCCTGGACAGATCCATAAACTTTACCTCTCTTCTGAGATAGATGATCAACGTGATATGTTCCGCTTTCTTAGCTGCTTTTAAAATACTGTAGTCTGTCACTGCACTATAACCAAGTGCAGACTGAAGGATAACAAACCATCTTGATCATTAGGGTTTCACCCGATTTTGCACAAGAAACGAGATACAGCGCAGTCAGTAGCAGTGCAAGACCTCACCGATACACACATTAGTGCTTCTGATCCCTCCTCCACATCTGATACCACTGTGTAGGTTTACCTTCTTTTAAATGTTGGCAAGCATAAAGCCTCAGATTTTACATTACAAGGGTGTGGGGGAACAGTCTCCACACAAGTCTTATCTCAGTGTGGTGTCTTCTTTGACTCCACATACTGGACATAGTGGGGAGTGCTTGAAACTAAGGCTGAATGTCTTTGCTGGCTCCTGTCTAGACCGCTCAGCAGACAGCAAGGCAAGCTTAAATGGCTTCTCCAATGACCCAGATACAGAAGAAGGAGACAAGACAACAAAATGGAGCAGTATATGGGGAAAAGAAGGTGAATCAATGATAGGAAAGGCAAGCAGTGATAACTTCGAGATTTTGAATCTGGAATAATAGGGCCAGCTTATCACACTTGGGGCTTTATCAGGACCAGTGAGACCTCCCTCCAGTTCCCCACTCCACCTCCACTAAAAAAAGGCAGAAGGATTTGTTCTCATTTGTTTAAGCTTTCTGCTAGAACTCTGGGCACTTAGGAAAAGAGCATTGTAAAAATAAATGAGTCAGAAAAATGGATGTGGGAATGACAAATGCAGGAGCTATTCTTCTCAAGTGATGCTTGCTTTCCACATTCCTTAAATACTATGGAGAAATTATTCATAGCTAGTGTTCTCAAGGCAGGTACAGTTACGCTAACTTGTTTTATGAACTCAAATTTTATGTGCTTAAATGGAAAGCACTGTATTGTTTGACTTCATAACTTTTCCTCGACTACAGGAAAAGGGAATGTTCCAGCTGTGTGGTATTTCATATACATACTATTTCTCCTTGTATTTCTTTTCTTTGTTTTCTTAATTTTGCAATGCAGTAAAGAAAAATAAAAAAGACAGTCATGAACATTATAAGTTTACTTTAGTAAGCTGCACTTCTTTATTTTTCCCTTTAGTTAGAAATAGAGTAATATTAGAAGAATGCAAAGTTGTGAATGTTCTTGCTCAGAACTACACTGTAGATCTACCCACCTAGCTCCCAGCATTAGGAACAAAATAACATATAAATAGTAATTTTTTATTCTTAAGATGTGCATCAAGGAAATAATAAAAGAGAACTTGAATTATTTAGACTTACTAAGTGCCTTTCTGTTGTATATGCTTTTTTTTCTGTGAAGGCAGGAAGGCAGAAGCTGAAAAGAAGCAAATAATTAATAGAGAACTGGAGGAAAAACTATTTCCCTCTGTAGTATGGGGGAAAAAAACCCTACAATGTTACTCCTGCCCTTCAACTGACTTTAAATCACCAGTTTTAAAAAAAAAAGTCCAAGTATGAATCAACTGATTAATCTGTGAAATATATTATTGCTCACTGTAAACTGAACCATTGAATAATGTAAAGTGTTCTTGGTTTCTTCTCAGCTGGACCACAACATCAATATCAGCAGTTCCTCAACTTTTTGTTTTTTTCCCACCTAGACATATACCAAGGCTTCCCCACCATTACACCCTTCTCTCCACCACTGCTGTACAGACAGCAGCAAAGGAAGGGATACTAACAGTCACTTTTTAGGAACCAAACTCAGGAAATCAAGTTTGTTCACCAACTAAGTGCACAAGGACAGCCACACATTTCTGCATCATGATCCACAAAAAACTCTATGAGCTGAGGAGGGAGCCTTATGAGCTGGCTAATTGGCATCATTGAGCACAAATACAAAGAGATGTCTCCTAAACAGATGATAAGATAAACCCCAAGATCCTAAAGCAGGAGATCATTCTAATGCTGGAAATGATGTTTTAAAGAAGAATTTTTTAAAGAAGTTTTCAAAAGAAAATAAGAACAATGGTTTCCTATCCATCTTTTTAAGCATCCATCCATTAGAGGGGCATTTGTCTATTTGGACTCCTTTGATCCTAAGACTGTGCATGACCAACAATGCATTTAGTTCTCCAGTACATGAAAGTAGACTGATCCTGGGTACTCCCATATTCAAAGCATCGCAAGCACTCCACTGCTGTGATTTTTCGTTCATTTATATACGTCTGTCTTTTCAAGAACAGACACCTGTTCTGGTGCACAGGCACCAAATTGAACATCTTTTCATACACACACATGACTTAGTGACTTGAGCTACTTTGGATCCATAGCCAAGCTATGCAAAGATGGAGGCCTCTCTCTTTCAAACTACGCCTGGGCCTGAAGGATACGTTTAAAAGATTTAATAGAATCACAGAATTGTTTGGGTTGGAAGGGACTTTAAAGATCATCTAGTTCCAACTCCTGCCACAGGCAAAGACACCTTCCACTAGATCAGTTCCACTAGACTACACTCCTGATAGTCCCTCCCCATCTTTCCTGTGGGACTCCTTTAATGCCAAGTGCAAAACGGTACACTTCATAACACACTGGAGCAGCTGCTTCTTTTATTCTGCAACACACGACCAAAATAGCTTATGCCTGTCGTAGACTGTAGATGGCTGAAGTTACCAACAGCATTTGCCACAGCATCTCAATGAAGGATTCTTATATGGAGATCTAAGTGAGAAATACAGAGATGTTTTTGTTTTACCAGTGCGGCTCAAGATTTTGCCCTGATGTGATGCATCTAGTATGCATAGACAAAAATCATTATGAACAGAATGCCTTCACAAACGGCTGCTAAATTCTTGTGTCAGATCTGCTGGCCTCTTTAAAGAATCCAGCTACGCCCTCACTGTGTTTATGAAACTGAGCAGCTACAGAACACAAGTGGAGATACAGAAGACAACAAAGCATGGAAGGACAATTAGCTCTCATTAAACCGCAGCTTTCTTCCTTGAACTAAATCAGTTCTTTCTAACCTGAGCCCTCAGCAGAGCAAACAACCTGGGGTTATCTCATTGGATAGCCACTGAAATTTCTAAATCCTGGTCATCCTAAAGTTCATGCAGTTCAGTGTTTAACTGCCCCTCAGGGCAACTGGTCCAGCTCACATCTGTGGTGCAGGTGGCCTTGTGGCCCATGGTACAGAACGTTTTGGCTGAATGGATCAGAGGGCACACAGGCAAGCAAGCTCTAGTTACCCAGGGCTGCATTCCCAAGGAAAGGAAGGGAAACACATGCAGTGACATGTATGACTGCTTGTCCTGGTTCCAGCTGGGACAGAGTTAATTTTCTTCTTAGTAGCTGGCCCAGTGCTGTGTTTGGGATTTGGTGTGAGAACAATGTTGATAACCCACCGATGTTTTTAGTTGTTGCTGGGTAATATTTATACTAAAT
>JAVJGJ010000014.1:73774489-73808337 GCA_035590215.1 Microhierax caerulescens
GCTTTACCTATTGAATTGTTCTTATCTCAATCCCTGAGCTTGACATTCCTTTCTGATTCTCCTCCTCATCCCTCTGGTTGAGGGGGAGTGATAGAGCAGCTGCGTGGGGCTTGGTTGCCGTCCGGGGCTAAACCACGACATTGTCTTAGCAAGTTCGCAATCTGATTTACAATGTCCTCCCCCATCCCCTTCTCACAAAAACTTCCAGCTTTCTTTTTGCTGTTTTGGCCTGTGTTACGTTAAAAGGGACGGAGTAAGTTGGTAGAAAGTAAACCCCCTTGCTTTCTAACTCTCCTCACCAGAATGGGAGGTTAGGTGCAGCTAGGTTTAAATTCTGAGTGATATCCAATATACCACTACCAGTCCAGTTGTGTTTAATATGTAAATTAAACTACCACGATTCTGGATACCCAAATAGCGGCCTGCACCTTCAGTCCAGTCATGCCCATGAACTAGCACGGTCACGCTTTAGGGTTTGGTCACGTTCAGTGAGAAACTGTGACAACTGGCTACTTAAAACAGCACAGTTTTAATTTGTGCAACAGATATACAGGTCCTTTGGATTGCCGGTGATAGTGACTGTCTGCAAGAAAGCATGTGCGAATATGACATTAAGTACAAAATGCGTTAAAAGGTTATAAATAATACAGCCTAGCTATAAATGTTAGGGAGTAACTCTCTAGAGAGATTTTTAAGATACCCGAGAAAAGTGCTTAGTCTAAATCTCACCCAAGGGGTCCCAAGGGGTGCAGAAGCAAGGCTCAGCCCGTCGGCCGATCCCAGTAGTTAGAGGCAGTCTGAGATGGCGTTTCCCCTGACTTGCTTGTGGTGAAAGCTCCTCAAAAATTGCCCATTTCCCTGCCTATTTTATATCCTTTCTACCTTCAAGGTGGAGTTTGAGTGACTGTAGTCATACATACCTTTTATCACTATTGGTGTAAATTTCTCTCGCTTCACGTTTAAAGGTATAGTTTACAAAAAATTGAGGATGCAGACTCAAAGAGGAGTGGTCACACCTCGGAGGCGGGTAGCCTTCGGGATGGAGATGTATTTTGGTATTAAAATGTCATTAGAACAAGCAGAGTTCACCAAAAGGTAGCACTTCAGCAAGGTCTTGAAAAACTGTTGGCTCAGGGAACCAGATGGGCTGCTTATCAGTTCTTAGAGGACCATTTCTTCCCATTTACCATCACGGAGCATGGCCACGGAGTCTCCACTCCACTCCACCCTCTATGGTATGTTACAGGGAGTTGTTGTGTCAGTGGGTTCCTTGCATGTCTGCTGCAGCTGTGTCCCATCCTCAGAGATCTTTGATTTTATACTTTTCCTTTATAAGCGAACAATGCTACGTTTTTCATATAACCCTTAATTTTCAGACGCAGACCTTAATTTTCCTAACAATTCCACAGCCTGCTGTAAAGGCACTGTGCTAACTAAGCAGAGATATGGACCTTTTTTCCCCGCAAAACTTCAGAGAAGAGCAGTGATTCTGAAGCTTGTGGCTGTAGCAAGCTGACAGCTTCTCTGCAGCCAGACCTCTCTGACTGCATCTCCTTCTTCGTCTTCTGTGCTTACCGCTTCTTCTACTCCTTTCTCTTGGTTGTTGCTGTTGCATCATTGTTACTCTCTCCACTGCCAGTCCGGTCCCCAGGCATGGCTTCATTCAGCTTGTGCTTCTTACTTGTCCTGAGGACAGTTTTTCCCCCCATTCCTATTACTTTCCTGTGCTGTTCTAAAAAATGAGTAAATTTATAGTGCAGAGTAACATCTGGCATGTGTAATGGCTGCCTGCAAGTATTAACACTGGAACGTAAAATCCTGTTTATGTTAGAAGGTGATACAGAATCAGAGTGAAAATGGTGAAATTATTTCTTACGATGGACATGGAGAATTCTTGATAAAAGGTTCTATCTAAACATAGCAGAATAGAAGTATTTTCACAAGATGCACTTGAACTAGAAATGCTTATGGTTTCGCTGTGGACACATTCCAGATGTTTTGCTAAGCACACGAACATGTTGGAACCACCAAGAGTATAGCCTTGGTACAAAAGGGAAGATCTATCTTGTTCCTCTAGTAACAATAAAGAAGGATGGAAAGAAAAGAAAAACAAACAAAACCCCCAAATAATAATAATAAAAAATCCAAACAAAAACAAACTAAACCCTTTCTTAAACTGAGAAAAAATAAACTATTTCCTGACCAAACTTACTACACATTTCTGGCTTGTCATGTATCTGTGGCTGCCACTTAGGTAGAATCCAACTGATTATTTAGGTTTTTATCTGCCTGGTTTGGGCAACTAAAACTAGTCACATTGACCTGAGTGGCTGCAGTATCTCTGCATGGATGTCTCTGCAGGACATGGCTGTCCTTCAGAAATATTTTTTTAGATAGTAATTTTGCACGTCCAGTACAAAGTTGGTTGAAGTAGAGGAAATGAGCCTTCTCCTGCAGTGTTCCACGTTGCCCAGAGGAGAAGATTGGTGGCACATCACATGTCCTGTGGCTGAAGCCAGTCTGCATGTTTCTAAACCTATACTGGTACAGCGCAGTGGAATCCTGGCTCACTGAATTGTCACTTAGTGTGAGTCTTTCTCAAGTAATCCCTTAAACATAAATACCTGTAGGAAGAAAAGTGTCACCGGTGCTACTGAAACACATCAGTGTTTGAAGTTTGATCAGAAAAATAGGTTTTGTTATAAAATGAGTTGACTAGTGCCAGAACTGATTCAGTCTCCAAGCAATGGATTAAAATATGAGTTGAATCATTGCAAACCACTGTACTGGGTCTGGTTTCCTCTACCCTAGCCTTCCCCACCAGAAACCCTCATTGTAAAATCCAGAGTCTTCTGCCCTTATTTTAGCTAAAGCTGTAGTAGCTATATTTAAGTGTGCAGATAGAAAATGCTGAGGAATGTTTTTAGCCATAGCTGAACAAGCCATGAGGAAAGACTCTAGAATAACAAAGTCAATTTTACTGTTCAGATAACATTTCTGACTACATTACAGATTTTGTTTAGGTTTTGCTATTAGCATACAAACTGTATGGAACTGGTAAGACTTCTGGTGAGGAAGGTAAAAGAAACAGGCTGTGAAATGTATTGTCAGCTTACAAGTATCAGCAGACAGAAAACAGTCCTGCTTACTACAAGCCATCATTTTGGTGTACTACTGTAAAAATAAGCATATTCTTGACCTAGTTCTGTGCTCATTGCAAATGTGTATTTCCACTCTATTTTGAAGAAGGAATTTCTAAATGGAAGGCCAAGTTCCGTTTACTTGTTCATCGTAAGTTACAATTCAAATATAAAGTTATAATTTAAATTATTTCTCTAGTGCAGACCTCCCTAACCTTTCTTCAGCTGAACCTCACTGCTGCATTTCCCTTCTCCTCTGAGCCCCCTCTAGGATGCTCTTTTTTCATCCCTCCCTGCCCCAATCCAAGAGGCTACCAGAGGTGCAAAATGTGCACAAATAAGGATGCAGAGAAAACATAATGCTGGTGTTTGCTAATGGTTCGGTGGGGAGGGAAGCCTTCAGTCTATCACCTTACACATATTACACAGTGATGGTGTTTTACTGAATTGGGATGAGCAGAAGCAGCATGCAACTCGAAGTCATGGCTCAAGGTATCACATAGTTGCCCTGACAACACGTCTCCCTTCTCCACACAAGGCTGGGCAGGGTACCAGACCGTACAGATGCATATAGAGGTTTTCAGTGCAAAGAGAGGAGAATGTTAATATCAGAGTAGAAGTATAGATAAACTTCTAGCAACAAAATAGCGTTATGTGTCATTTGTAGTTACTTTCAGGAGAACCAATGATTTTATTAAATTACACAATACTGAAGAGTTTGCAACCTGCTTGGATAAAATAGTTTTCTTAAATTCAAAACTAATCTTTTGATTAACTGCCATCGTAGTCTTTCCAGTGTATTTAACTGTTAATTATCAGTGCTGGCTCCAGTTTGCCTTTTAACGAAGGCAACACTCAGTGAGGCTTAATGTTCATGAATCTGCTCGTGAAGATGAGAACACTGAGTTTTCAAAGGGCCTTGAATGTGTGCCCCTTCCCAGCCCCACCATCTCCATTGGTGTCCATCTTAGTGCCATCAGTGTGTATATTGCTCTGCAGTTTTCAAAGTATAGGTTTTACTGCTTGCAGAGTCAGTCACTGCAGGTTGCCCCAGACCATGGCCAGCCAGGTTCTGAATATGTTTGATATGTGGGTGAGGTACTCTCTGCAACAGACAATTTTCTCCAAAACATGGGAAATACTTTAGCCCTTTCCAAGGTGCTATTAGTGGCAGTGCTTTGGAAGCTCTTTTAAGTTTAAGGAAGAGATCTGGGACTGTGGCTCTGCCATTTGATGTTGGCTTCTCCTGAGGGTTGTAACCAGAAGATAATCACCAAGCATCCAAACTGTTGCTTGGAGGGAAAGTGGTCACATTGGTTATGGATGTGCAGAATTAAATACTGTAAGAAAATGACGAAACTGTGGTAGACAACTCATCACTGGGCAGGTTGTGATTAAGATCCCAAATACTTGCTTTTATTGTCACTACTTGATTGAAGGAACTCAGGAGTTCCTAGACCTTTTTAAACTATGGCATACTTTTCTTTTTTCCCGTCTTGTTTCTGGATAAGCAGCTCAGCAATTGGCAGGACTGTTGTAATCTTGTTAATACTCTGGCTTCATAGTTGACTCTGTTGTTCTGTATGCTTTCTGCTGACTTAGAAGTATTCATTCTGTTCTCTTCTGCGTCAAATCCTCCCCAGAAAACTGCTTATAGCTCATATTTAGAGCTCCATCATATTTTCCCACTTTCTATTGCTCAGAAGGGCAACAAAAGTTATGCAGTGCATCCACAGGAGACTTTCAGACAAGCAAAATTCCCCAAAATGCTTCAAAATTTTTTTTTTCCCAGTAAATACCATGTTCTGTTAAAAAAACCTCATATGACTACAGTTACTGAAGTAAACAGTTTTGAGTCAAAATGTGTAGGCTTTTTAAAAATACTAAATTGCCATTTTTAGATGGAAAGAACAGTTAGTAATTCAGATACTAAAATAAATCACAGATTAGTCTAAAAACTTATTTCCTAGCAGTCAGGTCAGAAAAAGATTAAGTAATCACCTAACTTTTTCTTTACTGTATTTTCAAAATCGGTGCAAATAAAGTAGCTTTTCAAGGAAGTCGTTTTTGGATCACTCTACAAAAATTAAATATGATAGTTATTAGGGTAGTCTGATGCATCTTTTAGAAAAGGAAATAAATATTTTTATTGTTTGCAGCAGAGGCTTCACTGACTTTATTCCCATCAGATATGTTAGCAAAAGCTCCAGATGTGCAGAAAGCACACTCTCCCCAGATGTAAAAAATTACCTTTGTTTTTTGGCTGTTTTACAGTTGTTATTTGTGTTTGGGCCATATTTATTTTTAAGTAGGAAGAAACTTCATTCTTAGAACTTTTTATGCAAAGCTTTTTGTTTTCTCTTGCTCTGTAGAAAAACTAAACTTGAAAAGCAGCATCAATAGGTGGGTACGTGCAGGAGGAACAGAGTTTTAAACCAACTGTGTGGAATTCAATTTCATAAGACTCCAGGCAGGGCTAATTATAAACTGCTGCTTGGCAGTGGGAGTAAATATCCCATCTGTGTTGCCTGACGCAGAGGAATCTTGCCTGCAAACCTCTGCCCTGGCTGAGAGATGGAGTACAGTTTTAAATACGTTCTTCCATTCGCAGTGAGTGGTTTTCAATGTTCCAGCTTCTCCAACTTAAAATCTTAGAAAGACAGTCCTTTACAGCAATGTATGGAGAACCAAGTCACCTTTCTCCCAGTTTTTTTATGATTAAATTGCTCCTCTTGGTTTTGCCTGTGTAGGACATGTCGGAAAATAACTGTCAGAATGTGAGCAGAGCAGTAGAAGTCTTTTACTGTTGATAACTAATGCTGATGGGGCAAAACCTGGATTGAAACCAAGTACCGGTAAGCTTAAAAAACAGTGGTAAGGGATGTGATGGCTTTGCTCTGTACTTAAAAGTGTTTCATGAACAAGGTTCAGTGTATTTGCTTTCCTGTATTTTCTGTACATTTCTGTACTGTATTTCTACAGAGATGAGATGCCTCTTTGAGCTCAAGATTTTTGCAGATTTCATGAAAGTGAGCAGCTAGGTAGCAGGACAGACCCAAGTTGGGCAACCACCAGCCATATGAAATTTAACAAGAGCAAGCGCTGGATTCTGCACCTGGGGTGGTATAATCCTGGGTGTATGTACAAACTGGGGGACAAGAGGCTGGAGAGAAGCATTGTGGAAAGAGATCTGGGGGTTTGGGTTGATGGCAAGTTGAACATGAGTCAACAGCGTGTCCTGGCAGCCAAAAAGGCTAACAGTGTCCTGGGGTGCATCAAGCACAGCATAGCAAGCTGGTCAAAATTGTCCCACACTACACTGCACTGATGTGGCCCCACCTCAAGTACTGCATGCAGTTTTGGGCACCTCAGTATAAGGGAATCAAATGGTTGGACTCGATGATCTTAAGGGTCTTTTCCAACCTAAATGATGCTATGAAACTATCAGGGGGTGCCCAGAGGAGGGCAACCAAGATGATGAAAGGCCTCAAGGGCAAGGTTTGTGAGGAGCAGCTGAGCTTACTTGGTTTGTTTAGCTTGGAGGAGGCTGAGGGGTGACCTCATCGAAGTCTACAACTTCCTCAAAGGAGGCAGTGGAGGGGAAGGTGGTGATCTCCCCTCTCTGGTGATCAGCAATAGGGCATGGGGAAATGGAATAAATCTGCATCAGGAATTCAGATTGGATGCTAGGAAAAGACTCTTCACTGAGAGGGTGGTCAGTCACTGGCACAGGGTCCCCAGGGAAGTGGTCACAGCACCAAGCCTGTCAGAGTTCAAGGAGCATCTAGATGGCACTTCTAGTCACGTGGCTTAGTTTTAGGTAGTTCTGCAAGGAGCAGGGAGTTGGACTCTTATGATCTTTCTTTATTGGGTCCCTTCCAACTTGAGATATTCTGATACTGTGATTGTAAATTAGTTGCCACTGACAGAGTGGCAGGTAACATCACCCAGTGGTGGGACAAGTGACAGCCGACTACTGTCACCTGGTCCATAGGCCTACAACTGGAAGACCAGCTGAAGCATGCAGGCTCTGTGGCACTCTTTGGTACACAGGGCACTGGGGAGGGAGGGAAGGAAGGAGGAGAGCACCTGCACTTAGGAAAACAACATTCGAGCAGTCTGTTGCTCAAGTCAGAAAGTTATGTTTGTGGTGATTCATCACGAGTTTCCTTTCTTGGTGTGTTGCCATACTTGTGACTGATGGAAGAACTTTCCAAAGCTTGTGTCAGCTTCTACAGTGGAATGTAAATATGACTAATACCATAGCAGTAAGTATCTGAGAGTGGCGATGGGCCTTTGCAAAGGTCTCCTGTTCGGGTAGTTACTTTGCAAAGATCCATCCCCACTCTCAGATACTTACTGCTATGGTATTAGTTACTTCACTGTCTTGAATACTCTTTAGCTCATCAGCTTTTCAGAAGCTTATGTTTGTTTGTTTGTTTTACCTGCTGTTTTTCCGCCATCTGACACAAACTATGCAGGTTACTGGGGACAGCCTGCTGAAGAACTGTCTCTCTTGAGATCCTGGTATTTGAGCTATGAACATGGAAAGAAGTGTAGACACTTCTAAAACGTTCTTGAATCTGCTTTTGCCCCTAGGAGCTAGAAATACCTGCTATTTGTGCTTTATACTCAGTATAGTATCTGCTTTATTTGCAATTATCTTTGCTTAGGCTAAGAAAATGCTCATAAGCTCGGTTACTCTTGGTGCGCCTTAAGCCTGTAGGGAGTGCAGCATATTCTTGCTGACTTTTCCGTTTTGGATCCTGCAGCTATGTTTATTCTAGTCCTGTGGCTTTATCTCTGTTATCTGATTGTTTCTCCCCTGGAACCAGCTGAATCCTTGGTACTGAGCCTCTCTCCTTTCAGGCTAAGTAATTGAGCTTCTAGTTTAGTTGGACCCACCCATACAAAAACCTGAACGAGGACAGTTGTAAAAGCAAATGATTTAAAGACATAAGGTTTGTTATGAACAGTGGAGAAACAACCAGTCTTTTCTAGGAAAGCAGACCACCAGCACTACATAGTGCAGACTATTGTAATGAGTTTCATAAGCTAGGTTTTGACATTTTCTCCTACTTTCTTAACAAAGTAATGTGACTGAAGAGCCTGTCATCTTGCTGCATGCTTGGAAAACAGAATTGTTGTTGCAGAATATTGAATAATTCCAGTCAATATAGAATTATTAACTCTCAGATTTTCTTATTGGTCTCTCAAAATATGCCTTATGTGAGATTGTCAGTCAACAGTCTCATCCTGAATTATTTCTTTGTGAAGATTATATGTGAAGACAATACCTTAAAATAGCAATGTCACTGAACGCACTCTCTTCTACACTGGTTTCCTCCTTTTGAGGAAAACCACTGCAGCTGGAACTATTCAGAGTTCTCAAACTGTTTCATGGTGACAGTAGGAGATTCTTCAAATAGCCTCTTTTCTGCTCCAGGTAAAACTTCAGCTGCAGCAAAGCATGATGTTGAGTATAGGTGCCTCTTCCACTCCTAAAAAAGAAATACTGCGCTTGAAATATATTCACCAGTGTAACATACATTGACTTGGTGATATATCTTTAACTTTGAGACACACAGTGTTAACATATGGTGGTGGTCCGTCCTCTGCTACTCTGATAGAGTGTTTTGAGGAACATGCATCTTCAACAGATCCTTCTGCCTGACTTCTTAGACTAGTAAATATCTGATCAGGCGTTGTCTTAGTCATTCCTCCCTGGAGGACTGTAGGCTGAGAGATTAATGTATTTGAGAAAACAAACAAACCAGAATTCAAGTTTGAGGAACAACCATGCAAATACCTGTTTAAATTTCTTTTGAGTGTTTTGACCTTTTTTTGCCTGTTAACATGGAGGTTTCTTGGAGAAGTCTAAGCAAAGGGGTGACTTCAGAGGTAACTGAGATTTGGATTTTAGCAACGGCTCATTTTACTGAGGTTTCTGAGGTAATATTGCAAGATGATGTAGGCTTCAGATTAAAAATGTATCTTAGGCTCATTTCTTCTCTAAAAAAAAAAAAAAAGGCATCATTAGTTCAGTTATCTGAGAAGGAAAAGATTTTAATTTTGACCCTAGTTGACATGAAAGATGTTACCAGGTATATGAGCATCTATCATTCCTGGTACTAGACTTGTGACTTGTCCTTGTCTTAACTTGGCCTGTCGTGTAAGCAGAAAGGACGTTCTACTTGTGGTTTGATTTTTGATGGGTTTTTTTATTCCTCTCTTCAGACTTCGCAGTATCAGGTTCTGATTCCTCCTCTATAGGTAGCTACATTCTTAGAGGAGAAGTCAGACACATCTATGTTTTATGTGTGTATCTTCTGAATTAAGGTATCTTTGGCTGGAATTAAGTTTCGCTCTGGCTGGCTTGATACTCAGTAGTTAGAAAAAGTTAGCTTCCAGCTTCTTTGGGGCTAGAGCAGCATATTTGGATGTCTTTTTCTTGAATAGCTGTTATCTATTTTTGTGCCTTTTCCCATTCTTCAGTGAAAGTAGGAATGATGAACTATCAAGCAGGTTTTTAGCTGTCCATTTGTCTTACAAGCCTGTGCTGCTGAGATCACAGTACTATGTTTGTGCTGTGAAACCAGTTTGTATCATGAATATATTAAGTTACTGGATTTGCAGTTGACTGGGTAAGCAACAGTAGCTCTAGCAACTGATTTAATACAGCAAGAGAGAATGTTCTTCTCCTAAGAGCTGAAAATGAAGCTTAATCTACCTGGAGTGAAGACCCAATAGCTGACAGCTGCATTTAGCTGTCTTTTAGGAAATTGAAGAGACTGCTCAAGATCATCCATAATAACTTAACCACCTTCATACTGTTACCCTTTGTTAGAGGAAAAGATAAGTCTTATAAACCCATGAAAATTAATTTTTGGTGCCAAGGTATTAAATCCATTACCAAATCATATAACTTTCATACTGGCCTTTGTGCTCCAAGGCTCCTCTTCACACTTGGATTGTGTAAATTCTTGTAAATTGGAACTGTGCCCCTGCTTATTTTGCCGTGCAGTAGAAAGAAGTCTAGGAAAGAATGTGCTTGGGTTGTAACTAAAAAAGCATGCAATAGTAGCAGCAAGAATAAAGGATTAAGTGCTTTATATTGACTGTAGGAATATAAGTTCTGGTCCTCTGGATCTTCTGTTACAGAGACACTTTTTAGTGCTGTTCCTTTGTTTTTCAAAGAGATTTGTGGATAGTGGTCTGCAGATTGAGAGGAGCATCTGACTCAAAATATTCTTCTAGCCTGATGCAGGAAGCATACCTCAACATAGATCAAAGACATGGTTATGACTGTAATAAGTGTTGGTTTTGAGTAAGGAAAAACAGTGTTCTTACTGTTGCTTTCATCTTCTACAGGCAATTTTGATGACTTCAACTTAGAAGATGCAATTGGTAATTATTACACTCTTACAAATTTTGGGAGGTAGGTGGGAAAATAGTGGCTGTTCTTTTGGCTTGTTTGTTTCTGAGTATCACTGCATGACCAAGCACATCTTGCCCACATATGGTTTGTTTAAACCTCGGTGGAACTATTCAGCTATGGATATGTCAAAATGTGATGACTGCTTAGAACTGAAATTTGTCTTTGGGAACACGTGGGAATACCTCTTAAGGGGAAAATATCTTGCTGTATAGACTTGATCCTTGTGCTTTTCATTGTATAGGCATAGGCTTACATTTGTCCTTGAGGTATCCTTGGAACAGTGTATTAAATAGTATTAAAACTTTTTTTTCTAACTACCCCTGACAGAAACTACAAAGAAGCCTCCTCCCTCGAAGCCTCTTCCATCAAAGAAACCTCTTCCATCAAAAAAGCCGCCACCGTCACCAGATTTCAGTGAGATCTAATTGGCTTGTAATGCCTTTTACTGTGAAGTCAAGTGTAGTTGTACATACTCACTTGAGAGTCTGATTTTTTTGTTTCTATAAAAGAGAACAGTTTCTTAATGGCAAAAGGATTTCTGCATTTTTGATTCTTCTGCTAATGCTTTCACAAATTTACTTGGTGATTTCACAAACTTAAAGACCCTGCAAGAATCCCTTCTGTTGGCTTTCAATCTGCATGCTTTGAGCTTGCTCACCTTGAGCTGGCCCTTGGCAAAGTACCATGACCACCAAAAGCAGCACGTAGTTTGGCAGATAATGCCTGGTAACTTGGTGGTCTTCTGTGGGCTGCAGCTGAATGACCATGCCATTATATTCTTAGTGAAAACATCATGAGGTGCATTTTGTGTAAAAATAGTAAAAAATTAGTTCAGTTTTTGCATTACACTTAAAACTTCCCTTCTTTCTTTGTAGATGATTTAAATTTGGAAGATGGTCTTCAGCCTGGTAAGTATCCTGTTTTCCTGGATATTATTCAGTGGTATTTCATGCAATGTCTATCCATCCTTTATTACCCAAATTTAATAAAGACACTGAGTTGATTAAGGTAACAGACTGCAGATAAAAATAATTTCAGTGTAGTTATCTTTATTTACCTTCATTTTTAAAGGTCTGGATCACAAAAACTGTATGTATTTCACTCATTTCTTTGCCAAGCCCTACTTGTTTCATTGCTGTGTCTTCACTAGGTGGCACTAATTGCATGAAATACTACTTATGGAAGTAGTTTTTAAATCTTAAGTAATCTCTTCCTTTCTGGGAAGTAGTTTCAGTAGCACAAGGAAACATTAATGTATTTGAAATTATATGGGGGAAGGTATTCTTTCTAATGTGCTTCATTTCTGCAATGTGGGCAGAAGCAGAAACTGCAGTATTGTTTTCACTCAGCCAGTAAAAAGTGCATCCAGTTAGGCAGATAATGCACAGTAGATTTTTGAGTACCGTTGCAGTTGCAGTATAGACAGCTTTCCTAACACAGGGCATACAGTTGTAGGACAGCAGCACTGTTGGCTGCTCTGTTTGATGTAGCCCTTTGAAGTTTTGTCTCTCTTAAAGCAGTCTGTTTCGAACTGCTGGCACTATTGAAAACAGTTGGCTAATTGAGAAACAGTTGGCAGAATGAATCAGATGGTTCAGGCAAGCAGAGAGAGAGGATCCTTTATAAGATGGGAAGTCTAAGTTGGGGTCTTGGAACTGTGGTTTGGACGTGCCCGCCTCTTTCTTTGAATATGCAGAGGACCTAAGGAGACCTGATCTGATTTGTGCTAGAGCTGCAAGGCAGCAAGACCACACAACACCAAGGAGAAGTAGCATACAAAAGAAATGGGACACTAGATGGGTTCAGCTGTTGGTGAAAACACAGTTTTAAAAAACCACTGCTGGTGTGTTAATTTGATGTGGGCAACAAAGACTGGGACCATGTGGTACAGAGATAATTACTAAGCTCTCTTATTCTCCTATTTTGTGGCAGGCTAAATGAAATGTCATGGGGACCATGTTTCTGGTTCTGTTGTGTGTATTTTGTCTTTTTTAAAGTGAGGTACCAACCTTTATTATTGGTTAAAATCTGGTAGTTTTAAAAGAGGAAACAGTCAAGTAGCCTATACCTGATAGAAAAATTCAAAGAAGTTCTGCATTTGAAATCAGATGTGTGAGCTAAAATGCTACATAACACTTAGCAAGTTCTTCTGTTTGTGTTGAGTTATAGCAAGGGTCTGGCATACAGGCTAATGTAGCAGAAGCAGTGCTAACTGCATTAAAGTTCACTGTTTAACCTAAAATAACCAAACAAATAAAACATTAGCTAATGAAAGGAAAGGAAAATGGCATGGGGAAGATTTGATACCATTTTTTAGGTCAGATAGTCTTTTGAGGTCACTATATGCTCTGCTTTTGGTCTCTTCACACTAGTAACTTTGCTTACTTTATGCTATGTTTGTCTACAGATGACCCCAAGCCAGGTCCACCTGCAAATCCTAGAGACACTGGTAAGACTGACCTAACTGGAATTTCTGAACAGTAGAGAAGTATTTGTTAATCTTTCCTCGTCCCTTTCAAAGTTACTGTATTGTAGTCTGATTTTGATACTTTAACCTTTTGCTTTTTTTTCCCCCGAAATCTCTCTTTTTTGTGTAGATAACCCCAAGCAAGGTCCACCTGTACATCCTAAAGACACTGGTAAGGCTTTTAGCACAAACTCCTGAATAATTACATGGGTTTACTGTCTCAGACTTCTAACAATTGCTCCTTGTTAATTGGCTGCTATGCCAGTCGGATGTTGCACTGAATAAACACTGAGGATTGAGGAAGAATTGTCTTGCAAATAAACTTTGCAGCAGTCTTGAAATTCCATAACAAACCTGTTGAGTCACCCGCCTTTCACTTAAAAGCGGGATGGTGTGGGGAGCAGGAAGGATGGGACAGAATGGGTGTGCTTGGAGCAATGCTGTTCTTGGCTGCCTGTGGTGGGGCACCTGTGCATTGGATTGGGTCCTTTCATCTTTCCAAACTGAATCCCTACTAGTTGTGCTAAAAAGTAAGCAGGAGTTACCTGTGATCTGTATTCTTAAAAGACTTCAATCAAAGGCAAAGCTCAAAGTTAAAGGGTAATTTTTTTGGTGTTTTTATTTTTTAAGGCGCAGTTAAGAAATACAATTCTTTTGTGTTTGAAAGGTAGGCTTAAAATACATGTCCTTCCCTGCCTGTTGTGCTTTAGAGGTCTTCTCTATCTTTGCCTAACTCAGAATAGAACAGATTCAGATAGATGCAACTGTGATGATGCTGTTATCCATAAGCATGCTGGTAAAGAGTCCTTACCTGGAATGCAAGCCCTGGTTTTTGTTCCTTCTCCTGCCTGATTTGCAGCAGGTATTTGAATTCAGTCTTGCACGCCTTGGTACGGTGTTTTTACCACCCAAGTAAAACATCCTCTGATGCACTGCTTTTAGTTTTGCTGCTTGAAACGTATTCACTTTGCATAAACTACAGGTTAATTTGGCAGCAGTGGGAAGGAGGGAGTGCTCGAGTCCCATGAGGTAGGGTCCAGTGGAAATGGAGAGGAACTGGTTCAATGTCCTGCAATAAATCAGAGGAGGGAATTACATTTTGATCTTCTCGTCGTACAAAAATTGCAGCCACTGGACTGTGGCATGTTGAATGCTTTTTTTTTCCCTCTAGCTAGTGCGTTGTAGAGGTTCCAAAGACTGGTTGTGACTTTGAAACCTGACTCTGAAGAAGCATTCACAGCTACAGCCTTGAAAAGAAATGGTCCTTTCCTGTCCATGTCCTTTCTCTGCGTTAACAGGATGACGAGTCCTGGGCTGTTCCAGTTAGGTACCTTACAGGGTGTCCTGCCTGCTTAGCAAGCACACTTGTGCAGTACCACCTGCTTTTGGACACTGACTTCTCTCGGCTGTTCAAGAAGTCCAGAGGCCGCAGTGCTGCTCTCAGACAGTATAGTGCTGAGCTGAAGGGACTTGAGATTGGGAGGGCTTTTGAATCATGAACATGTGACTGAGACTGATGATGATGATAAGCCTAAAAGCACCACAAATTCAGCTGAATGATCTAGAGGAAATTTCCATGTCACTATGTGCCTTGAGTTGTCTTTTCATTGAACTTAAAACGTCTAAGATTATATTATTTTTTTTAATTTTAATAGGCAACCTTGATGATTCAGATCTATATGATGGCAGTTTTCCAAAAGGAGGAGGCGACGGTAGTGGCAGCAATGGTAAGATAGCAGGTTGTGCTTCACCTTGATCCTGTGGCTACCTGAGCTTTTGCTAAAAGCTTGCTCACAAGCTGGTTAGCATGGTGTAACTTGTAATACCTTTGATTCTGGTGTCTGAAACTTAAGAGCATGCATTCCAGTTCAAAAGCAGTGTGTCCTGCCTCCGCCAAAACCCACGAGATAATTAAGAAAAACTGGTCTAGAGGTAAAACCTTTGGTGATTTTTATTGTTATGCTAAGAAATATGGGGCTTAAAATTGAAATGTGAATAAGGTACTTATTTCAAAATTCACTGTGAATATAGTTCTTAAAGGCATCTAGGTGTTATTTTCAGATCTTCTGTGACATACTCTCAGTTCCTTTTAGTTCTTCTGGTTAGGAAGCATAGGGGTGGGCTAGAAGAGGGTCCGCCTTGTGTTCTTAAATATTTCCTCTGTCCCACAGGATTAATTGATCTTTAAGACTTCCCAGTGATGTGGGGTATGTCTGCTGTGAGCAGCATAAAACCATTTCATAGTTATTTCATAGTTTACCAGACTGAGTAATCTGCCGTATCTAATTGTTATGGCACAGCTCAGTACAGAGTTTGTCTTTTAGACCAAGCTGCAGTATCGTCATCATTAAGACGGGGGTAGCTGTCCCAGCGTGCATTACTGCAACTTTACTATTTCCAGATCAGAGTTAGCTTAACTATCTTGATGTGGTGTTGAGACATGTGGCTGGTTACTGAGTTCTTCAGAGTTGTCCTAGATGGAGGTTACTGATGTTGATTTTTTGGGAAGATTTCACTTTCCAAGGTTCCTTTGGGGCAGATAAATTGAAAATTGACAGGCACAAGAAGCATGTTTTGGGACTTGTGTGGTGTTTTCATCTGCAGAGGTTCCTGCTTCAGTGGTACGAGTCACATAGTGACAAATAAGGGTAGTATTTATGGAACTTCTGTCTGGTTTGTGAAGATAATTGCACAAGTATTTAGTAAATGAGACAGGGATTTTAGAAGAAGATAGTTGGTTCCATAGAAGTACAGTTGAATGCTACTCTGAAATGATATGCTGTTCCTTTCCACTGAGTGTTCTGTAGTGGTGGGCAAGTTGATTAAACCAGATTTCACAGGTGTACTGTGCTCATTTTGTAGAAGTGCTGAACACCCAAGGCTGAAGTGTGGTTTCACTACCATGAGCTGTGCATTGAAAATAGAAAGTTTGAGTTCCAGAGCTTAGCACTGTATGGGTATAATAGATGGCTTGTAAATTTGCATGACTAATTGACAAAAAGGTTGTCAATTATGATATGAGTGTTCTTTAGACATGTTAAACCTAAACCTTTTGTTCATTTTTACAGAACGGAAAGGCCCAAGCCCAAAGAATGGTGAAGAAGCTGAGGGTAAATGCATAAATTTGTGTGTGATGTTGTCTGGTGTCTGCGTGTCTGAAGCTTGTTTTCTGTGTTTTTCTGTATTGCTAATATTCTGCTAAAATGGTCACTGCTGGTAGTGGTTTCAATTTAAAAACTTTTGTGGAATCTAGAATTCTCACATTCAAGCTCTGCTTTCATAATTTTAAAATCTATGTTGCAAGTGATTCACAAGTGTTAAGGATTTAGAGATGCTGGTGCCATGATTGCATGCCTACAACTTAGATTTGGGTGTGCAAGTGGAATTAGTGGAACTTAAAACAGGCATGCTTAAGTTACTTAACTGTATGCATTGCTAGGAAATCAATAATTATAAAGTAAAATTAGAGGATTTACTTTTCATTATTCACAAAGACAGGAGGAGTTGATTTACTATAGTTTCATGTCATAATTTCAGGGTTGTTTTTTTGTAGTGTTCACAGGGTTTACTTTGAGATGATACAACTTTGATGTTGCCTTCAATTCTGAGAAATGTATGCAAACCTTTATTTTTCCTCCTAACTTTTTTAACTTTCCCCCCAGGTTCTCAGGGAGCAATAGCTGGAATTGTAAGTGCTGTGCTTGCTACTGTGATTGGAGCAGTGTCTAGTTTCATTGCTTACCAGAAGAAGAAACTCTGTTTCAAACAAAGCGGTAAGAATTCTACATTGGTTTTGTTTTCTAGTGTCTAAAGAGATGATTTTTTGTATTTATATTGGGTCTAGAAATTGATTTTATGCATAAGGTAGTGTTAATAGCACAGTGAATTTATCTTCACAGGGAGTAACCTCTCTTATTTGGAAAGGGTTGTCTAAGAGTGGGTGTCTGAAGAATGCCTCATCCAAAATTTAGACTTCCAGAAGCAGATAAGACTTAAGGCTTTGCATTTCTTAAAATAAAAGCACTTCCCGCTAAAGAGTAAGTAGGAGAGAATGCAGGAGAACATTTCCTTAAGGAAAATTGAATGCAGGTTGGGGATTAGAGACTATTTTCATGCTGAAAAATACTTTGTCATTTCTAATTTTGTAAATCATGCCTTTGTGTCTTCGCAAGATGCTTGCCTACATATGATTTTTCTGACAACTACCCAGATGTTCATCTCCAAATGAATCTTTCTTCTGCAGTTGTCTGTTGCTTGCTATCTGCTTTCTTTCCACCTACGTAAGATAGAACTTGGATGAGAGAACTTTGGCACAAGCTTTGTTGTCCTTTCCAGTCTTTGGTTGGTGAAGAGCGATCATCCAGCCAGGCACTGCTGTTTTGTAATTTGGGCAGTTTGGAAACTGCGTAACATCTAGCATGTGTATTAAAATTAACATGCAGGCAACACAGGGGCAACTCAACTGCCATCAGTAGCCCAGTTTGTTCAGCGCTGTTTCTTCTCTCAGATTACCTCTGTTAATCAACAGCTTCAAAGATAAGATAATTTGAATGCTAAACATCTGTTTGCTTCCCAGCAGATGAAGAGAATGTGAATATGGAAAGCCATCGAGGAGCGCAATCTGAGCCACCTGGTAAGAGAAGAATCTAGATGAAAATCAACTTTTTGGTGGGGATCCTATTAAATGCACTTTATTGACATCTAACATAGTGGAGAAAATTACTTCCACTGTTTTGATCTGTTTCCAAAAAATTGTTTGTAACTAACATGACAACTCATTTAAAACTGAATAAAGATTACAGTTCTGATAATACAGCCACTCTTCTGTAGCTTTTTATTCTTTGAACAGATTGGTTTATTGCCTTGAGGAGTCCTTGAAATACAGGAGCTTAGAGAAAGTAGAGGGATGGAAGCCTGCTCCCTTAGTGTGATGCATAACTGCAATTAGCTGACAGATGTTTTATTAGTGTATGTTGTGTCTGATTGGAATCTGATATTGTTTTTTGATTGTAAACCCATATAGAATTGCACAAATGTTTGTTAAAATGTTAATAGTGTTTGGGCAGAGATTAAACTACACTGGAGATAAGGAGGACTGAAATTACTAGCATGTTCTTATAACTGAAACATTCCCTGTTGTGACCAGAATGTATGAAAGAATTATCAGATAATAAGTCTTTCTACAGTGGTGATAGCTGTGGAAGGATCTCTTTTAAAACAACAAAACCCGAACCTCACCCTTCCAGGTATGGTTATCTAGGGTACTTGGCTGATGGATTAACCCCAGGAAAGCCACAGGTAGATCTGGAGGAAACAGCATAGGTGAAAACTTGGCCTTCTAGACTGGTCAACAAAGGAAAAAGCAATACAACCTCATGCTGAAGTTTATTGAGTGTCTTTTAAACACTGAATATTAAAATCCCAAAGCTGTAAATTTACAATATATTCTGCTTTGGGCTTAATCTAAAACCTGAAGAACTAGTTCTGGATTTTTGTAATTAGAAACAAAAATTTATATTTTATTTCTCTCAGGTATTTCATTAGTTTGCTAAAAGCTTTCATCTGTCTCATGATCCTCTTCCTAAATATTTTCCCTTTAAGGGTCAAATATATAAAATTCTCAAGGAAAAAACATTTTTTTGTGACTGGCTGTTGAAGTCAGGACTGCAGATAGTCAGGCATCTTCAGTTCAGTTCAGTTATGCATTAGCAAAGCAAGCAGTATTGTTCAAAGACCTCTACCAAAGGCAGTTAATGTAAGAGTTGGAGTCAGGATATGCTAAGATTTTGGCTAAGACTCACCAGAACTCGGATGTGAAGCGCATCAGATGATGCATATTTTGTTTTAACCAACAAAGTCAAACTTGGGTTGTTATCATAAATGATTACTCCTGCCTACGTATTGATGTCATGTTACATCCCAAATCTCATACCTCTGTTATATATTTGTCAGCAAGCATAAGCATGTTTTGAGCCAAGAAACTGGGCAACCATGGTCAGCGTGGTGCTACTCCTTACCCAAGTTCTGGGAGTCAGCAGACACTGGCTCTGCTTTTGGTAGTACGCTGTTGTACCAACGTGGCTCCTAGTTAGAAGCACTTGTGCATTAAGCCGGCTCAGATGGCAAGGCAGAACAGGTTAGCATTTTGAAACTTTTATGTAGACTTATCTTTGACTTCCTGAAAATGTAGATAACCTAGGCTAGCGCTTTCTTTCAATAACCCAGTTTTTCTATTATTTATGCAGACTGTACTCCATTTCATTTTTGCATCTGCCAAACTGCAAGTCTGAAACTGCTTGTTGGGTTGTACTGCAGGTGTAGATAGCTACATGGAGCTAGTAGGATGTGGTTATCTGAACGAGAAATCTGGGATGTAATATTCCTTGGTATGCAAGGTTCATGGAATCAACCCTCTGCTTACCTGAATTTATCCCACAGTTTCAAATACCTACTGAAAAAGTCTGTTGTCCGCATATGCTGTTACACAGTAATACATAACTTAAAATGTATACTAACTTAGTGTACTAATCTGGAATTGTTTTTCACTTTTTAGTGCAGCGCACACTTCTGGAGAACTAAATTAAAGAAAACATGATGAAGAACAGATCACTGAATCTGGATACAGAGCCTGCATTCTGCCTGAAAGAAAAAAAAAAAAAAGGAAACAAAAAAGCATAATGTAAACAACAGAGTCTAAAGTTGCATGAGAAAACACTTCTTGTTTGCTAAACACCTCTGGGAGTGTGACTTAGACCTAAGTACTTTGGTATGGTTAGCCCTGTGAAGCATTGTCGCACACCAATATATGGCCTTAATGACAGGAGTGTGGAAGTATGTTGTGCCTTTACATTCTTCCCTTTACTCCTGTGACAAATGGGTGTGTCTCAAGCGCATTCAGTATGTTCAACTTTTTCTTTCCTCTCCAAAACCAAAAAGCAATTAATATTTTGTTATGCCTTTGCTTTCAGGCAGTGCAAACATTTTTTTTTAATATCCTGTATGCAGTGAGTGTACCAACCAAACAACTTGGTGCATGTTGTGGGCACCTGAAAGCAAATGGCTCACTGGTATGGAGAATGGATCTGGGTGTGGGTGCTGCTGATACAATCTGTGTAGCTGCCTGGGTCAGCCACCAGGGAAGGGATACTTGTTCTTGAGCACCCAAGAGACAAAAATTCAGTCTTGTTTTTGCATTTTTTTCATTGCATCTGTCTGGTACAGATTCAGAACACCCAAACTAGTGTACACAGACCCTTCAACCTTTCTGGCGCTTCCTGCTTAGCAAGTACGGAGCTGGTCAGATGTGGAAAAGCCCGATTTGCAAATCAGAACCATAATTGGATTTTGTACTTCTGGTGAGATTGATGTTTGGCAGCTGCCTAAACAATAGATGAAGTATTGGGGAGTGGAAATTAACATCTTCAGGCTTCCATAACCAAAAACTTAACAGAAAACCGTGTTGAATTCAGAAGGCTTACCATACACACTTAAAAGACAGAACCAGTACTACAATTCTAAAGTACATAATAGCAAGACTGACTGGAACAACCCAGCCTCACTCCACAAGCATTCATTGAACATTATGAATAGCATATGTATGAAGAATGTTTTGGGCTTGTGAAGAATTTCCATCGGGATAAGGACCTATGATTGCATCCTCAGCTGAAAGCACTTGTGAGCTTTGCTCTTGAAAGCCACAGGAGGGTTTCAAGGATCTGTGGAAACACGGAAAATTGCAACTCCTAACAGTTAAAGGACTAAGTCTGGAATAATAACTAGTTCTGTCTGGAAGGAATTGTCTGACCAGTTCTGTTGACTTTCATTCTAATTGTTTCCAATTTTCATGCAGTTTTACAGTATGTGTCTTACTAATGTGCTTCAGCCGCCTGGTTCTACAGAAATGCGATATTTCATGGAACATCTTAGAAATCATTATAAATTTGGATATTAAACATGTAAATATATTTGTACATTCAAATATGAATGTATGCCAAGGATAATTCATTTAAGAATTTCTTGTATATGTTTCTTGGCTTGCAACAAAGCTTTACACAGATTTTGGTATTTTGTATTGGAATTAATTTGTAAACCCCGTTTTGCCCTACTACTTTTAGTATAAAAGTGCTAAAACCTTTAAGTGTGTTTGAGGGTGGAAAAGTGATTTTTTTATATAGACATTTGATCTATGTAAATAAAAAATGAAATGTACTGCTTACCTGCGTGAATAAACAGGTATAATAAATGCCAAGTGTAGAGAAAACAGAAATAAGCCAGTGTTTGTTAGGGCTAGAATGGTGAGGGAAGTTCAAACTAGTTTTTTAGCTAACCAGGCTCTTGAATCCTTCTTCAGCTTTTGCAAGCCTAAAAATTACTTACTAAAACCTCCTATTGTGATTTTTTTCTAAAAATAAACTTTAAAAAAAAAGAAAAAGAAATGTTTATGTATTTTCCTTCTTAGCTCTAGAAATACAAAAATTTTGGTGCTCTACTGGAGGAGCAGTCTCCAAAGACAGTTTGTCTTCTTGTGCCATCAGCACTTCAGGTTTATTCCTTCTGAAATTATCAAAACATCGGTAAGAAAGTTGGCCAGTAGCAACAAAGCTGTGAGCTGCTTTCACAGGGCACTTACTGGTGTGAAGTGCAGAGAAGACATCTTATCTGCGTGAAGTACAGGCATGGCTTTTGAAGAACACCTAGATTTGGTAACGCAAAATCTGCTGATTTGCACAGCAATAGAAGGCTTAGTGTGGGCAACTTCATGGTGGTTGTGTTGAGTGTTCCTCATCCAGCTATCCTAACGTGCTTTACGCACTTTTGCAGGGCCACGTGTCTTTGTCTCATCTGGTATGAGAGGACCATAACTAAATGAGATGACAATGCAGGGGCTTCCAAGTGACTAAATAGTAAGAGATTTACTGATATTTTTTTTGTCCAGTCTAAACAGGCATAGATTGCTGCACGAAATGTGGGCACAGCTGTGCTCCACAAAGCAGGCAAACCTGAAGATGATGTTTGGAGGGAATGGCTGTTGTAATGGTAATTTCGACAGCTCTCATCTCCACTGGCTTTGTCTATGGCTTCGTAGGCCGGAGTTGTGAGAGAAGAAAGACAGACTGGCCTGCTATCACCTAGCAGGAAAAGGTTAAAGAGAAGGCTTGAAATTTCAGACTGTTCTCTTGTAAGAAGAAGCTGCCAATTTATGGATTTCTGTTACTTATGTGTGGGTAGAATATTGCAGTTCACTTTTTTTAAGTTATCAGGGTATTAATTGCTATGTTGCTATTTGCCTCACTACCCATTGAGACTTTGATCTTGTTCCTAGTTAAAATGCTCCTGCATTGTCTAACTAAACATCCCCGTTCAGTATTTCTTACGTTCATTGGGTCAAGGAACATTATCCCTTCACAATTACTCGTCACCCTCCTGAAGTGTTTTCATGGTCATCTCCCTCAGGTCAGCTGCTGCCCACCATGGCTTTATGGGCTGCCCGTGATTTTCAGATTCCAGTCTGGGAACTGACATTCTCCTTTCCACACAGGTATTGATCAGACTGCAGTGGGATGAAAAAATACTGTCCTTTCCAGGCCCAAACTGCAAGTTTATTCCTGGTGAGGTACCTTCACCATTAATCTAAGTTTAAATGGATGACAGCAGAGTTTTGTCCTGTTCCTGTGGTGCACCTCTTCAGTTCTGGTATTTTTCCAGTCTACCTCCTTTGAGGAGGAGAAGTGACTTTCAGTAATGGGAGGAAAAAAGCAAAGCAGGATCTTCTGGTAGGTTATCATGTCACTTTAGCTTCTTCTACAAGGGAGCTGAGGTGGCAGTTTAGCTTTTAAAAACTTTTAGGTTTAGGTGAAAAGGACTGAGTGAAAAATGTTTTGATGGTTTTCAAACCTGATGTCCATTTCAAATATCCAGGCTTATCCAAATGAATTCATCGGGCTGTGAAAATGAAAGCAGGCAATTCTTAGGCATAAAATTTGGCAGGTTTTTACTGTAGCTCCTATTCATGCTCATTCCAATATCTGTGCCAAATTTTGAATGCTAAGGAAAACTTTTTAGTGCACTCAGCTTTCAGTGTACCTTGGGCTGAATTACACTCCTAATGGTGCATTTCAGTGTTTTTTTGGCTAATTATTTTAGGCCACTATCTAAACTGTACTATTCTCTGTGTGGTTTTCACTTGACAAGATTATGAAACAAACCTTAACCTTTTCATAAACTGAAAAGATTATTTCTTTTTGCTTTTTCTGTTACGCAGATAGAAAAGACACATTTGAAAGAAAGTGAAGAGATGATTTGGAATGGGATAAGGACTTGCATGAAGCAAAAATACAATTTTTTCAAACTCCTGCATTTGGAGTACTTTTAAGAACCACCAGAATAAAATAAATGCATGTTCCTCCATCTGCTTGTGAAAAACCATTGAAGTTTTAGCTAACATGTAATAATTGTATTCTTATATTCCAAGAAATTTTATCACTGATTCACTTGTGTCTTTGGCTTATATTTAAATGAATGTCTAATATTAGCAGATGTTTTAATATTTTAATTAAATACTTCCATTTTTATGACAAAAGATAAATACTATAGGGTATTAGTGGCTTTCCCCAGTAGATCTAGTGTATAATTTGGTTCTTTCATCTTGGGTAGACTCATACAGTAGGTCATCCGTGCCAAAGACAGCAATGTCTAACCTTTGCCCACAGGAAGGATGGGGCTGCCACGGTAGTGAGTTGTGACTGTCCTCTTTTAGCTTGTCTCATCTAAAAGAGGCCTGATGGGCTAAAAGTGTATGGTGTAGAGAATAGACAGACACACTGGCTCTGTTTCTCCACCCATTTGCTATTTCTTAAATACATGGTTTTTTCTTGAAAGAACAAGACAAAAAAATTAGGCAACTCATCCACATTGTCAGGTGCGTATTAGGCAGAACTTCGTTTTCCCTTTAAATAGAAAAAAATGGTTCAATGATTTCTCAGAGTGATAATACTGAAATTTATGGTCAGATATAAAGCCTTACTTTTTTTTTTTTTAATATATATGTTGTTTACCTAATATGTTGGGCAAGCAGTTGCATGTCTTTGACAGAGACAGCTGAGATTAAGAAGTTCCTGCAATGTCACGAACAGAAGTGGGATAAATATTCGAGACATCCCTGCTCCAGGGCTAGGTCCACTCCTTCCTGTGCCTTCTTCATAGTTTTTATTTAGCTACACAGAGCAGTAGCTGGCTTCTGAAGAAGTAGACAAGGGGTGCATCAGCTCCAAACTTAATCTGAGAATGTTCAATATCCCAACTGACCTAGTATCAGCAGACAGGCGAGATAATGCATTTTGTGAAGACTATTTACAGCTGCTTTGACATAAAGCTACTGAACATTTGTGAGCTGCTCGGACTTGCCTAGGACTAGTACATAGCCTTGTTAACATTCCTGTTCCCTTCAGGCAAATTCATCACTGATATGAAGATTAGCACGTGTGTGCCTGCTTTTGTTAAGCTCGGAAAAAAAAAAACAGTGGACTTACATAATTGCTTGTATCACGGTATTATTTTTTTTGTTAGTGGCTGACAAAGTCATCTCTTAAACCTAAATGTCCTTAACTCTTCTGAGACTGAGCAATTGTCCCCGACAAGGAGAATGATGATACATAAATTAAGCTTTAGAAGTTCTGTTACTACCTTAAAAAGTTAAGCTCTGTGATACAATAAGCCAGGCTTTTATAAACCATGTTGCTGGTTCACATTGGCATGGGGGTGGGGGGGGTGGGGTGGTGGAGCTGATCTACTTGAACATCAGGTATCTTGAAGATCCAATATCACCAGGTTCTATCAGTCCAGTTCATGTTGTGTCAGGTTTTTGTAGTTGGCATAACAGCACGTTTTCAGTGCACACACCGTATTGTATGTTCTAGGTAACTCCACAGAAATGCAGCTGGGGCCAGCCTGTGCCCCACATCCGACTGAATCACCCAGTGACACCAGGAGCCTACAGACTGGCCGTTCATGGTAGCAGAGTCTTGAGCATATTTGCTGCCCTAGTCAAACCAGTGCTGACAACCCCCCTGCAGCTCACCCCCCAGCAAAAGGGAGGGCGCACACCAATCTCCCTGCTAGCACCGGGCGCCAGTGTGATGGTGGCAGTCCGGTTCAAGAGACAAGTGTGCTGGCACACAGGTTTGCTGGAGAGAGTCTATGACAAAACTGGATTTAAATCACATCAGTGATTTTAGAGTAAGTTCCTGGATGGATGCACATATGCTTTTTGTTCATTTTCCAAAGCTTTGTGTTCTCATGCATGTCACTGAGATCTCTCTCCATGTAGGATATGCATGGATATTTATATTTTAAAATATATCTAGATCAATGAAAAAATCACGACAATGTTTACCTTGTGACAATAAGCATCCGCTGGGGAACTGAGCTTGCTTCAGTTCAGTAGTCCAACATCACATTTTGAGTTTACAATTATTTTTTTTTTTCTGTCATCCCTCTGTAAACAATTCCCAAGTCTCTGATTCTTGGCCTCTGCTTCCCTAACGCGGCAGTTCGAGTTAGCGGTTAGGACTCTGACGGGGTTGCCTTTACAGCAGTTATTGCTCAGCCAAAAACTGAGCAGGGCAACAGCGCTCTGAGGACAGAGTCTACCTGAGAGATTTCTTTTTTCCAAGTATGCATCAGAGAAGGCTGGTCCCTCACAGGCTACTTGAGCTCCCATAGCACCACACCCTGCTTTGAAGGCCAGGATGTCAAACAGGTTGGCTTTCCCTCCGGGAAGGAGGTGGATCCAGAGCCTGCTGGCTCCCTCCTCATTGGGTGCTCCCACTGGCTCCCCAGCTCTCCACGCTCCCTGCCTGGGTGATAAATAGATTTCTTAGAGGGTGGGTGGCACCTATGGTGCTGCTCACAGCTTGGCTGTAGTGGAGTTGTTTGTTTTTGTTACTGGTCTTGTACTAGAAGAGGTTTCTAGAGACTTCTCTCTCTTCCACGGTGCTTGTGTGTGATGGTGAGAGAACTCTTTGGACGGAGCTGCTGATTCCAAGTGTCTCCCTCAAACCCTGGCGCTGCAGTTGAAACATCTACCATCATCGCTCGTTGAGAAACAACCACAGCAATCAAGGCACTGCACGGAAGATCATGGGGAAATTCAGAAGCGTCCTACTTTTGTGCTTTGGCTGTCTTCTAGTCCACGTAAGAGGTAAGTGACCTTTGCCTTGGCTTATTTCTAAGGCTTTTTATTCAGAAATGCTTGCTGGCATTATTTTTGTTGCTACTGTTTCATGAGAAGCATTCAAGAGTGTTTAGAGAAGTGCTTTTGCAGTTTCTAAAGAGATATATATCTTTTGGATGATCTCTTATGATAGCCATGATAGTTAGTGTTTGTTGTAATTTCTTATTTTGTCTTCAGTGTTGCTCCCCTAAAATTATTCACAAGCTTGGACTTAAGTATAAACTGTTTAAATGGAAGCTGTTAAATGAGAGCTTCCAGGGGAACTTAACGTTTCCAAAGAGATCTTTAGCCAAATACTAACTTCATGTTTTTAGAGCTTTTCTTGGTTATTGATATTCTGAAACTTATATTGTAAAAACAAATTCTGATTCAGTTTAAATATGCTTATGCTTTCATATTGGTGCTCATGGTTTAATAATTAAAATTTAATTATTTATTAATATTACCCAAAATAAAGTCCACGCACAAGCATACTTTATTTTTTCGCACAGGTTTAATGAAGAATTGAATACATATTGTGAATATTGTTTTGACAAATAAATAGCAGTTGGGAAAACTTAGTCCTTCCACATTGACTTATTCTTCTATACTTAAATATAGTTTTCCTACAGCAAAACATTCTGTAAAACTTTTTTGATGTCAAACCAAATAGGATCATCTTTGTGTGCATCTGCCATATAGTGTAATAGTAATCTTTTATTTTTTGTATATTAGCATTACTTCAAAAACTTGTAGCGCAGTGTTTGACTGCAGCACGAAATCAATCATTTACCACTAGTTCCAAAATAGCTGCTGCTGCTGCTCAATCTCCCACCACCTCTGATTTAAATGGAGTCCCTGGGAGATCTTGCAGTGATGGGCAGTGAAAAAATCAGGCCTTAAACTAGTGCCACAGTTCTGGTTTAACAAATGAGGAATTATTTAGAGGTTTTCAGCACGTAACGTGGCACAGAAACAGCAGAGCAGTAGGGCTGTGCTGGCCTGCCCTGTAGTTATGTTGTGAACAGTGATGATTCACATTGTCTCTCATCACTGGCATGCAGACTTTCTTGTTCTGGAAGACTCTCTGATGTTGAATATTTCTGTTCAAACAATCTGAGCATGGGCAGGCCAATTTCCATATACTCTATCAGTTTATTACAAGGATAGTCAGCCTAACCGTTCTTGCTTTATACATGTGGTAATTCAGAGCCAGTCCGAGGCCCTTCTTTGGGGAAGAAGTCATCGCTGAAAGCTGCTGTGGGATTTGGGCACGGTCTTACAGCTGTGGCAACTATTCAATCCACTTTGAAAAGCAAAATGAATTATTTTAAGTCTATGGCAACAGCCACTGAATTTTATCATCAAAGTATTTACCTTATTTCAGGGGACATTTACAGAACCACTTCTGAGCCCTAATCAAGGCATGATATGAGAAAAGCTTGACCATGCTGGTGAAAGGGTGGTCTAAGTCGTTATGATAGGAATGTCTATGGCATGATTACCATTTTTACATGCGTTCTTAACTCTTATCTAAACTCTAACCATCTATGATAACTTCCAGAAATGACTGTGCCACCATGGCCAGGCCAGATCACATCACTCCTCTTACCATCTACCATTTCATTTGTGTCTGGCTGTTTCATTTATTTGGCTGGACTGCCTTTATGGGTACATCTCAACAGAGGCATGGTATAACCAAGGGCCACACTGCATGAGGAAAACAGGACCTGATACAGTTCAGAAACTTATATGCTCGCTGCAGTCTTCCATACTTCTATCTACACTCTTTAGCTTTTGTTATTTCCAAGCTTAAGCAGGTTAAATGAGGTCTCCCATATAAGTTGAGCTGCAACAACTAATTGTCTGAGTGGCTTTTGCCCCAGCTCAAATGAAATAAACTTCACAGAAACATCTTCCACTGCAGTTCATGCTAACAGCCACGTCAGTTACTGCAGCTCAGCTGACCTGTGGTAATTCAGCCTTGGCTGTGTCTACATTGCCCATTCAGGGTGTGGTAAGACACGATGTAGGTCCTAGTCCCCCAGTAACTGAGATCATGCACCGGTCTGAGACATATTGTAGGTCCCATTTGGGCCGTATACCTGTGGGTGTCCCTGCAGCAGGGAAGCAGTGCAACCTGAGGGCTCTCTCCTGTATGGAGCTGGAAAGCACCTGAGACTCTCACTCAGCCCTGGCTGCTCAGAAATGCTCCTCAGCTTCTCAATATAGATCTAATCTATATATCCATGGTCTTTAGGATCAACTGATAAATCAGATGTTTAGTCAGTAACAAAGACCATGCAAAGGTTGATCATGTTTAAGACGCATTAAGCTTACTCCATCAGGTATTGCATGCTATGCAGGTCAAAGGAACAGCATTTATCGCTAGCCGGTAAACCATGTACCATTGCCCAGCTAAGGCTTACAAAAATGTTGACTCAAAATTAATTGTGTCCTCAGTTAATTAGCTAGGCACTTCATGGGGAGAAAATTAGAGACCTTTTGGATTTGAGACTCTATGTTACTAAGTTTTATGAATAATGTAGTTACTGGAGTTAAAAGACAGAATGGGAGAGATGAAAAACACAGTCCTTTTCTTACACTGTTCCGTCAAGCTCCAGTTCCCACTGTCACTCTGTGATGTCCCTGTGTACGTGCCGAAGCACCCACAGTATCAGCAGGGATATATCAGAACATGAATTCTCTTGTTGCTGGGTGCCCAAGCTATTTCATTGCCAATATCAGAGCTGCTATCATCTATAGTCATGTCAGTTCAAGCACATGATTGCAGTTTGACAAACAGGGATAGCTGAACTGGTTGAAATGTTAACAACAGCCGAACAGTTGCAACGTCAGAGCTTGGGAAGAGCTAACAGCTGGTGAGGCTGCTCAGCTTCTCCCGTTCACTTTTCAGACATCGCTGCCACGTTGCAAACCTGGTAGCAGTGCCCAGACTGCCTGTTTGCAGTATGTGTTTTTCACTCATTTGTATCAGTGACTGTCAATCCCTGTCCATCCTACTGAGGGTAATAAATATACGATAAATGTCATAACTCTCTCATTATTAAAAAATAAAAAAAAATCTGTGGCATTTTGCCTCGTGGTTAGGAGGAGAGAGATTCAGATTGTTTTGATCAGAGTCTTCCTTTGTTTCCACAGGGAGGCTGATACCTATGAATGTTATGGGAAAACACTATCTAAAATCTGATCTGTAGTACATCTCATGAATGTAAGCATCAAGCAAAGGGCTTGAACAGATTACAGAAATGTAACAGTCCCACTTACAAGCTCTGCCTGTCATCAATGCATTTTTTAGTTCCTGAGGAATTTATTTAAGATGCTAAATCACAGCAATATATTTTCAAAGGGCAACAATGCTCCAGATTAAATGAAAACAAAGCCCAGAGTAGGCACTAAGATTAGCAGACAAAATAAAGCAAAGTCCTTCCTTACATCCCAGGTCTTAAAACATTAGTGGTGGAGGACCCAGGAGCATACATTCCACATTGGGAAAACTCCTAAGTTAGCAGCAACAAAGCCTCCTAGATCACAATCTATATTGCATCAAAACTGCAACTCTGTCTTGCAGGTTACCAGCTGCAAGGAGCAGAAATTGAGATATGAGCCACACATTTCTATTCACAGAGACTGTACAGATCGTTTTGGTTTTTGAGCATAATGGTAACAAAAAGAAGGCTGGCTCTTTGTTCAGAAATCCAACCCAGATTTGCAGAGCATTCTGCATGTCAAGACTCTTGATTTCTGTTCCTTCTGAAGGCTAAGGAACCAGATCCTCTTCTGAGCCCCCTGCTTTTGAAGTTCAGATGCCAACTGATGCTCCACCACCCTCTGCCCAGTGTCATTCAGAGAGGCTTCTCTCTGCATTCTGGTGGCTCGTCCAGAGGCTTCTTCAGCTCTGCGAAGAGAGCCTATTCTTCTTCTCATTTACTCCAAATGAGATAAGAGATGAGTCCTGAGACTCCGTAGAGATTTTGTTGCTGAACAGACCTGCTTACTGACATCCAGCAACTCTTTCTAGCATTATTCTTTTGTAGAAAATATGTTCTTAGTTGCATGGAAGAGAGAAGATGCAAGCCTTCCTTCTTTGCTGTCTTACATCTTAAACACACAAAGAAAGAATGTGTATGGAATGCCCTGATCATTCACTTCAACTTGGCAGTATAACTAACCCTCTTGGAAGCAATACAGTAATTGCGCTGGTGGGCTGCTGTGGCTCCAGGGGTCACAGGATTAGTTTATAGAACATAAGAGAATTTCTGAAACAAATTCTGAAACAAATTTAACTTGATGTTAAATTACAGAATAGTACTACTGAGATCTGTGCTACTGATATTGAAGAGCTAAAAGTATTCTGCACTTATTTTACCACCGAACTTGGGATGAAGGTTGGAGGAGGAACATTAAAAGACACAAGCATCAGAAATAGCAAAGCCTGGCATCTCCCTGACTTCCCGCATTATCTTCAGTTCCTGCTGTTGTCTCTAAACTGCCAGCTGGGGAAGGTGTGGATTAGCCAGCTGGTACTTAGGCAGTGAGTGGTCACTCAGAGACCCCAACACAGCTGTTGCTTGTGCCACACTATAGGGTTGCAGTAGGAACACTCATATAGGCCTCTTGTTTGAGCCTGTCTGTACAGTTCTCACGTAATGTGACTGTCATGAACCTGACACTCTCAAACCAAATGGCTGAAAAGGGCTGACAGATTCACGAACCATGCAGGGACAGAGAAGCTTTGATGGAACAGCCCATGCAATGACCTAAGCTCTGCTTTCTTGTAACACAAAGCTGAAAATGTAGTAGTGATATAAGAAAGATGTGCAGACATTTGGTGCTGCTTCCTGGGAGGTCCCAACTCTTTTGCTCTGCCTGTAATTTTACAGCACACACCAACTTCTTCTGCACTCTCTGAAACAAAATATAGAAAATTAATATGTTGTATTTTATTTATGCAGGGCATATCACATCATAAATAATGGTAGCTACCTTTGAACAGCTGTTGTTTGTCCACAGCAAAGCAAACACTGTAGAACTAGAAGATTTTCTTTCATGTTTGATGAGACCATGCTGCACAGACCTAAAGCAGTGCTGCCACTCTTGCTTTATTAGTGCCTCTTATTTGCTGGTAATTATTTAAATATGTTCTTGTATGAATAAGTGAGAGACCTTTTCATTTCCCTCTAATTCAAACTATAAACAGAAGTGGTCTAGGAAAAAACACGAAGCCAATAATCAGGTCCACATGCTGTGGTCTATAGATTGGAACCTAGATCTTAATTACAGATTTTAACGCATACTAATTTTTCCACCCCAGCATCAAGGGCTTGTAACAGCAATCATTGTTTATGGAATGAAAGGGCCACGATGGAAAAAAAAGCTATGTTAACCTCATCAGGAAATATGGATCATGAAGGTATTACATCAAAGAAATAGTATCTGCTCATTGAGATTTTGTCCGAAGTTTTCACTCTGTGGTGTAAAACTTTATGTTCTCCCACAACTTTTCCTACATGAGTAATGTCCTTTAAACAAACATAATTGCTTCCTGAATAAAGTTGGACCAGTAAACGGGTATGTTCTGAGTCACATACCTGGGAGAATACATCCCATTTTCTCATTACAGCTCAAATGCGTCTCATGATTGTATAATAATCAGAAATTATATGTGCAAAGAATAACTTACCATTTCAGCTAAAAAGAACATAAAATGGTTCTCATGAGCTATTTAAGTAACATACTGTTCCTTTTCAGAAAAATATTGTTGTCATTTGAGAGTCATCCACTTCTTCCTCAGTCTCTGCTGGCTTCATGATGTTTTAAGCTCATTATATTCACAAAACAATTTTTTATTAATTACAATGAAGAAATAATATTTGTTCTTGTTTTTAAATATTGTAAAATCAACTTATTTTCCCTTTCTATTTAGCTCACATCTGTAAGTTAGTTGCTTCTAATTTATTTGTAACACAAGTAATCTCATCCCAATCATATGACTACTAGCAATGCAACTCAAAGCCCATTTAAATTAATCATATTAATGCCAAAAGGATTTATCTAACACACACATGCATGCATACATTTAAGATTTATGCCCACAACACATGTATATACACATATAAACACATTTTCTCATGGATCTTAGCTGCATTTTTAATACTAGACTATGCATATTAAATGTCTGAGAAGTTATTTTCATTTGTCACATAACCTGGCTCCTATTTAGCAATATCCATGCTGTCTTATTTACATGTGCATCATCTTAATGGCCACAAGCTGTGTTCATATGCATCCAGTGCAGGGCTGAGCCTATTTATGGAGATCAAAAATTGCAAAGTCATGCCACGGTAGCCTTTTGCCAGAAAACTTCTGACTACAGTTGTAATGACAATGAGGTAACACCCACCTGCAGATCCAGCCTCACCCTTGTAAATCTTCCTTAAAAACTGTGGGACCTCAGACCCTTGTGATCAATCAGCTACACAGTTAAAGGTGATAGATTCATTTAACATTTAGGTCACAATTAAACCACAGGCAAAAGATGTTGCTGTCTGCATTTTAGTGACTGGTTATTTGGGTCACATTTTCTGAAAACTACCACGGGCAAAAGTTTGTGAACATTAAGTGTGCATGTGCCTGAGGATATGACTTCGCAGGCCACTGCCTTGATCAGGTAAGATGACCTCAGTTCAGTGGTGCTTCAGTGGATTGTGTCTTATATTCAAGAAAACTTAGTAAAGTTTCTTAAAAACTTAAGAAAAGGCTTAGTATCTCTGTGGCAAACAGCAACCATAACAGTCTCCACAGCAGAGCAAGTGGACTAACAAGGATTTTATATTACCAGCCTTCCACACTTGATATTAAAAAGGCTCAAAGAAATCATGGGCTTTAGTGAAAGCAAATGTCCTACTCAGGAGAATCATGCTTGTAAAAATAAATCTGGTAACTTTGAAATTTAAGCTGCTATGTTTCGATGCTTGGCTTTACAGAATTTATTCTCCCCTGTCTCGCTGCTACAGAGAAGTCTACTGTTAGCTATGTAGGCCAGGTCTACGCTTCAGATTTTTACTGGCACAGCTACATATGTTGGGTGGGGATGAGGGAATTACATCCCAAGTAAGTGTGGCAGTGCCAGCAAAAGTCCTGCTGTTACTTTCGTTCATTGTGTTTGAGCAGCTAATATAAACATTATTAAAACAGGTCCTTTTGCGATGCAAACCATATATCCATCTGGAAGGCTTGCTTGCTTAGCTTAGCATTTTCTCATTTGCAGATAAAGACTGTTCTGTGGTGTAAGGCAGGAGTTTATAAGCATTTTCTCAAATTCTGTTATGAATTGTTGTGGACTACCCAACAAAAAACACTACTACAAGAATTTTATGTCTTTGCAAAAACAGGGATACTCCTAGATGAAAGGCTAGAAGTGATGCCAAGAAATAGTGTACTAGCCCAAAGCAGTAATAACAGAGATAACTCTGAGGTAATACCTCCTGCATAGCTAAATCTCTTCATAACTTTATCCAAGTTAAAAAAATAAAAAATATATTTTTTAAAAAAAAAAACACAACAGCCCGC
>JAVJGJ010000014.1:73808437-73825675 GCA_035590215.1 Microhierax caerulescens
TTCATATATAAATATATTCATAACTTTATCAAATTTAAAAAAATAAAAAATATTTTTTTTAAAAAAAAAAACAAAACACCACCCCCCCCCCCCAAATCCAAACCAAACAAAAAGCCTCAAAGGAACAAAGCTGTATCCTCCCTACTAAAATGTCTTTCTCTTTTTCATCAGTATATTTCCAGCTGTTTCTATTATGGAAACTTGCCCAAAAAAAAGGCCATTTTTGTATGTGGAAAATTAATTTCTTTCAGTCTGTTTGTTCTGTGAAGAACCTTGACTAATTTATTTCCATTGCCATTTATCTTCAGAGTTCCTTGAAGTAACTGCAGTTCCTATTAAGCTAAATATTGTCTGGGTCTCTAACGTGTTTTTGTTTTTAGACCCACCACTTTGCAGATGAAATCTGGGCTGTTCAGCTAGTTATCCATCTGTTATACTCCCAAATTAGATTCTTTAAATGTCTGGGTGCAGTCTCAAAAATGGTAATGAGCATTTAAAATTCTGCTCCACAAAATCTTACTCCTTGCGGTCATTTGATGTTATTATCGGAGGAAGTAGGGATGGAAGTCCAAGCAATCTTTTGGTTTATTGGAATATCATTTACCACGCTGCACAGATGTTCACATACAGTTTTCCCATCTGTCAGGGTTTATATTTACACAGCCAAAGAGTTCCTGTCTTGCTCCCAATCAGTCATTCTGTGTTGGTGTCTGTTTCTTTTCACTACTTGGTTTATCATCAGAAATAACTAAACCAGAAATAAATCCGACTAATTTCTGCAGGAGATTTTCAGGCTGCGTTTTTCTCTCCTTAAAATTTCTGTAGTTGTCTTCTGTTTCTTCCTTGCAGTCTCCAAACAACACCTTTTGTCCTTTCCCATCTTCTGGGTAACAGAGTAGGTGTACAACAGGAGAGGGAAACGTTGGTATTGTCCAGGAGAAGGGCAGATGTCAGTAACTGTTTCAGTCCACTGTTTTGCTTTGGGTCTCATGCAATTGGAAACATCTGCATCATCTTGCTTGAATTCCATAATCTCTTTTGATTAGATCCCTCCTTCTATTTTTCTCTTTTCCCTAACTTCAAAGAAACACTGTACCTGGAACCTTTCCAGAGTCTTCCTTCACAAGACGATTTTGTCACATTCTCTTTACAGCATTAGGACCTTGGCAGCTGCTTTTCGTATCATTAGTTCCTGCGTGCTGGGACCTGTAACAAAGGGGCTGGTTTAGCGAACAGCTCTTGTTGTTATGAAATTATTCCTGATGACTCACTCTGACAAGAAATGGTTTGAGGCCTGCTGGCGGTATCCTGCAGCAGCAGGGTTCAGGTCAGACAGCCTCCCTCAGCACTCAGGATTATGATCAAGAATGAAGATTTACCCAGAGAATAAAATCAAAGGACAGTCGAATGTAAGTTGTTCATATTGCCGGCACCAAAGAAATGCTTCAGAAAAATACAATTTGACCATTGGAGGCGATGCCAGGCTGTCAGCCTGTGGGTAGGGGTCTGCATCAGGATCAAATGGCCCAATGGCTGGGCAGCAGCACGGCTGTGGGTGCCCACAGGCTGGGGCTCAGGCCCAGCAAGGTCTGGTGGTGCCCTCAGGACTCTGGCAAGGAATATCTGCTGAGGAAGCCATGCATTAAATTTATGTACTTAATGAATTCATATAAAAGAGAGAACCCATCAGGGTCTTAGAATATTGTCCATCTAAGGACCCAGTCCAAACGTTAATGGGCTTGGCAAGGTTGGCTGAGCAGCCAGGGCAGGGGAAGGAGAGGTGGTCAGACGAGGTGACACTCCAAGATCAGTTGATATAATCAAAAGATGATAGATCAATGATGAGATAAAATGCTACTCTAATAACATTACCAGGAAAGCCTTATGCTGTTATATGCTTTGCCTGTCCAAACACAGCTTTGTTGTAATATTTTATAGGACGGTTTTGCTTTACAAGCCATTCACTATTCTGCATTCCAGCCTTGGTTTATCTTTTCTGTCAGACATCAGCTGTAACTAGGTTCATAGACTTACGTGAAAATCCTCACAGGGATCAAAACATCTCTACTTGATGCTCCTGCACTGATTATTATTTGAGGTTCACACAGTGTTTCACCACTGATAATTAATCTTTCCTGGAGCTCTTCAACAGGCGAGAGCTATTATTCAGGAGCAGTGATTAATGTGAAGAATGCCATGAAGACAGACAGCACCTGTCGAGATGGGAGGGCTGAGCTGAACCCAAAGCACTATCACACTGGAGAACCTCAGATGGCCTCTCTCTATTCCTCAGTTTCCCCACTTAAACAATGACACCTTTCTTATTGTGAGGTGTACAAGACATACCAAGAAAAACACTTAATCAAAAAGTAAGGTATTAAACATTTTAGATGGGGTAATAAACAGATACAGACCAAGAGGTTTACTCAATAGAGCACAGTGCAACATTTCTGCTTAGGGGAGCCATGGCACATCGTGACTTTCTGTGGGTTTCTGCAGGCTGATCTTGTATTTGGTGTGCAAACACAAGTGTGGTGAAGTTTCAGTCTGGATGAAAACTAATGGATACGTACTCTGCAAAGAGCTGTTTCATCAAGGCTGTGTGTTAAACAGGAAGTGGCAAATTGTAGAAAGTGGAAAGTAAAAATCACATGAATAACTCTGTGTGTTCAGTTCAAAGTCGTATGTTTCAATTTACACATTTTAAACATTTTCCAGTTTTATTTACCTGCTAACTTCAAAGGTCAGGATACTAATTGCCCTGCCGTGGCATTTAATGACTTTATTGTCACCTAACACAGAACAGGAAGGGTTCTTTTCTCCCTTTTCAGATTTTTTAAGGTACAGTGGAAACTAAATTAGGTAAACACATCTTTATATCTTTTACTGTTGGCACATGTGCAGGAAGAATTAAAAAAAAAAAAAGTTGTTTCATGTTACAACTGATCACAAGGCAGATTTGTCAGTAAAACTGTTCTCTGAAGCTGAGCTAGTAAAACAATAACAAAGATATTAAAAATTCTCACCTAACAATTCTCCTTTGCAAGTGCTGTGCTGGAGGCTACCTTCAGCTGTCTCCCAGCAATAGCCCCGGTGCCCTATAACAGGCAACCTGTGGTCTTCAAAGGCATGTTTGCATAGCAGCTGGGTATGGATAACATGAGAGAGCAGGTATTGCTTTGCACTACCTGAAGCAATAGCTTCTTTGAATTAATGAGCCCATCCTGCATGGTCATTCAGGACTGCATGACACAGGGATAACAGCTGACAGCCTGCTCCTGTTTGGATGGATTTTACTTTTGCCTCTTACTGGTGTTGAGGCAACTTACTTACTTGCCTGGAGGTCATGGAAACCTGCCCACTGATTTAGTATCTTTCCTTCTGTCACCTTCCTTCTAGGTCAACATGATTTTGATTTAGCTGATGCTCTTGATCACCCAGGTAAGTAAATCTCCTATCCTTAGTTTGGCATTTATGGCATTTAGACACAATAATACATCTTAAGTCCTTTTCTCAAGGACTAGCATATGAAGTGGCTATCACTTAAGTTAAAGATATACAGAACTTGGAAATGCTGGATTTCAGTGTTTCTGTCATAAAATTAAAACTTTTCTAAAAACAAACAAAACAAACAAAAAGACTTTGAAAATGCATCCCTTCATTTTTAGCTTCCGCTGTGATACATAAAGACTTACTGAATACAGCTCTTTAGATTTGCAGGTATCTTCTTCTGTTAAGTTGAAAAAGTTTAAGCTGTTATTGTTTATTGGTGTGCCATTGGTTCCCACAGATGACATAATTACCAGGAAGCCTACAGTGATCAGAAGACCGACAAGGCCTGTACTGAGTGAGTAATGAAAACAGGTCATAACTGACTTTAGACATGTAGAAACTGTCTCCCATGAGATGCTTGACCATACTTGCTAATGTACCGTAGCCGAGATCATTTGTGTGAATACTAGCTGCCTTCTATATGTAAAGTGTTCTTTGGACAATTAACAGTTACATGTCTTTACTGCTTTCAGTAAGGCTTTTGAGCATGACTGGCCAGTGATGGCATTTTATTTCCTGAAGATCTTCACGCTTTTCTAGCCTGTACTGAACTCCCTGGGGAGTATAGCAATGTGTAACTGTTGCTAAAAATGGGTAACTGTTCCTCTACTGTTTTTTTCCCCATTATCTTTTATTTTAGCATAAATATTCATGATGATTGATAGCAGACTTGGAAAAGAACCACAAGGAATTTGGGTATTCTTTCTTTTCCCTGTATTTTTACTTAATACTATCTAGTACAGATTGCGTCAGAAAGTAAAAAAGGCTCTGAACAGCAGAGAACCAAAAGGTTTTAGCTGTAGTCCTGAGGATGACAAATAATGATTTCCAATGAACACTGGTCATTGCTGAAAGAAAACAGAAATCCAACCAACAACAAAACCACACATGCATTTATGATGGAACTTTTTATAATAACATAGAGATTTTTCAACTAATCTACACTGAAAGAAATTTCTGGCCATCAAACAAAATGCTTGGATGAGGAAATGCTGGATGACATTAGCCCACACAACAACATTCAGTCTTTTTCTGGATAAACATTGCAATAAATCTTTAGGTACATGAAAGCAGTTATACATATGATTCTCTGGCCCACTCTTTAAACAAACAGGGGCAGCATTTCATGAACGTGGTATCTGCTAAATCCTGTTAATGGTTGCATTCTTCTTTCCCACTTCATTTTGCAAAGCAAATCTGTGTTTGGTCTAGATTAGAAGTGTCTGTTGTAAAGTACTGCTAAGCCACTGCCCTCTATTTAGCTAACTGTCCCAAATTCCTTTAAAGTCAGTGGAGGTAAATCAGCACGTCTAGGGAGACGGTTCATATGACTCTAAATGGGTATTTCTTCTCATCCTAATATAGATACTTCAAGTAGGTTACTTGAACTGTGCCCTAAAAAATTCTGTTCTCAGTCATTTAAGGGTAACCTAGGGATGCCAATATCTACAGCGAAGCTGCCTCAGTCAGTTGAAAGGAATTTGATTTTTAAAGACTCCTAAAACTGTTAGATAAATGATTGTCAGGTGATTATCTGCCCTACCTGAATCAACTTCATTAATTTTTGAGAATTAAGAATTCTATGTTTTCCAAACCATTTTGGAATTTCTTTCAGCACTGCAGAGGATTGTCAGGAGTTTAAAGGCAATTAAAACTAATTTAAAACCAGCAGTATTCAAAATCAATTACCAGATTTGGAAAGTACAGGAAGATGATACAAGAGTATGTCCTAGCATGTGCCTAATGTTTCATCTTAACCTCAGGGTTTCCTCTATATCTTATGCAGCCAGCATCATTGAGAAATGAGGTTGGCTGAGATGATTTTGGTTCAGCTGAGGTCAACTACTATACAGGCCATGTCCTCTGGGCATCCCTTCCCACACACCTCTGCTGGAGTTGAAGCTCTCCTGTAGGTACCTCCCATCTGGTTTAACAAAATTCAACACAAAATTTAATGGAAGGTGATGTTTATTTACAAAATCTCTAAATAAGTTGATTTTACCCACTCACATTCATCCTGCCATTGATGTAACTCAGCCATCTGCTCAAACGCACATACTCAGGAGCACCAAGATGTGCGTGCTTAGGTGGTCTGGTGAACATCATGTGCAACACGGGACAAGTTATGCCAGCTACTGAGTCCTTATCCTGTCTCTGTGGTTCTTCTTGATCAGAAATGGCAAGCTAGTTTATGTACAGATCTTTTCTGCTGTTTAGGCATCACCAGCTATTATGGAGAGGTCCTTTGCCTCATAATCTTGCTTACTTCAGCGTCTCTGGTCAGGTAGCTGCCCAATTTCTGCTTTTGCTTTTTTGGGGTACACAGACTATGTCTACAGTCTTTTTTCTGGGTGGGCAAACAGGAAAAGTAGTAGAATAGATGGTAGGCTGCAACCTTTTCCTTTAGAGCGCCCTTCTGCTTTTCCTCTGCTGACAAGTCATCTGTGCTGTCATCTTATCAGAGTGCAGGCCAGGTGGTAAGAACGAACACATTCCTCAACCTTACTGCTGGGGACTGGGGATGGTGAGCTTTATTGTCTGTTCTTTTAACCCTTTGCTCTGATGGTTTTTCTGGTCCCTACAGACACATGCATTTCCATTTGTATTTCATTCACACCAACCTTAGCATTTCTGCAACAAATCTCTGCACGAGCCCTCCAGAGTGGAACCCTGCATTCTTCATCTTGATAATGAATTGAATCCAGTTTGCAATTTATTGTTTCTTACAGTGTTAGCATTTGACAGGTAAAGGTATTTTTTAAATGCAACTTTCTGCTGGCCAGACACTAACAGGACCAACACCTGACATTAACAAGCCAAGTCATGTAATATGAATTTGATTACATACCATATTTCCTGGTTACATCAAAAGATTTTTGAGTTGTTATACAAATAAGACTAGATTCTGTATAAAAGCAGCTTCCCAATCCCTCTAGATATGAAGAACATGAGAAGGCAGAGTTCTGTATGGTGGTGCATTTAGATGGATTTTCCTAGGTTTTGAGAATTCTGAAACAATTATAATGAAAAGAACATATATTCAATGGAGTGTCTGTCTAATTTCTGTAGCAATAAACATAGATATCAAAATTTAGGTAGAATTTGCTGTCCCTTTTCTTCTGATTCATTCTAGCAGTCCAATTTATAAGGAGCAAGAAAGGGATTCTTGGAGTTAAGACATCCATCTAATGTATTTCTGCCTATCACTCAGCGACCTTTCAGAACTCACCATCATTCCATACACACCCTAAAATACCATTCACATACTCATACCTACACCTGCAAGCTAGAAATGGAGTTCCTCTTGTTTATGCATCTGCAGCTCATGGACAAATTATTGAATGGAAAATTCCATACCAGGTACAACGAGACACGTGTACAGTGCTGGCGGAATGGTTGTAGTTTGTTGATTCACTGTGTAACATGCACATGCAGACATTAAAGTATATTTTAAAACCTTTATAGTTCAGCCAAAGCAAAACAGACTGTCATCCAACCTCAGACAGGCACCTATGATTGCTTGAAGCAAAAATTTTTATGTCACGATGACCCTTACATAAATTAGTTGATTCAGGCTCTCTGCACAAGTAGATTTCTTACTTCCCAGCATTTGTTCTTGAAATAGATATTCAGTTTTTATAGTTCAACAAATTACACTTATGCCAAATATGCATATACCAGTTTTAACCATAGGCATAAATGTTAACAAATAAGTATATTTTAAAAATAGATATATTTTGACATTTCAACATAGATAATTTTATTTATGTACTTGCAGTTATATTGAAAAAGTATCGATCTTGATGGCACTGTGAGATTTATTCTGGGCTTATTTAAAGCAGGAAAAAATCTTATGTATTCAGGGTAGAAAATATTGTATCATTTGTCAGTTACTCTGTGGGCAAATATTACATTCTGTAAGAGTTTTCAAGAAAAGTGTAATACCTTATTTGAATGTGTGGGACTGACCTGAAAAAGTTGATTGTCAAGCATTCAGTTGTACATTTTCTATTAAAACTAGCACTTCACTTGCCTCAGTAATTGTGTGTAACTCACTTCTCTAATCTTCCTCCTTCGCATTTTTAGACAATGATCTGCATTTAGGAGATGCTCTTGGTGGGGGTGAGTACTCTCTTCTTTTCTCAAATATAATGGGTTTTTTCAGGAGTCTTTTTCTGAAGTCTCCCTAATCTTTGAAAAGAGATTTCAAGACTGCAGGAGGAACTGTGGTAATGGGAGTCATTACAACTTGCTGTACATGCAGCCCTTTTGCCAGAGGCCATCGTGCAGAGTGGGGACAGCAGGACGGGCTGTGTCTGCTTGCCAGCTACAGGACTTGCAGGCTGGCCTGCCTGTGCGAGCTGAAGTCAGCTGTGGTTTACATTACCAGGCCATGCTACCACGGGCTTGGCTGGGCAGAGGATGCACTGCCCATTCAGTTGCCATGGTTCAGGGTGGTAGCCTCTGGCAGAAGGTTGAAAACAACAGGTGATGGCAGTAGTTTCTTCAGCTACCAAAAATAAGTCTGCCTAAGATTAGGAATCAGAGGTAGCAGCAGATAGAGAGAGGTGTGAGCTTGTTGTAGCTCTACTGATCACAAATCAAGAAAGCAGGAAGGTTTCAGGGATGAGCATTGATGGACATAGTACAGCTTGAGCTTGAAACAGCCAAGCTGTTGTAACATGATGTAACTTCCACCTATTTCTACAATATCCAGACTTGACCTAGGAAGTATGCACAGTCCTGTGCTGAGCTGTGTAGACATACGAAATCCTTGACTTTGGGAATTTTTGCACCACATATTGTTTAGTGTGTTTAGAGGCATACCAAGGATGTGAAGCATTCTGGAATGGTTCTTATACACTGAAATTATTTAAAATGCAAGTAGTATTGAATCAAAGCCTAGAAATCCACTTGAATCAAGGGTATACAAAAGAAAAACACTTCTCAGCCCATTGTATAGAACCTCTGAAATGTGACTCCATTCTCAGTGGTGTGGTTTACCTGTGTTTCAGTCATAGAGAATCACACCCTTATATCATTCTTTCCCATTTCTAGATCTTTCCACATTTCCAGGTTCCCCTGTGGCATTTCATGCCTATGTTTGAATGACATGTTAGTCCACACCTCGTAAAGCTGTATCTAATTTTGTTTAGAATTCCCATGTTTATATTGCCATTTCTTCCTGCCTGTACTAATTGTTCCATTCCTGCAAGTTTTAAATGAGTACTGTTATGAGAGGGTGGGTTTAGAATGTTGATTAAATTATCAGTTAATAGCTTAAGTGTCTTCACTAAACCCCACCTTTTCAGTCAGAGGATGGCAAATGATGTTTCCCTCAGTATTTGTTTCTTTGCTCCATTTTCAGTTCAGGTTCTTAATTGCCATTCATACATGGTGTAATGGGATTAATGATGTGTACCTCATTACAAGTAGTTCTGAAGACATTCTTTTTTCACTAGCTATGCCATAGAATGTATCTTCTTAGGCTTAGAGAAGACTAAGTGCAGCATTATAATAGAAATGAATAATGGGATCCGTAGGTGTCTGCTTTTGGGCCATGGTGAGTCTTAGTTTGTTACACAGAGATCTGGAACAGAACGAGTCTTTTCTTCTGTTGAGTATAATTAATTGGGCAAAGTCAGATTCAGCAAAGCTTTAAGGCTTTACCCAACGTCCATTGACTGCAGTAAGCTAAACTTGCCCGAAGTTAAGCATATATCTAAATAATTTGATGAATCAGAACCTAAATATTACTTATCAAAAGAATTGTATTTAGCAGCTGGCATGTATTGATGGTGAAAGGAAGATTTAAGGAGAGGAAGGAAAATTGGGTTGGTTTTTTTTGTGACCTAATTTTTATTTATTCAAAGCTAAATTCACTGTCTGGCTATAAGAACAGTTAAATTTGCGACTGAATTGGTTGAAGAAAGGACAGCAAGAGGGGGCCTACTCCGTACAGACAGAGCAACAGCCCTGGACGTTAGCTTTGGCAGGTTTTGACCTGAGTCAGCTCTTGCTACTCCAGCACTGTATGGGCAGTTTGGAAACTGCTATTAGTCATCAGATCTCTGGCTCTATCCAATGCATCTCTTTCTAATACTTCGGCAAAAATTATGGTCAAATACCAGCACAAAGTCCTAAACAAAAAAAGCTGAAGTCTGAGTTCATTTTGCACTGTTCAAGAGCAGAAAATTCATCATGCATTAGATAAATTCAGCCTCTGTTAGACGAAGCTAATCTGTAGATCTTATTAATACCTGCTGATGGCACAGAAATAACCTGTTGCCCCCTGCCCAGCCCAGAACACCAGCTTCTCTGATGGCTCTGCATAACTGCCCCATTGACACCTAGAGTAACACACTGTGCTTCCCAGCTGTCAGCATTAAATAATGTTAATACTTGCCAGAAACACATTGAATATTTCCTCTCAACATTTTTGTGAATTCTTCTCTCACACACGGTCCTTTTTTTAATTCACCAGAGGACAAATCATAGATAGGTATAAAATCTCAGGTTATTGTAACTCTTTATTTACAGCTCTCAGTTTTCCCTGATCAACCACCTAACAATATTAATTATCAATAGGTGACATCCCAAGGAAACCTTTATACCCACCTCTTCCACCACGACCGGGAAGCTATAGTAATTCTGGTAAGAATATTTTATCTTGAGAAAATCTAGCACTATGAGCTGTTCAGAGCAGATACTTTGAATAGTTCACTCTCTTATTTCTTTATTAATAGTTTTTATCATCCCTTCCCTCCATCTCCCTTTTGTAATCACTGTTCCTGACCCAGCGTCTGGAAAGATTTTCTGAGTTTTAGTGTTGGTACCATAAAGATTTTCTGTCTGCCCACAATGTGGGATGTTGACTTCTAAGTGGCATGAGACTAACACTCCTCTTGTTTGCCTTTTCATTCTTGGTATGTATACAGTAAATCATGCTAAGGTTCAAACGTGACGTCTAGCCACAGGGCATGGGTAAGCCTATGTTCAAATCCATACTGAGATGTGCATCTGAGGTGGCCCTGGAGTGTACAGTAGGTGGGACGGGGGACATAGATGTAAGCCTGTACTGCTTTTCAGTGTGTTCCCAGACACCCACTGAAATAAATTGCAAATGGCACATCTATCCCAGCTGCCACATGTATCCCATATTTATTTCTGGTATGATTGTAGTGGTGAGCTGTGGACAAGTCCTTCTGGAGTCTTTCCTGGAACGGACCCACTGGCTTCCTGCTCTAGGAACTGCTGGGGTTTGAGATGTTCATGTTATATAGGATTTGTGCTACTGAGAGCCCAAGCCCACACATCCCACAGGTGCCAATACAGATGCAGAACAGGTAGACTCCAACAGTTTTAGTACTACAGCTTCCAGGTGAATTTGAATAGGTGACCCCTCAGTGCAAGACACCTGACCCATCCACCACATCAAAGCTGGGATTTCAAAGGTCTCTCACCCTTCCCTAGAATATTACAAAAAGACTGGACAAGGGAGCTGAAGGGGTTACCATTATTCAGCTAATTTTGCCACATAAATCCTAATATTTATCTTGCAGGAGGTTTTGATGACTCAGATCTCCTTGATGGGAAGCCTTTACCACCACACATAACAGGTAGTATTTGCCAGTTCTCCTTGCAGCTTCTTCCTAATATTTGTAACTTGGGAGCTGGCTGCTTTTGCTTTAGCAGTAATGTTTGTCACTGAAGGTACAGGACAAGACTCTGCTATTTTTATTTAGATTACGTATCCTTCTCCAGAAACCATGGCTTTGAGCCTGAAGCTCAAATGTGAAACATATTCCCAACCACTTTGTAGCATTCTGGCATATGCCCGAACCCTGCAGTATTTATTGCTTTGAATTCCATTAGGACAGTCCCAAAGCAAGGGGCTTCTGCTGAGATCTGAAAGTAGATGCACTGGGCCTATGATCTTGACTTGAATTACTGATAAATCATCTGTTTATTTGGCAGTAGAGAACAGCCAGTGTATACTGGCCTCCCATTCCCTGTGATATCAGCTTGATGTAGACTGCTAAGCATTATCCTTTTTTTAGAAGATAATATTCTTCTCCAAAAACAAGTCGTTGAGAGGATGGATGGTTGGTTATTCCTTGGGCCAGCACAGCTGTCAGTGGAGACTGGGAGAGGAGCTCCTCTGTCACAGTCCTGCCAAGCCACCCCCTTTCACCCTCTGTCACACTTTGCTGAGTAAAGACTTTGTTCTCAAAACAAGATGAAAACCACTTCTTGATTAAAGTTCACTTTCTATTCCAGGAGAAGACGAGCATCATTTCAATCATGGCGGAAACACAGGTATAGTAAACAAACTATTTTGTAATTAGTTTCTGATCATCATAAAATAGTAAGGAAATGTTAGCCTTATAAAAGTAGTATATATACTAAATGACGCTTTAAGACACCATTTTCACACTAGCTGTAATGTAATAATTTCTAGTCTGCTTAATTCTTTTTAATGAATTTCCAATATTTCACCAAATAATTCTCACAGTCTGGCAAAAGCACGTCTTAGTAGAGAATATGCTTAAGTCAAACCACTTTGGTGTCCCTAAAGAAAACCTCTCTCTTTTTTTTTCAGATTCAGGATTAATAGCTGGAGTTACATCTCCTATAATTTCTGCCTTTGTAATATTAGTTGTGGGATCGATAGCAGCCTACTCTGCTTACAAGAACAAGAGACTTTGTTTCAAACCACAAGGTAAGACCAAATCAATTTCCCTCTTTCCAAGCTGATTTAGTGCTGAAGTAGATGGGGATTTTACAAACAATTTCAGTCGGGGCAGAAACAGGTCAGGGATGAGGGCATTTGAAAATCACATCCTGAACAACCTCACTGGTCTCTAAGAGGTAGTGGTAATTAATATTCTTCATCAAGGGCATAGGAAGATATAACATGCCCAGAAGATGGAGGTACGTCACTTTATGAAGGAAATTACACAATGTGAGGACTCTGCCACCACAGAGGTGACTGACTGTTGTGGCTCTGTGCCTGGAAACCAGCCTGCGCGGCCCAGGTCAGCCTTGCCTGGGGCACCCCAAGTACCCTCTGGCCAGGGCCCCTATTTCAGCTCTGGTCTGGGTGGGCCTCCTGCCCCAGTATGCTCCACATCCCCACATGCATCCCCACACGCTGCCCCGGCCGTGAGCCTGGAGGGATGGCTGTTTCCTGGCTTGGCCTTGGGCCAGGCGGGTTGCCTTGCCTTCATCTGGTGATGGCTGGCCCACCCATGGGGCCCATTTGCCATCACCTCCCCGCCACTGGGGGGGCAACAGCTCGGGCTCCCCTGCGGCTGCCCTGGGCTCTCAGCTCTTTGGGAACAGCCTGGCCCTGGCCCTTAGCTGCCATAGAGGTCAATTTAAAACTCTAATTTGCATTATTTGTTCCATAATGGGAATAATGACTAAGAACAAAACACAGGAGAGTGGAGAATCTCCACAGGCATTTCTGAGAGATCTGGGATCCCCTGGCACTGCAGAGAGCCTCAGCCTGGGGGTGCCATGGTGGGCTCTGGGGCAGCTGCTGCTGCCCGGGTGCCGGGGGAAGGCTTGGGCAGGGTGACACCGGGGAGATGCAGCCGGAGGACAGCCCAGGATGCTCTAGGGGAGGCTGGACAGGGCTGCCAACGCTGTGGGTGCCCTCAAGGTCCTAACAGTCACTTATTTTTTTCTGTTTCTATGGCTGGGGTGTAGCCAAAGCATCAGGTCAGGGATCCTGTAGCCCTTTGTAAATGGGGAGTGAGACAAACAGGGAATTCTGTCTGTATGTCTCTGGGGATATGAGGTTCCCATCTGCTGCCTCAAAAGGACTGGAGCAAAAAAAGCCCAGAAAAGCTGGCAAAGGGCATCCATGGTGGAAATACTGAATGTTCGATCTTCATTTTTCAGGTGGAGCTACAGTATAAACCACTGAAAGAAGAGTGGCCCTCTGGTGACAGACTCCTTTGGTTGGTGACATTCAGCCCACAGACCCAATAATTTTATTCTATTTTATCATTCTGACAAAGGAAAATCTTCCTCTAAAGAACATTATGTTGAGACACTGAAATCCTGCTCTCTTTTACATGATGTCACTCTTGCACCTTGAGCTTTAAGTCATTGAAGATGTGCTTAAAATGTCCAGGGATTTTATTGAACTACCCAACCTGCATTCATAAAAGCTAGATACACATTTTGATTCAGAAGTTATTTTAAACAACAAAAAAATCAAATTTAATATAAGCTAAAATTTGAAAAATTTTGATTTGTGAGCATTTGTGTCACTGCACAATTTTTTTCCTAATTTTTTTTTGTTTTCAAAATTAGCCAAAGTACTTAATTCTTCTGATAAAATAGGAGTAAAAAAAATTGCTGTTTCCATTCATACATATTGGGTTTCTTAAGTATATTTCTATATTGTCTATAATGGCTAAGGAAAATTTGAAGTTGTATAAAGTATTAAAAATCTTAATGCCTTTACTTTGTATTTATGTCTGAATTCTAGCAAAGTGAAAGGAGCTATAGATGGAAAATTAATTCTTAATTTGAAAATATAGCATGAAAAGAATATGTACATTGACAAACCACTGTTTTAAAAAAAATAAAAATTAGAGGAACACATGCTGGTTTTATTTATTTATTTATTTATTACTGAAATGTGTTTGGCTCTTCTCAGGAACCGGAATTTCACATAAATTTTGTTTCTCTTCTTGAACTTAGGCCCTGCTTTAGAAGCCTTTAAAGACATTAATCTTTCAGGCTTCTTTTTTTTTTTGAAAGAAATGTATCATTCATAATTTCTGTAAAGGGGAAATAGGTACAAAGTTTTCTGAATAATTTAGATTGAGTCCATGACACTTTGTTCTATAAAATCTATGTCACACCATGTTTTAAACTTCATACATATGTGGAGGTATGGTTGATATAGTTTTGCTAACAAGGCTGTTTCACCTTTTTCCCTTGTTCCCTGATCAGCCTTGCCATGCTAACAAATGTCCTTATGTAGACAGATCTACCAACAAAACCTAACTTCTCCAGTCTCTCTGCCTTCATTTAGCTAACTGAACCAAAATATTAGCAAACTAATGAAATGCAGCCACAAGCTGGCAGAACTAGTAGTTTACTGACATAATTCTGTGACACAGCAATTTTAGCTAACTCTTTAAAGCATAGAAGAAATCTGTGTGTTTTTATCTTCATCTTATATGTGAAGCATGCTTTTTCTTACTGAAATTCCATGTAGATGGAGGCAAACATGACTTTGTGTTTATTAGTTGAGAGAAAGACGTAATTTGAACAAGTACTCTTTCCATAAAATAAAATACTGTTCTATCTACATTATACTTTAAATGGATATATATCGGTTGCTGAGATTACCACAATCTTTATTTTGATCCTGAAAATAAGCAATGACAACATACAACAATTTAAATATGGAAATACCTTAATATCTTGATAACACAAAAATGAACAAGCACCTTTGTGGTTATCACTTGCAACTTATGAATGAGAACATACTTTTTAAATAGTTTTCAAGGACATTTGATATTTCTCAGAAAACACTAATTTGCCATGTTAACAGTTAAAACAGATAGAGATATATTTTGCCAGGTAGACATAGTTTTGACTAATGAAATGTTAAGTGTTTTGTAGTTACCACTTCAGTTGTTTGTTTTACAATGAAAATACATATTTTGTTTCTTTCTCTTGACAAGTTTCAATAAACTCATGCTGTGTTTTATCTAAGGTGATCTGAGTTTTGTTTGTTTTGTTTGTTACTTTCTGAGACATAGGCTGACTGACACCTTTTATATACAAGTTAATCTATGTCCCGCTGGGGAAGAGAAAGAAATGCTTCAAATTAAAGACTTCAGGGGAAAAAAAGAAAACAGCTGAAGATTTTTTTTTTTTTTCAGGAGCATTGTCCAGAGAAGGATCTATGTGCATTAGTAACATTTTTGCTTTTGAAATATTACTACAATTTATTTACATTTGTTCATAGTATTTTTAAAAATACTTCTTGTGTTACAATTACTAGCCAAAAAGCAGATGTTTTTACGGTGAATTTGAACAAACCCCATGAACCTGAATTACTAAACCCTACCCACCCAAGTGTTTATTTAACCTTCTGAAGGTCTTTGGTCTAATTACATCAACATATGAATGTAGGCACACTTTTTAGTGTTAATTTCGCTTTTAACTAGGATGATGATAATTTTTTAATTACTCTAAGAATGTTTTTTATTATTTCAGATAACTGGGGGATTATGTAGGGAAGCTCTAATTTATTTAAATCTGGAGGGGAATGAAGGAAAATAAATTGGATGTTAGACCATCAGAAACCTAGCTTGCATTATTGGCTCTGACATTTAAGATCTATTCTATACAGTAAAAAAGTTGCTGGCACACAAGTAAACCAGAAAAGTATTAAATGTAGATGTCACTTTTATTACCAACCAAATGCTTTTGTTGATTATAGAGTCCCCCAACTGAAATAGATCTGCTAGTGTGAAATTATCTGCAACAGGGATCTTCCTACTCATAAGCATATTGTCTAGTTGACTGTTGAAAAGTAAAGTTTGATTTCTTGTGCATTTATGTCCTTCCCTCCTTAAATACCTGGCCACTGCCAGAGCAAGGGCATCCTCTTCTCCAGCGGAGCTCTAGGTTATTCCTAGCATGTGAGAGGACAAATGCTGCAGCTCGGAGTGGCAACACTGATCACTTGCAAGTTGTTGGAAATAAAGGCTGAAATAGTTGAGCGGTACGTGCATTTCCTTTGGTGGCACGCTGCCTTAAATTGTCCTCTGCTAAGTAGTTCCTGAGGTTCGCAGGGCAGCCCGATGCACAAACGCCTCGGCCGGACCACGCCAGCCCCGGCCTGCCCCGCAATGCCGTGGACAACCGCTTCCAAGGCAGCGCCGAAAGCCCGCGGTGGGAACGCCTGCGCGCTGATACGCGCAGCTGTGGAAGCACCTTTAGCCCTCCGAGTGGCACAAGCCCTCTGAAAACGTGTATTTATCTGGATCGCAAGTACCAGAGCGCATGTGTCGCACTGCGGGGTTACGAGGGCTCCGGCGGAGGTGAGGGGTGGACTCCCTCAGCCCACGGTCTATCCCAAGTTTCGGGGTAACCGAGGCCGCCCTGGAGTCACCGTACTCGTGCTCCGAGATGTTTTATGCACGCTCTGCCGTCCCCACCATCAAAGGCCTTGAGGTTTTTTACCTCAGAGGGCCGCACGGCAGCCTCCCCCGGCTTGCCTTTCCCCCTCTCCGCTCCCGCAGCGCAGCGCGCGCGGCGGTACGGCCGCTGCGGTGGAGGCGCGCGGGGTGCGGAAGGCGCGCGGCCAGCGGGGAGCGACCCCCACGGCCCCTGTTTGTCAGTCCGGCGCCGTGACCCCCCGCCCCCGCCGGCGGGCCCGGCGCCCCTCCGTCCCTCCCGCCGGGACCGCTCCTCTCTCCAGCGCCGCCCCAGCCACCGCGCCCCGGGAGCCTGGAAACGACGGCGGCGTGGGCGAGGGGGCTCCTCTCCGTCCCCAGCGGCCCCGGGCAGCGCTCGGGCAGTCCGCCGGGCGGACCTCCGGAGGCCCTGCTGAGGCTCACCGAGAGCAGCGCGCAAGGGACTGGACGGGACGGGACGGGACGGGACAGGAGAAGAGGGCAGGCGACGCCCCCACACACACACAGC
>JAVJGJ010000014.1:73827211-73847346 GCA_035590215.1 Microhierax caerulescens
TACTGGGGGGGGGGGGGTGTTCAAACTGGTATATTACTATTTGGAGACCAGGTTTGGGTGCTATGTATTATGCTTATTTGTGTATTAAAATATTACTGCATTTGATTTTTTGTAAGGATCACTTACTAGCTGTTGAATAATAAAATTGCAGGGTCTTGAAGCAGAATGTAACTGTTTGTAACTGAATGCTACACAGTGAAAGCTACACAGAATAACAAACAAGTCCTCTTTCTGTAGCCTTCCAAGGTAACAGTTGTAATCCCATCTACTAAGATTCGGTATTGTTATAATAAAGGATAAGAGAGAATCTGGTTTTGGATTAGGCAGAACTTCATTAGACTAGACCAAGAGAAATATTGCATACCCATCAAATGTCAATTTCTATTCTGTCATAAAAAGGTCTATGTAAAGTGTTAGTTGTGCCACCTTCATCAGTAATGTAAATATTTCTACTGTTGGACCCAGGCTGAAGAGGCATGGGAATTAAAATTGCCAGGTGTCATTTGTTTACCAGGGCAAGAACTGCCTCTTTGCTGGAAACTTACATAAAAATTGCTGATGGTGGTCTGACATAGCCTACTGTCTGACATCATTATTCATTTTACCTACTTAGAACAAGATGTTTCTTGACTGCTTTTAAGGTTGTGGGTGTCAGCTGGAGCAGAGCTTTCTGTTCCAGGTGCTTCTGATGTAGTTGTGCTAGGTCACAGTTATGAGGCTGTAACCTTATCTTTACAGTAGTCTAACACTGAGACATGCTTCTCGGGGAGGATGCGTAGAGACCTACATGTGAGAGGGGAAGTAACAAAATTGTTGTTCGAAATTGTGCTGTGAGCTGAGGCTGTGTTAATGTCATTGTCGCACGGGATTTCAGAAAGGCGCTTTGGGCTCAGCGGGCACAGGTCCAGACTGCAGCCTGCCCATCCTACAGATTGTGTCTGAAGTAGAAAGGGGGAGGTGACAGAAGAGCAACAGATGGTACTAGGGAGGAATTTAAGCAAGCAGTCACACGGCCTTGGTTAGTATGAATGGCAGTACATACTGGAGACCTAACCAGTCTGTTGGAGGCTTTTAGCTATTCATTTATCTACTCTTGGTTTTACGCATAAGATAGCAGTACATTATTTAGAGTATACTTGTAGGAAATCTGTAGCATATGAGTCTCTGGTCTCCTATTGCAATTTGGAGTGGGCAACTTCGCAAATTTGAGTTGTTACTCTAGCAGCCTCACCCAGAGCATGTTTATCCTTTCTCTACTAGAAGAAAGACCAAAGTATGTTTTAAAAGCTGTCTCTAGTGGATTATTACTTAAACTTGCCTTGAAGCTAGCAGGCACGTGGTTCATTCAATGCTTGTTAATCTAAGGCACTCCTAATTCTCAGTGGGTACCTGGTGTTTGTTCATTTCCTCTCTTTCTTTGAACATCAAAGTGAGTAGCACCACCCTGTCTGCTTGCTGGTGTGGATTCTAAGTAAGGCCTTTAGCTGCCCTCCCACTGGTTTTCAGGCCTGTTAAAGAATTTTTCCTCTGGCAGTGTCACAGGTACTACTGCTATGAGTAATTAGCATAAGAAGTTGGTGACCTTGGCTAAAAAATGAACAAGTTTCACATAAAACCAGCCTGACTGTAGCAATTCACTTTTGTTGTCTTTTCTTTGTTGCTGTCTGTAGCTGTAGAGCACGTTCTAAAATAACTCAGCAGAGTTGCTTGCTTGAAAATCCTTGGTGTGTTCTAAGAAACTATCTTTAGGTATTAAAACTGAGGAGCCACTGCTGATGGTAATGATTATAAATATAAATATAATTATATATTTATAATATAAAATATATATTTATAAATATAAATATAATTATAAATAATTATAATGATTTCTAAATTTATAATCTAAATAAGCATCTTCAGGTGCTGTGTGGTAATCTAGCCAAGAGAAAAGAGCAGGTTTATAAATTCATGCCACATGGTTTTAATGTGATTCTTAATCATACAGTTTTCTCATAATTCACTGAGAATTAGCCATGGGTTCCACAGCTTGAAAACAATTTGCCTGAAAACTTAATACTGTTCACACTAGGTGTTTTCCATGAAAAATCCTATTATCATTCACCATAAAGACTTGGAAGTTATATGTAATGGTGTACTTGACACTTAAGAAAGAAAAAGGAAAAGAAAAATCCAGTTGCAATGAATTTTAAATAGCTGCAACTTTGGCCTTCAAACTTAAAAGATCAAATCTTTGGTTGCAGCTTAAAGTCAGTGAGTGAAATCCTGTTTACGTTGTTTTTAGCGCAACATTGTCCTGGATTTCAGTTGAATGGGAATTTTTAGGTAAATGGTTTACTTTCACAAGGTGAAACGAAAATCTGATCCTTAGTTTTCAATTATAAAAATAAAATACTTACTTATAGGGACAGTGTTCCAAGGAACATTATAAACAAGGCAAGTCAAGAAACACCTCTTCCTTGAAAACACAGGTTAGATGAAAGAACAAGTAATGGTAAAAACTTTTGGGTTTAACCCCCCTATGGATCCTTAATGGATTAGTGATGCCCCTGTAGAATCTTAAAATAGCTAGGACGTGCTTTTGTCTTTGCACCAGGAATACTTTAACGTTGCATGGTTTCAGTCACTAGTTTGATTATCTATTTCATGATCTCTGTAATGACTCACTCTATTAAGAAGGCCATAATATGTATCCCACATCTGATTCTTAAAACAAGCAATTGGTTTATTTTTTGTGTGAGCTGTTGGCAAGAGTTTCTTAGAAGCTGTATTTGTTCGGTAGTTGGCTTCCTTGTGGTTGTGACCACAACTTTTGCCCCAGAGATACAGGGCGTGAAAGCATATGTAGGATGTGATAATTTGCCATACTAGCTTGCTGAACTGTTTGATGGGTAGCTTGTGTATTTTTATGTGTATTACTTAAGTAAAGATTCAGCTTCTGTAGCTAAAAGAATTTGCAGAAGCAATGAGATTACGTGTTCAGCTTTGTGGTTGTTACTTAAAACAGTATTTTAAGATTTAAACTCCCACTCATTTCACAGTGTGCTTTTTGTATTAACGTACCTCCCACGTTCCTCTCAGTAGTTGTTTTATTACCTTTGTTTGGCTAAAGATGTTGCCTGACACAAAAGTGCTTTTCTTTGCTGACTCTTTGTGTCTTTTCAGAATAATTCTATTGCTAAAGTAGCCTTCAGTGGTTTTTTATTTTTATTATTGTTTTTTATGTATGCTTACATTTATTCGTTCAACCTTCTGGAAAATTGCAGTAAGAGCTGTTTACTTGCACTTTTCTTTTTAAACCACTCCATGCAATCAACTCCTTATTGTTTTCTGGAACACCCATAACTTGCTAGAGCTGTTGTTATAACAGGAGATTTGAAAGCTCCTTTTTTCATTTGCTTTGTCTGGAAATTGTGATTAAAAAATGTTATTGGAGTCTGCTTAGCTGAAGGATCTGCAAGCTATTTTAAGCTTGGATGGATGATTCAGGGTTTTTTGGTCGTTTAGCACTACTGGCATTCTTCTGAGGTGCAGGGATCTGTTTCAATGTCAGCAAACGTTGATTTGAATTGCTTGATTAGAATTCAGGACTGTCTGTCTGGAGATGAGTGGGAGGTAGGGCAAAAAAAAGGGGTAAGAAGACAGTGCACCAGTGAATCTGTGCTTTGCTCTAGGTTTGGAGGACATGAAAAACGAAGATACTCAGTACCTGAGAGCTTGTCACCAGCACCAACCATACTTTATTGCATACCTTGATGTTAGGTTAGAGGTTTGAGCTCATTCATTTTGGCAGCCTCTGGCTGAGGCAGCAATGAGGTCATTTGTTGGGTTCTCTGCAACTAGTCGTGTGAGATTCTTTCCTAGAGTCTCGCACGGAGCCTGGGAACTGTATGGCAGGGTGTTTATGTTGTTGCTATTGTTTGCTTGTTTTAATTTATTTAACATAATTGCGTGTCGCTTAAGATGACAGTGGCTTTTTAAACAAGTATTTCAACACAGGTCTTTACTGAAACTCTGGAGACCTCAGTGGAATTCCCCTCCGCTGTGTGACCCACTCACCTTGTTCTGCCTAATTTTGCAACCTGGAACACTGAGGTCTTCCTCCTGCTCCAAGGAGGCTGTTCACCTTGCTGAATCGTAGGTTCTGGCTCTCTCCAGGAGAAGCTCAATAACGGTGGTTCTGTCAGAGGGCAGAGCTGAAGAAGCAGCCCCTGGTGATACTGCCACAGGCCTCTACACAATACGTTATGTCTCCTGTTGTGTAGGAGAGTAGCTTTATTCTTTTATTGTAACTATTTTCCCCATGTGTTTCTTGACAATGAGGAATATTCCTAATTTTCCTGGAGTTACTTGAGGCAGGGATCCTTAGCTTCTGGGAGGTGCACCAATCTCAGTAGCAATTTCTCTGCATTTGTTCAGCCAGTTACTCCAGTATTAAAAGGACAGAGCAAACAACAATGCCTGTTGGTTGGAGTCAGGGAGGTTACGGAAAGAAGAACATTTCTGGCTAGTACTTAACATTCTGGTTTTTTCCTTAGCTTTTGGCACTGTAAAAACAGGAACATTTTCTTTATTGGTTATATTATACTATGTGAATTAATCTAAATATTACAGACCGGCTTTTTGGATTCCATTATTTTTAGGCAATAAGATTGAGGCAATTATTAGTTTAAGGCTAGTCCAAAAACTTTATACTTGTTATTATGTAAATCAGGCAAACAAAAAATAAATTCAGAAACATACATTCTGCAGTCACGTTCACTGGATTTTCTATTCAATTGAGTCTTCTGGGGGAGTTTGGGAGAGAAAAGAGCTTATCACAGGAACTGCAAGTTGTTATCAGCTGCAGCCTGTAGGAAGGAACCTGCCAAAAGAGCTTATGTTAAAGTTGTAAAGTGACTCTTCTGAATATTTTCTCACAGTAACAGACCAGGCTTTTGTGACCCTTGCTACTGATGATGTGTACTGTCAAGGAGCTCTGGTTCTTGGACAGTCATTGAGGAACCATACGACATCTAGAAAACTGGCAGTACTAATTACTCCAGAGGTTTCCAGTGGGATGAGGTAAGTATTCATGTATTTTTAGAGGCTGATATTATGGAAAAATAAACAACAGCATGAAAGATTTTAATAGGATTTGTGTGGATTTCACAGCATTATGTCTAGAAGCTTCCCTTTGGCTAATGATTTCTGAGATGAGTCCCAAATAACATCTATGATAAGATTGTAAGCCTAACGAGAATTCACTTGCAGAAGTAGAGCTTGTGGCTGGAAGTTGTCTTAAGCCTGTAATTGGGAACATAAATTGAAAGTTTTAGTGTCTTGCTTTTGAGCTGAAATAAAGGCACTACTATTTTTTTTCCGCAAGTTTTTTTCTTTTAGAAGGAGGTAAGATACATAACCACCTGTGACATCAGAACTCTAAAAACCTTAGGGGCTTGGTTTCAGGTGACTAATCTTAAAATATTGGTGCATGGCTATCGTGATGAGAAATTATTTTGCTTCTTTTTTTTAATCATTTTCTAATTTGGGCTGTGATTTTACAGGCACTACAGAATTGCATGTACAGAAATCTCATTAGATCTGTTGAATTCAAGCCCTGTTATTTGGAGGACTGTGTTGCGTGTTAAAAGGAACATGACATGCCATAGCTACTTAAACTCTTAGTTCTGCTTTAGTTTAGGACATGTGCAAGCTCCTGATTTCTGTATCTCATGTGAAAGTATTTGCAATGCATCTGGCTCAAGAAACATATTTTCCCATTTTTGCTGTGATTAGATTAGGTATATAGAAATTACAGGCTTTTTAAAGTATGGATTTTGTCAGAACGCTCTTAACTTTCCTGAGGGAACACTGTATACGTTTGATATCTGAGTGGATACTAAGTCCATCAGATTTTTCATCCCCATTCAGCGTGGGGAAAAACTTTTATAATTTTTATTCAAGGATAGCATTTAAAAAAAGTGCATCACTGAACTATGCTTCTGAGAACCTGTACCTGCTCTTAGTTCATTACTAGTTAACTCCTGTCCCTTGAAGATCAGTCAGGCAAAAGCTAATGACTCTGAAATCTAGATAATCAGCAGTCTTTTCTTCTCCTATTGTTTGTATGACATCCAGGACTTTGTGGCTAACAGTGTAAGGTAAATAAATAAGCTGTATTTAAGAGACTTTTTTTCTTGTGTCTCAAAGGAAAATTACCTACTTTGGTATGACCTGTAAATTCCCATGAAAGATAAGCACAGAAAAAAAGTTTTCTTCCTAAAAGTCTCTCTTTTGAGGTGATTTGTGGTAATGAGGAAGTATATATTGCCTGTTTTTAAAGGTGCAGTTTTGAAGCTGGTTTACTTGGGCATAACAGGCGCAGGTGAGTGCGCTGGCAGTGCGTGCCGCATCCTGTGCAGTGCGCAGGGAACACAGTATGGTGTCTTCTTTAGAATCAATTATGCAGGTTGAAAGCCGCTTTAATTTCTGCTGTTGTTTCTATAGGAGATTAAGTAACTAAACTAAGGATTGGTTTCTGCTTCAGTACAGCACCTGTCATTTCTGAGTTGTGCTGGCCCCATAGCAGGAGAGGTGATGGTTTATGTCCTGATTGATAGTGTCACTTCAGCAGGCGGTTTACAAGGACTTGTTGCTTCTGACTTCTCATTCTAACCAATCAATCTAGCCTTTGTTATTGTCATAATAAATGTGGTGCTGTGTGTCACTGTTTTCATGCCAGAAGTGAACTCTGATGAACCTCTCTAAATTCCCTTCTTTCTCTCCACTGTGTGCTCTGGTAGGTCTGTCCTTCGCAGCGTATTTGATGAAGTAATCGAAGTAGATGCACTTGACAGTGCTGACTCAGTCCGTTTGGCTCTGATGCAGAGGCCAGAACTGGGTGTAACCTTCACTAAGCTTCACTGTTGGACACTTACTCATTATAGCAAATGTGTCTTCATGGATGCAGACACTTTGGTGAGTAGAGCAGGAGCCATGGAAACATTTATGTCTGTCTGAAAGATCTACTCTGAGTGTTGGATTCTTCCTTGTCAAGCAGCCTGCTGGCTTATGAATTGACCAGATTTGCTGGTGGTCACAAGAGCTCCAGCTGGCATGTTTTGGCAATGCTCATGGTTTTTCAGGCTTAATAGAAATAAATCCTGTTTTAGGACTACACTCAGGACCATCCTCAAAAGAGAGCACAAACTCACTCTGTGTATGGGCTTCTGACAGATGTTTAAAATAGATCTCTCATATTTTTGTTTAGACCTATTCTGATCAGGAAAGCAGGCCAGTTTTAAAATGGGGCGGGGGGTGGGGAGCAGAAAAATTAATTACTTTTTTTTTTTTTACATTTTTAGAGGTATAGAGATAAAAATGGCCATAATTTTTGCAAGAACAATCATGTCAGCCTTCTCCTGCACGTAGATGGCTCACTTTGGAACGCTGGGATGCATTTTAATTTAATAGGGTTGTATTTGAATTAGAAACCAAATTAAGTTGTTGTTCTCAAGGAGTGAGGCAGTGAGACTTATGATTTCCTGCTTTACATTAGACGAGGAAGGCAACTACTTGTTTTTTATTTAAATTCAATGACAAAATCTTTGTCCTAAAAAAAGTTCTCTTCTGCTTTTTGTAGTGGCTCAGTTGTGGGTGGGGTCCAGACTTTGAGCGACTGCACAGCTCTCTTTCCACCAACTTTAAAAGTGATCTGGGCCTTAACCTGATTACTTGGCTTTGGTTTTTAAGCTTCACAAATCAAGCTTGAACAAATCAAACCTCTGAGCTTGACTCAGTTAGAAAACTGGTAACAAGACAGTTTTTCTGCTACCCCTTTAGTCAGTCTGTTGATAACTCAAATTATTTGGATTCCCAGCTTTCATTCAGCTCTGTTGCAGTTACTGAGAATAATGGACTATGGGAAGGTGAGCTAAACAAGAAGGAAATTGTGTGTTTTCATGGTATGTTGTAGTATTTAAAGGGACCTTCTGGAGGGTCTCTGAGGTTCGTGAAATAATTTCACAGCCTTTGTACTTTTATCAGGGAAATTATGGGGAACCACAATTAATGTTGCCTTATTATACAGGTTCTGACCTCTAGCGTATTTTGCATTGCCACTGCTTTTATGCTCTGCAAGCTATATACTTGGCCAAACTAGGAGTTTACCATATTGGTACTGTTTTAGCAATTCATTTTCTAGAAAAACTTTTCCTCTAACAATTTTTCTTTTTTCCTGCTGTCTCTAAGGTGCTTTGCAATGTTGATGAATTGTTTGATCGAGAAGAGTTTTCAGCAGCTCCTGATTCTGGTTGGCCTGACTGCTTTAATAGTGGTGTATTTGTGTTCCGACCTTCTTTGAAAACTTACAACCTGCTGCTGCAGTTTGCTGCTGAACATGGCAGCTTTGATGGTAAGGGGCAAGGCATAAGGGGTGAAAGGCAAAACATTAGATTCCCTGTCAGTAAGCTGTTTTTCCATAACTCCTGTGCTATCAGGCAGGATAGAGGAAGGCAGGAGTTCTTTGGGCTTTATGTAACTGTGCCCCCACAGAAATGTAAGGTGCAGACCTTTGCCCCTTACACTGTACTTAAGACCCAGTGACTTATTGTGGACTGTACTTCCCAGAAGAGGGCAATGAAGGGACATTGTGCCTGAGTCTTGCTCAGTAAGTTTTAATTTTGCTGTCTGGTTTAGGAGAGAAAAATACAGCTGATCTTCAGTCTTCTGCTCTGAGGGACACCAAAACCCTTTCCTACTCCTTTCTTCATCTATTACAATAGGACTCCATTTACACTGAACTTTCATCGGAGTAGATCAGGTATTACTCACTTGTACCTGCTCACATGGCCATATTGTCAAGTCCAAGTTACAGTCCCATGAACACACCAGTCTCACTTCCATCCTTGGATGTTAAATTTTGACATAATGATGTCATATGCATAATTATGGTAATTCTGGGTTTTATGTTCTTTAGGAGGTGATCAAGGCTTGTTGAATAGTTTTTTCAGCAACTGGGCGACAGCTGATATTGGCAAACACTTACCTTTCCTCTATAACTTGAGCAGCAGTGCTGTATACACCTACATCCCTGCTTTCAATCAGTAAGTGTAACACTGACTGACTGTAAACCTTTGTAGTTTGTTACAAACATTCCATTATAAGAGAAAATAATAATGATGTATTTGTTGATTATAAATGACAGTAGTCAGAAATTATTATGTGTAAAAATCATGTGGAAGAAGCTTAAATGCAATGTGAATGTCTTACATCTGAACAGAGAGAGAGTCCCAGAGTCGTCTACACTGTCTTGTATGTTGTTCCAGAGAAGCTTTTCTCATGTTTGAAAAGATGTAGATTACTTCTGCATTAGGTCCTGACAGCTTTACTTTGAAAGTTGTTCCCTTCTGTTCCAGTCAGTTCTGTGGGAAACAGTTGGTTGTTGGTTTTTAATTTTTTAAGCCATTTCTTAATTTCTTCCACGAAAGAAAATTTGTGCTAGTAAATATGACTTCAGACAATGCAGTTAGAGAAACTTTTCTGTCAGAAGGCAAGTTGGATTTAGGGTGACGTTTTAAGGTGAACTTAGGATGATGTATTTATGAGTAATTTTTAATATGTGATCAGTAATAACCAATTTTGTTGATTCAGTGTTTCAAGTGGTATTTATTTGTGTGTGAACAGAGTATGCAGGAGGACTGGAAATGGTACTGTATGAGCCTGTCAGTTTCCTTCATGAACTTTTCTACTAGAATCAACAGCTGGAAGCAAATGGCAATGCAGCCTTTTGTTTTCTGTATGCTAAATGAGATACCTTAAACTAATAAGACAGAAAAAAATATGAATATATATGCTCATATTGTATTTGCTGTTGCAAAATGTCAAAATCATCTCACCAGTGAGAGTAGGAATGTTTCTTTAGTGGTTTATACAGGCTAAAAAACCCCAAACTATTTAATCCATAGACCTGTATATTTAATCTCTACAGTTTTGGTAGAGATGCCAAAGTTGTTCACTTCTTGGGAGCAACAAAGCCCTGGAACTACAAATACAACCTTGAAACAAAAAGAGTGATGCAGGACAGCACCACCTCTGGATCTTTTCATCAACTGTCATTTCTTGCTTGCTGGTGGAATATATACAGTGCTAGTATATTGCCTTTGTTAGAAGAACTTCAAAAGATGGAAGAATCAGGATCTGAGGACTGCAAGGTAAGTAGTTAGTGGGAATATGCTGGAATCACAACAAAAATTCTGAAAATCATATATTTGCTGGAGGAAGGAATTACATAGTGTGGTGGGTTGACCCTGGCAGGATGCCAGGTGTCTGCCAAAGCTGCTCTATCACTTCCCCTCCTCAGCTGGGCAAGGGAAAGAAAGTATAACAAAAGGCTTGTGGGTTGAGATAAGGACAGGGAGATCACTCAGCAGTTACTGTTGTGGGCAAAATAGGCTTGACTTGGGGAAATTAAATTTATTACCAATCAAATCAGAGTAGAATAAGAATATATTCTTATATATATATATATAAGAGAAATAAAGAAATAAATAACTTTTATTTTATAATAAATAAAACCAAATCTTAGAAATAAAACCAAATAAGAAATAAATATTTATTTATATGAGAAATAAAGAAATAAAACCAAATCTTAACAGACGTTCCCCCCACCCCTCCCATCTCAAGCTTAACTTCACTCCTGATTTTTCCCTACCTCCTCCCTGCAAGAGGCACTGGGGAACAGGGAATGGGGGTTGTGGTTAGTTCTTCACACATTGTCTCTGCTGCTCCTTCCTCCTCAGGGAGAGGGCTCCTCACGCTTTCCTGTGCTCCATCATGGGGTCCCTCCCATGGGAGACAGTTCTCCACAAACTTCTCTAATGTGAGTCATTCCCTCAAACTGCTCCAGCATGGGTCCCCCACAAGTGGTGCCAGCAAACCCGCTCTAGCGTGTGCTCCTGTCTCCATGGGCCCACAGGTCCTACCTGGCGCCTGCTCCAGTGTGGGCTTCCCATGGGGTCACAGCCTTCTTTGAATGCATCCCTCTGCTCCAGTGTGGGGTCCTCCACAGGCTGCAGGTGGAGATCTGCTCCACCATTAACCACAATAGGCTGCAAAAAGACAGCCTGCCTCACCATGGGCTGTAGAGGAATCTCTGCTCCGGTGCCTGGACCCCCTCCTGCACTGGCCTGGGGGGCTTCACAGCTTCTTTACCCGCATATTCTCACTCCTCTCTCTGGATGCAGTTGCTGTTGCACAGATCCCCACCCAGCACCTTATTAAATACGCCATCCCAGAGGTGCTACCACCATCACTGATGGGCTCAGCCTTGGCCAGTGGTGGGTCTGTCTTGGAGCCAGCTGGCATAGGCTCTATCAGGCATAGAGGAAGCTTCTAGCAGCTTCTCACAGAAGCTACCCCTGTAGTACCTCCCCCCACCAAAATCATGCCATGCAAACCCAGTACACATAGGAAAACATAGTATCTGTTGATTGGTAATAGCAGTGATTGCTTCTAGAAGCATCTAAACTAGCAGTTTAGGAAGAACTTTTAGTACTATTGGCTTTCCAAAGATTTCCTCCAGCCTTCTTATTGATTGATGAAGCCTTTGTATGGAAATGTATGTGTATAGATTCTGAAAATTAAACACAAAATATGATACAAATTAGCCAAAGAAGTCAATAGTCTGGCTATGAAACAGACTTTTGACTTTTTGAAGCTAAGTTGATGTAGACCATCAAACTAGCCCTTGAACTATAGTAAAATTTACCTTTTCAGAATTGCATTATAACTTGTTTTATGAGGGTCATAACAAATCAGATTTGCAAAAGCAGTGTTAATGATATTTACTATAAGGTGTTATATTCAGTACTTTTATGTCATCAAGCATTTATTGAGCTCTTTATGCTTTTTTTTTTCCTTCCGAAGTGCATTATTGTATAGTTTCTATGAATAGAATAAAAAAAAAATCTGTTGATGAACAGATAATTCTTGGAGACCAGCAGCATAAAGTAATGCATAGAAGTAAGATTTGTAATTTTGTATCCAGAAAAGACAATTTAAATTGCTTTTATGCATATGTAAATGTAATACTAGACTATTAGCGTCATTGAACTAATTGCATAGTCCTGTAAGATCAGTTGAATAATTACCGTCAAGGCCCCAGAGAGTAATTTGGTTTGTTAACCTCATGACAAATTGGAAAGCAGAAGAAGGAATGGGTAGTTTTTGATCTCATGCTTTAATTTTTAAGAAGTTGTGCGGTAAAGAAGTATTTCAGCTATGGTACATGAAGGTGGAAATACCTGTTTGATTTACCTGCTGATGAAGCTGGCGTAGTCATGCATGCAAAAATGTAAATCAACATGCTCTGAATCTGGGACCACAGACTTTTTTGCCTTTATTAACTTTGTCCTTTAATGCTCAAATCCCTGTAAGGAAGTGAAACTGTTGTAAGATATGACTTTCCTGCAAAATTGTATTTCAGTGGTATGATGTTCTTGGTTTTGTTAGCACACTTTCAATGGAGTTGAGATTACACTGAAAAAGGTCAGTCCTTATGTGGCCAATTCGCTGCAAATGCCTGTGCTTCCAGAGCAGACATATGAAAAATATCCCACAGTGTGTTCACCTGAAGAACTTGCTTTCAAAGCTGTAAGTATATTGTATGTTACTGTATGCAGTAACAAAGTAAAATGGTATATGAAAATGAGATTTTATTAAATATACCTCTGATTGGGAGATTGTAGCTTCTTCAGTTAAGCTGTAGCTATTGGATTTTCTTGCTAGCATCAGAAATAATGAAGAGTATTTATATTCATTAATCTTTAGTCACACATGCATGATGTGTGTGGAGGTTTTAAAGAGCTTGCATTGAATTCTATGAAGAGGTTACTTACTGAACCTCTTTATTGTTAGGTACTGAAATTATAATATTAAAAAATTACCAAAGTAATGTTTTGAATATTAATACTCTTGTGAATTAATGTATTTTAAACCTTTTCCCAGAAGTGTTGACTGAGAAAACTGTTCCCCAATTTTCTGTGATTTGGGAAACAAGGAGCGTCTTACAAGGATTCACTGGTGAACATTTCAGGGGTCCTTGTTCTTTTGTCTCTCTTGTATTTGAGTGTTTTGTTGCACTGACTCCCCTTATTTTATGAATGAATTAAGTTGGACATAATAGCACAATGTTTCTGCAAGTGTAAGTCATTATGTGTTGTATGATAAACCATGCTATAGCAAGTTACAACTGGGAGAAAATAAAATTAATGTTCTAATGTCATTTACTATTGTAATTTGTGGACTAATCTTTAGTAAGACGAAGACAATTTTTACTACGTTCAGTGTTTCATCCCTTTAGACTGTAGTTACTCCATAAAGGAAAGCTGTAGTTTCCTTCCTTTCTTTTCCACCCTGAACACGGAGGGGATGAAGTAAAACTGCAAAACTTCCAGCTCTATAACTTAAGAATAATTTATTTGCAAAGGATGTGTTATCTTGTATGCCTCATGCATGTGACTCCATTGGAAATGCTCAAACTAGGGATACATTTTCAAGATGTTCGTTTAGGGTAAAAAAACCCATAACATTCACTTAAAGTAGTGCCGTTCAAACTTAAATTTCTTTTACTTTTTTGATTACCAGGATTGTTTTATCAGAAGGTCATAATAATTAGAAATTAATAGCCTGATTGTCTTCTTACTTAGGAACGCCATCGTTCCACTTTTTGTTGCTTAGCTTCAGTAGTCTGGAAGCGACTTCAGAATGGGGTCTGTCTGCTAATTTATGGGGGTTTATTTGGCAAAGGCAAATATTTGTGGCAATATTTTTGGGACAGCGTATCTTACCTCTGTTTTGGAATATATTGTTTTGTTCTTTTCTATGAATATAAAAAGCTCATGAGTTACAGAGCAAGCTATTATCTTAAAATGAGCTTTTTCTTGTTGAAGTTTGGCCTCATGAGTGGTAGGCATCTACTGTAAGCTAGCTTTCCAGGTTGTTTCTGTAGTCACTGAAGAATGACGGCCACTCTGAACCTATTTTAGAATGAGATGAGCTACCCTCTGGAGGTACTTACCCTAGATGGATTATAGCAGGAGCTTAGATTCAATGCCATTTTGATATCTAAAGCTGGGTGAGATGAATTTTGTCCTTGGTGATAATATGTCCCATTCCTTTTCCTTCCATCCACTGCTTTCCTCTACCCCAAGACTAAAATCACTTTGTATTGTATGAATTCACTTGATAAGGAAACTATGAAAAATATTCTCCTAATAAAACCTTGGTGGCTGTATTTTAGCAACCTGTATGTGAAGTTGAACAAACTGGTTCTAACGTCCGTCTCTGTGAGCTTGACAGACCTGCAGAACAGCTTTTATTTCATCCTGCGTTTCCGGAAACGTCAGAACTGGTACATGTACTTTCTGCATTGTATGTCTGATAATTGCATGCATGTCTTTGCTGCCAAAATAATTTTGGGAAATATCAACTAATTATGATGCAGTGTGCAAATAAATTCTTTAATCTTTTAGCTATGTAATTCCTTAACTGCTTTCAATGCTGGGATATGATCTCTTTCTACTTTTCTTTTAAAAACTTCTAAATGTATATTTTCCTGTGCCAGCCCCCAAGTAGTAAATGCATGGTGTTAATTTTAGCTCTCCCAGTACTAATGCAAGCAAAGCTGTTCTTTTTTTTGTTGTTGTTTTTCTGTTTTGGTTGGGGGGGGGGGGGTTACCTGCGGAAATAATGTTTCCAAGGAAGTGGAAAATCAGTGTACAGTGAGTTGGGCATGGAGCCTAAGCTACTAGGCTTTCCTTTGTGCCTTGCACTGCATTTATCTGTGGGCAATGTGACAGCAGTGCCATCCTTGGTGTTGATGGGGGTGACAGGGTATCAAGGACTTGTGTCTTGTAAGGTATACAACAGAGCCATTTTCCTAATGTGCCCTTTTATATGCTTGTGAAGCACTCTTAAGACTGTGAAACAAAAGTGTAGGTGAAACTGCAGCTCCTGTGCAGCCAGGGGTGTTTGGGCCCCAGCTAAAATTCTTCATTTTTAAAAACATGGTGATTCCTGTCTTGTTAATGGCATCTGAAGCTATTGATAAGGCTTGCCAATGGTAAAGAAAGGAATCTTCATGGATTACTGCAGCTATGTGTATACAAAGCCTAAAAATTAAATACCAAATATTGTTGCATATTTGCATTTTTAGGGCACAAACATGCTCTTCAGAGTATTTATTCATGTTTAAAGTTACATACAGAGTGGGACCCAGGTGGGGATACATATGGAAGGATGCAGTTGCCTAAGCATGTAAATGTCATGTTGGCTGTGTGAAATACCTTATGCTTGCCTGCACGAGCTGGTCTTGTGCAAGTCCTGTGCCTTACTTGCCCAAATGGGCAGATGTCCTGGAATATCCATTACATTTAGGCAGTTTAAGTCACAGATTCCTGCCCATTAAGTTCTATTCTGAAACATTTTAATACTGAATTTGTGAGGGCTTCACCAGCCATTCCGGTTGATTTGTTTTGTCTATAACATGAGAGGAGTTGTTTGCCTTGGAGCCTCTTGGACTAGTACTGAAAGCAGGTTTTCAGTAGCTGCCTTGACTAGTCCTTGCTATATTTCATCTTTATTACTGGCTACAATTGGGATGTTCTCGTTTTACTGATATTGGTCAATCATGGACACAGTTTTTCTGCTATGTAGTTGAAATTATCACTAATAATGCATCTTGCATTTGTGCACTTATGATAGCTTGATCTTGAACCAGGATTCACAATTTTGGACCATCATTCAAAATTAACTAGTTACTGGTATAATGAATAGTGTCAATCTTTTGAATTAGTTTATGTGGATAATGCATCTCATGTCTGATAAATAATACTGATTTTGCTGGAGATCAGGTAAAACAAATGACCAAAAATTCTGGGAACTTAGATTCACATAAAAGCCTGCTGAAGACAAAATTTACACGGATGCAATATTACACTTTATTGTAGGAGATTTTCCACCCTAAACAGGCCGTATTTGTAATATTCTTATTGTGGTGTTGCTGAGTATGCCAAGGTCTGAGTTAAGACAAGTAAAATAAATGTTTGGTAATGTTCAAAGGTGCCATGACAAGTAGTAAAAGCATGGGAAAATGAGAGCACATTATCAAAACAAGAATGAATGTTTGAATACTGTTTGTTTTATTGTTTTAACTGGGATTGCACAAAACAGAACTTTGACATTTAATGTTTAACTTCACAGCACTGAAATGAGAACAAGCAAATGACTGTTTTCCCACTGTTCTGCTTCTTCCCACAGAATAATGTCGCACATTCTGTTTCAGAGCTGTCTATTCACTTCAGACCAGAAGAACCAATCCCAGAAGATGAACGGAGAAAATGGGAGGAAGGGCGCATGGACTATATGGGCAAAGATGCTTTTGAACATATCAAAAAGAAATTGGATGCATTTTTACATTAAGATGGAGCATACTGTAATGGCCACCACGATCTGTGTTTCTTCTGTAAATGTAATCCTTGAATACTTGGCTATCTTCATAGTTTATTTGACACCAAAGTTAAAGGGGTAGATATAGATCCTCATAGATTTTTGGGGAGCATTAACAGATACGGACTCCTGGGATTTTTACTGTTCAAAGTGCCTCATCTTTATTGTTATGTGTGTTTCATCTTCATTGTTCTCCCATAGTGCCTTCTGAAGTATAATGAATGGTACCCTCTGAGTCTGGACTCACATATTCATCAGTGTTCGCTGCTCCTTTCCACAGCATTCTGCAGAAACAGTCGTGAGTTGGAAACATGTTGGAAATCATGATTATTTCAGAAGTACTTTTGGAAGGTGCTATAAAATTATTTAAATGAAAACCTTGTTCTTGAAACCAAATTAACACTTTTAAGGGCAACTATAGTGTAGACTTCAATATGAGAGAAAAGTGAGATGAAATCCTGGCTTTGTAGGAATCTGCAACAAAACTTTTTAATTTAAGTATTCTTAGGATTAGAGGAAATTCAGACTTCATCTGAGATCACTAGTGGATGTTCTCCCTATTTATAGGAAGCTGCTCAGCTTCATCGCCAGCATGATGAAAAGTGGTGTAAAACTCTTTAAGACAGACCGGTAACGTATGTTAACCTTTTTGTATATTATTGCTATAGGATACTGTTGTTTCTTTTAGAAATTGTTAGCTTTACTTGCATATTCAGAGTTGCTAGTCAGAGTTAAAAATGCTGAGACTATGGTATAAACCCTCTGGTGCTTTTTATCAGTTTGTTTACAGTACTTCCAACTGCAGTTGACAAAGACATTCTTCTTGTTTAGCTCTGTTGCCCCATATTGCAGCCTACTTAAGTGCAACTGAAAACACAGTTGGCACTTGTTTTAGTAAACAGGCTCTTTGGAGATCTTTTAAACAATAGCTGTGTGTGGGAACTAATAAATCTGTGAGTATAGTTCCAGAAAAATCTACTGAGACTCCCATTATATTATGGATACTTATGGGGGATTGCTTTGTGAATGTGGGTATTTAAATTTGACTAATGCCAGCAAGTTTGTCTTAGCAAACAAGGATAAAGAAACACTTGAAGGAAAAGAGCTGGACAGGCATGCTCATATGATAACAGATTTGACACAGTTATTCATGACGCCACTCAATATTAGAATAAGAAATCTGCAGTGCTGATGCAGGACTTGAAACATGTTTCAGTCTTAATATGCCACCAATTTTTGTACAGATATACCTAATGAAATAACTTGGGAATCCTGTTTAAAAAGCAATGATGTAATGTTTTACATCAGAGGGATTGCCATAGATGCTAGTGGAGAAAAAGGCAGGTAGGAGGGAAGGAATTTTTGTTTCTTTTTCCTCCATCCAAAAAGATCGGGGGCAGGGGCGTGTAGCTTGCACAAATTAGGAAAGGAATGAATGAGTCAAAAGGTCCCTGAAAGGAAGAAAAATTATCTTTGAGTATTTTAGAATTACTTTTTAGTATTCACAGTAGTGGATTTGCTTCTGTGGGGTATTTCTGATTTTATCTAGTTCTTTATTTCTCATTTATTCTAAACACTCTTAAAGTGGGAATCTCTTTGGTGGGTCTGCTGAATTCAAGCTTCTAGTTCAAGTTAGATGTTTAGGGTCTCAGAAGTCAAAGTGAGAGATGTCCAGATGATTCTTCTCAATGTCTCCATTAATCATAAAGGGACCCTTGATACCCTGTCTCTCCTGGGTAGGTGACCTTTGTGTGTTAACACGGGTAGGTGCATTCTTGCCAGCTGTGTGTGGTGCAGTGCAGCACTATGTGGCGATTACAGTAGCTGCAGGGTACTCTTACTCATGTAGCACTTGACCTGCTGATTATTCCCATTTCTCGGTGAACTTGTGCACTTCTGAGAATGTTGTGTTTCATATAATTCAGTCAGGTTTTGAAAACTATATAAAATGATCATCAACAATGTGCATTCATGCTTCATGCAGCTATACTTTTTACAGTAACTATTAGATCTTCCTGGGCACATTAATGAGATTATGGTAGAAACGTTACTGATGAGAAACCAGTAACTGAAAAGTTTTAAAATAGGCATATGAATGTAGTAAAATTTGGAAGTGTTAATATGTAAATGGTACTCTGTGTGGATTATACATGTTTTGCAAAGAATTGTAGTACATTAATGTCATGGAAATAAAATAGAAATGGAAAACATATATGAAGTCATGTGTTTCTCAGATGATGCAGGTTGTTTGTGTTGTGCCAGCGAGTATTATTTGTGACTCGCTAGTTACTTTAATATTTTTTTAAATTGCTTTTGACACATTAGCACTAGCTGCTGAGCAGAATTAAAAGGTGTGTGTTATAATTATTTCTACAGGCATACATAATTATAAGCTTTAGTATCTCTTGAATTAGCATAGCAGTAGTTGTTTTACTATATTTCATGGAAAAACATAGCTGTGGTTGAAATCCCTGCCCAAGTTTGTGTACTGTCTTCACACAAAAAATGTTGAACTAGTTAGAAGTAATGTGGTGTCGTAGTGGATTCTAGCACAGTACTGTTGTCACCAGGGTGTGAGAAGGGTGAATCTTGTAAGCAAATCCAGAATTTGCAAGTGCTGTACTTTGGGCAGCATTTTTTGCTCTTAAGGACATCCTCCTGAAATCTTGGGGCCACGAGCAGGTCTGGGGGGTGTTGCAGGCTGCATGTTGCCATGCTCCACAGGGTTGAGGTTTGCGAAGTCAGAACACGACCTGGAAAAAAACCGTAGCAAGCTTAACTTGGAATTTCTTCCACGTTAATTGTGGTATAGCTTTTTACCCTTAGGGTAAAGAAAGTCAAGAAGCTTAGGCTTTTTGGTGGCACCATTCCTCCCTAAACAAGACATTTTCACTTTGGCAGTTTGGAAGGCACTGTGGAATAACAACCTCAAGGAAATGTAGAGGGAGAACTGCAGATCTTTTACCAGCTGGTCTGTGTGTGTGTGTGACTGAGAGTTTTGTCAGTATTGTTTTAAGCCCTAGTGACCTGACAAGCAGCTGTAAAGATTTTGAAAGGCCAGACTGACCTACCACTGTGTGGCAGACTCCATATTTAAAGAGGACAGATTGTGTTTAAAAACAAAACATGCTGATTCTTCTGTGATGTCCTTGGAGTTATTCACAGCTAGACTTAGAGGCTAATTTTATTTGCCATACAACTATTTTATTGGGTGCTCTTCATGTATAAACAGGAGATAGTGTGGGTGTGCCACAAGGAAAATTCTTGAAAATTTTAGACATGTGGGATAATTTCCTAGCCTACAGGAAGAGGAGGTGGTGGTTCTTGAAATATCACTTTACTTACTGCCTGGTGTCTTGTGAGGACATTTCCAGCTGGGTTGTTCTTGGGGAATAAGTTTTCTTTGTCTCTCTAGTTCAGTCAGCCCACATCAGTTGTTTTGTAAGGCTGATACTTGAAAAAAATGCCTTTTTTTTTTAACCTTGATTTTTTTCTGTTGACAAATGGGAGGCTGGGTTAGTAACAGGTGGCTTGATACACTTCCATGCTCCTGGAAATGTCTACTTGTTCACCAGAAACAACTCTGCAGCATGCCTATTTGTTCCTTCATGGATCTGATTCTGTTCATTTGCTAATCCAAACTGTTC
>JAVJGJ010000014.1:73857197-73880147 GCA_035590215.1 Microhierax caerulescens
GTTTGGTTTTTTTTTCTGTAATGTAATCGCATCAAGGTGCTTAATAAAAAAAGAAAAGTGACCATGACTGTGACAGAAGGAGATACTGATTGCTTAAAGTGTTAGGTTATGGAGGTGGTTCAACTAATCTTGATTTATAACTGCTGCAGAGACCCGATTTCCACAGGAAAGATGCAGAGTGGTCATTTGCACGTGTCATGTAGAGATGACACATTTTAATTGTGGCCAAACGCACGGAGGGAGGAATTGAGTCCTGGTCTGCTTAGGTCCGTAAGCAGCTGAGACAGCCCAAATGTTAGCCTGGAGCACTTCAAGGGTGGTTCTCTCACTGGTGTCACCTCATTTCATAGCCATGTTGGTTATCGGGTCATCTAACCGTCCAGCCCAGAGGGAAGCACCAAGGCAGAGGGAGCTGCCCAGACCAGGACCCTGCCTGCGGCTGCGCCGAGCACCAGCCCTGCAGCAGTTCTGCCCCATGGCAGCAGCCCTGGAAGGGCTGTCAAGGCCTTACCTCTCAGCTACAAAGCAGAAAAGCAGCAGTTGCAGCACTCTTTCCCTTTTCTTTATTTCTTTTTATGTTTTTTCTTCTTTAAATTAACAACCCCGTTCCTAATTCTTAGACAAAAATGGGTTTAGCATTTCTCTGCAGAGAAAATAAAGAATGAGGATTCCCAGGAGAAAAAAATAAATAACCAAGCTTCCCTGGAAGACTTGAAGATGCTCCACTTCATGGAAGAATTTGATTTATGAACCATCCTTGTACTTAGCATTTTCTACCATATAGCTCCTTGAGCGGTACACAGGTTGCTCTGGATCTCACCCTGAAGGCACAGCTCCTCAAACACTGCATGGCTTGTATAGCTTAAATATTTTTCCTTGGATGAAGTACCCAGATTCATCTTTGGGAATCAAGAACCTAAAAATAAAATTCCACTATGGCACCTGGCACCACATACTCACATTTAATCCTTAGTCCCTTTCTTCCATGTTTCCTGTTGGCCGAGAGCAGTGACATCCCGCCCGGGAGCCATGCTTCTGCCAAATGTGGTGTGATGGCGAGCGCGCTAAGCTCAGGGTTAAACTGGCAGTAACAAGTAAGTTTTGAAGTCTTCAAGTGTTCACTGAGCCAAGTAGATTCTCAGCTTGATACTATCGTTGTATCAGAAAGCATCATAAAAGAAATGTAAATGAGCACAAGAAATATCACCCAGTGAACGTTCTGACGTAAGAAGAATTTCCTGCTGGGCTTCCTATGGTTGTCTAACCCCGTGGTCCGTGCTCAAAGTGGTCTTTGAACAGCCAGCTCCTTGTCAGTGTCCCAGCTGGATGTGAACACTGCTGATGGTGGAATGCCCCAGCATTTGTACCTGTTATCTATTTGCAGTCGCACAAGAACTCTGTAATTCTTCTCTCACTTCACAGATAGGAAAAGCAAAACAAAAATTAAAGGGGCTGATTCGAGTTCCTAAAAGATGGGAAGATGAGTAGTCACAGCCTACTCCATCAGCTTCTGTATTTCTCCAGCTGTGCAGAAGGAAAAAACCTGCGTACAGTATCCCCATGAATTCATCAGCTTACTGTCATGTCATCACTCAGTATCACATCATATAGTCACAGAAGGTGTGAGTCATCTCAACTAACTTTAAATTAATGTAAGGATGACTTTTATATCTGATGTGGTCCGTCTCAACTCCCTTTTCAGTCAGCGGAGAAACACTGATCTAGCCCAGATGTGTTAATCAGAAGGAGGTGAATAACACCCCGTAAACATCTGCATCTCTTCAGTGGCTATCAATCAACAAGCTCAGATCTGGGCACCTGGCATCCAGGTCACGAAAATGCCATCCTCTGTTTTCAGCGGGAATAAGGACACAGCTACCAGTCACTGGCCCGTTTTCTTTTATGCTGCAATAATGGAGGGTGACATCAACAAAGACTGGGTGGTTGTTGAAAGCTCAGGAAAGCGTCACAGCTGCAGTCAGCTTGTCTAATGCCACAGCTGAAAAAATGTAACAAATAGGATAGAGCTATTGAAAACAAACAAAGTACCACTTAAGATAAAGGCCTTACGTGTGTAGTTCCTTCTTCTTCAGTCTTACACTAAAGCTGATCCCAAATGCTTTTGCAGCAAAAGTGACAGAAAGGCTGCAACAACGGTGTTATTCTTGAAGCTGTGCTATGTGGGAAGCAAAGCCCTTCCATCTCGGGCAAGGCAGGACAGCCAACAACGAAGCCATTCTGCACCTTGCAGAAGAACTGAGAGTTTGAGGCAATAAACTTATTCCAAATACACGTACGTATGTTTTTGTGTGATAACCTATTGCAAGCTAGAGGTCATTACACCATGTCTGATCTGCAGGAGGGGGATGTTTATACTCACTGTCCTTTTGGTGCCACTGCACTGCACATAGAAGCACCCTGCAGCAGTGAAGCATGAGCTCATGCCCGGATTGCAAAGGCAGGCAGCAAGGTGCACCCATCAGTTACCCTGATGAAGAGGACAGGAGCCACCAGGATGCTGAAGAATTTCAGTCTGCAGCTGGAGTATAATCAGTACTCACTTTTATGTATGCAGCATTACAATTTCTAGTATCATTTCTAAACCCAGCTACTGTTTAGCTAATAAGCCAGGAGATTTTTAATTGGGTGGATGGGTGGAGACCAGTGATTAGCAGTTACTAGCAGTTTTTGCAATTACAGCTAGTTCACACATCCTGCCTGGGGAGATAATTCACCATTACTGTAATCTTCCTGGAAGTAAGCGATAACCATAGTGAAGACATGGTTCACAGCTTTTAATTTTTCTCCCTGAAATGAAAGTCACTGAAGTCACTGATAGCTCTGTGAGCTTGAGGCTTTGTAACAAAGCGGGGGGGAAAAAAACCAAAAAAAAAAGCAAAAAGCCACTTACTGAATTGACTAACAGTTGGTTTAGTTACACACCATCAGTCCTTTTATGCTTCTTGCTCAAATGGCTTAGCCACCCACACTTTCTCCTGTTGTTTGGAGGAGTCTAACTCAATGCCACAAATCCTTTACTGTGGAGGATGCTGCTTCTCCCATACTGGCAGCCAAATGCAGACCATGTGCCATTGGTTCCACCTTCCCTCTTCATGAGAAGAACTGGGCTTCCTAGACTTGGAAAGGGCCTGTCCTAGTACTCTGACAGGATCAGCCAGCTTTGTGAGTATCTGTGTATTTTTGATAAAAAGTGAAATTAAAAGGGGCCGGTTTGGTTTTAGGTTTCTTGGAGATTTTAGGGCGGATGTGGTGGGGGTGTTCTGTCACCCCAGTGTCCCAAATCAACCAGGTTGCCTTTCAGTGATTAGAAAACTGAGTTAGCTAAATGACTCTTGATAAAACATATGGTTTCCCTTTCCCATATAAGCAGACAAGATGGGGAAAGCTACACAGAAAGCAAGCTAGGGGGTTTAGAAACAAGCAGAATTTAACTTGTGGCTGTTTGGATGCATGACATATACAGTCAGCTTCTATCTAAATAAAAAAAGGGGAGCAAGTACAGTTTATGATGCCACCTTTGTACCTGTCCTGAGGCACTGCCCCTCCAGTCAGGTGAACTACAGTTGGGAAAATGTCCACGAGGCTTGTCAGTTCATTGATAACTGTCCCTGCAGACAACACTCCCGGCCATCTGTTCCTGGGACACGGATCCCTCCTTCCCAGCCTCCCATTCCTTTTCCACCTGTTAGAGAAGGGGGATGGGGGAAAAAAAGAATGAAATACCAAAAAAGAATAAAAAATGCTAGATATTTATTATGCATGTATAATAACAGGTGTTTTAACTTTTAGAATATTCAAATAACTTTAATCTATTATCAAATCTGTTATTCAAATAAGAGTAAATCCTGGAGAACAGTAGAATGACTACAGTGCAAACTCCATTCTTCAAAGAAAAGTATTATTAATCTCTTTATTTTAGACTGCTTTCTTGGGTGGCACATACAGCAACCCACTACTAAGCAGTATTTTTGGCAGAAAAGGAACAATTCCACCCTCTAACGCCTGAGAAGACATTCTGGCCCATACTTTTAATTGAATGTCATGTTTGAGAACGATTTCCACACTCTCTAAAATCATGCTCAAGAAAAAAGTCTGTTACTAATAAGAAGCAAAATCTGACCTGGTGTCAACAGAATAGAGGTTGCAGCCCTGCTTGGTGCCTGAGAAAGGGAGATAAACACAGTGCAAGCTTGGCTGTCAAACAGTTAACCATCAGAGACACCAGGAACATGACAAAATTATTTGCAGTCCTGGAGAGCAGCGAGGGGGATTAGAATAAAGTTTGATTGCCCTCCAGGAGTTTAGAGTCCCAGGGATGCTCTGGGGTGGTCCCAAATGGAAAAGTGCAAAACTCAAGCAGTAAACAGGGGAGTGCTCTGAACATGCAACAGTGAGGAAGACTTTACACCCACATTTCTGTTGAAATTGTCTTAAGGTAATCCAAAGAGTCTTTCTTAACTGGGTTTCTCTTGCCTTCCTCTGGTCTTTTTCTCCATGCATTGGCTCTCTTACAAGTCAAAATATTCATTTTTTTGATTAGTGTTTCAAAGTGAGAACCATTAACTAATTCCAGATATGAATTATAGATGTCAAAGATAGGGATATGAATGAAACCATGTGGTTTAAAGCTAGAACTCCAAGTTGAGGGTTCACTTAGAAAACAAAAATTGCAAAATGTTGATTCTCAGGTTCCTGTATGACCTTTGCTCTGTTACTCATCCTGTGAAGGGCAGAAATAACAAGTCATTGCTGGAAAGTGTTGTAGAAAAATTGGCAAAAAAACTTTAAGCTATCTTATTAGCTCAGCTAATAATTCAGCAGTTGAACGGTAGTTTATACTAGCCTCTCACTGCTAAATAATGCCAGACTTTGCTATGAAGGAGGTGTGCTCATAGTTACAGCTTAGAGGCAAGGTTCTCAGAGCTTGGTTTTAAAAGCTGACAAGGTGGCAGGATGGCTGATAAGCAGGGCAAGTCCAGATACTTGTGCAATAATCTTTGTGCTATGTAAGATAATGGTATCTCATGCTTTGTTATTCACTAGTGGCTGTTCTCATTATTTGTGTGTGGCTTACTTTATCTTCAGGTTTTTAATACCCTGTTAGCAATAGCAGCAGTGAGTTCTACAGATATTTCTGAAATAAACTAAGTTTTTTGATCTTGCTAGTTAGCTTCACTGGGATATCCGCTGTTCTGCTGTATGTAGACATAAATGGGAATGCCTTTCTGTTATTAATATCCAAACTGATATTATATGTCCTCTTGTCTCCTCCCTAAGCCTGCATGACTTCATCGTTGTCCTTTCATACTGGAGACTGTCTAATCACATTCACCTTTCCTCTCTGGACTCTTCTGTTACCAATATAGTTGTGTTAGGCTAGTAGAAGTGAATTTGGTAGCTTACATTCTGAGCTATTCAAATCAGCCCATTGGACGTTTTGCATCTGTTACTGGTATGGAAATTTCACATCCAGAATGGAAGGCAAAGTTAGTATTTAGGACTGTTCCTGGATGAGATCCCAGCTGTACCAAGCATTGCTTGTGTGGCTCATCAAGTAACATGATGTGCATTTTGATACTGAGCAAGGTCAAGGCACCCAAATCTTCTTCTGTAGAGAAATAGGTGATGGGGGCAGTTTTCAGGCTTCATTATACAGTAAGCGCCAAGCTGCCCAAGCCGTCACAGTGGATTTTTCAGGCTTAGCATCCTGGAGTAAGCACATGAAAGAGATACCACAGATCTTCATTTCCATAAAGTTTTTGACATGACGTTGCAAGCCGGTCATAGAAAGGGACTCCAGATGAAACATCTATATGATAGATGAGAAACTGGAAAACTGTATCAAGAAAGTAGTCATCATGATATCTGCTAGTGTTGACATAGATAATCATCTACTGTGAAAAACAGAAGGATGTTTCAAGTGAGATGCCAAACAGTGTGTTCTGGATCTGCATCAGGGAAAGTTCAGATTGGACATTAGGAAAAGGCTCTTCACTGAGAGGGTGGTCAGTCACTGGAATGGGCTCCCCAGGGAAGTGATCAGGGCACCAAGCCTGTCAGAGTTCAAGAAGTGTCTGCATGATGCTCTTAGTCATGTGGTTTAGTTTTACGTAGTCCTGTGAGGAACAGGGAGCTGGACTCGATCCCTATGGGTCCCTTTCCAACTTGAGATATTCTATGATCCTATAATACTACAAGATTTTCAAGTAGTGCTTTGGTTTATGGCTGAACTACTTTCCCACATTTTCTACTGAATTTGCAACATTACCATACATCAAGAGAGCTATTGGAAAATATTTAATTAGCAACATTTATACTAGAAGTTTTAATGTAGGAAGTACTTTATATACAGTTGTAAACTCTGTAAAAATGAAGTAAAAAGAACTAGATGTTAAGTGATAAATCAGGCCACAGACAGTGGTTGTGAAGTATATTCTTTACACAATGCTGTTTATATCTTTGAGCTGTGGTCACTGTTTTTTGACTGATATTCCTGTTCATCCTGTCTTCCTCTTCATCTGTCCACCTTCCTTACCTTTGTTTTAAGAAGCATAGTAGGAAAATCCAAGTAATCTTGCTCTTCTTGGAGGTTGGACTAGTTGATCTTTAAAGGTCCATTCCAACCCAAACCATTCTATGATTCTATGGAACCAGAAGGGAGTACAAGTGTACTGGATCCTAAAGAAAGAATGGACGAGGGGGAACATAACATGATGACCTTGCAAAAACAGGCTACCGCAAGAAAGAAAAGAATTTCTTCTCTCTCAATTGGTGAATAGGGCAAGACCTGTTGTTTAAACTGCAGCAAGGAAATACAAGGCAGGTACCAGGAAAAACCTCCAGTGGTATAGAAAATAAAAACTGGATTATCTGAGGAATCACTGAAGGTCTTTAAGAATAGGTTAGACAGTACGGCTGTCAGGGGTAGCTTTGGTGAAAGTCATCCTGTCTAGGAGCTGAAAGATGAATAGCTGATGCCCTGAATTTGCTCCAGCCCTGCAATCAAAGATTTTCAACCCAGCTTATATCTTAGTAAATATAATCTATCTAGATGTATTTTTTCTATTATTTTCTTTTTAAGAGGAAGTCTTATGCATATACACACTACCAAAATGTTACCTTTATAGATCCCATTCCATCCACCCAACCGAGCATTTCCTCCGCAACCTTGAAGGATCCTTCATGATCAGAAGGAAAATAAATGAATGTGGTATTCCTCAAGCCTTCTTTGTCAATAACATCCAGAAGCCTGCCTATAAACAAAGCAAAACTTCACAATCACGTCCAGACACGCTGTCAGATTTTTTAGGTCTTGACTCAAAATTCAGTGAGGACCAAGTCTTTCCATTTACCTGAATGAGTTCTGTTATGAGCTACCACAAGCAATGCAAAGAGTAATCCTGCATTACAGAAAATAATAAAACTCCAACAGAAAACTGCTGAATGTGTCAAGAATTTGTTTGTGGTGTCTATAAAAGCAGGAAAATAAAAAGTAAAACCAATGCAAAATAAATTAATGATCCTCTTATTCAAGCTACTCAGAATACAGCACTATGCTGTAAATTCTCTGAGTCAAGGATTGTCTCCATTGTGTAGTCTCAAGTGTCTCAAAAAGTTTAAATAATAGTGCTGCCTAGATTTCTAACCATAGAAAACTGCTGTGTCTCACCAGGAACTGAACAGGGGCTCTGAGATCAGGCTGCATACTGTCAACCAAAATCTACTCCTGACGTCAGTGGCAAAAGCTCCATAGATTGTAATTCAAACCTAACTTCATAAGGAACGTTTTTGGTACTGAGAGCACCAAATATTTATACAGGATATGCTTTATCTTTGATTTCTTGTCCTCATGACCTTCTGCATCAAATATATTCACCAAGTACAGCTTCCGTAGCTACAGAAGCAGCAGCAAAGCTGAAGTACTCAAGGAAAAAGCATAAGCTAGTGATTGGCTCTTCTGCTCAATCTCTTCTCCCTTATAGATGTCCTGTGTCTCCTTAGTCAAACTGCTTACTGACCTTACCTGAAAATAGACATCTTCCCCCAAAAAGAGTTTGGGTTAAGTCTAGGCATATTGGTTCTGAATTTGACCCCAAATCTCTTACATAACTGTCTAGCAGCTGGAGACTTCTGTCCTCACTAGCTGCCATCCTGTCTGGCCTATGCAAGGGATGTTCCTTACACCATCAGACTTCTTCTACCCAGCTCTGCTTGCATAGCCTGTGCCTGAAGGTGGCTGGTACCAAAAAATTTGGAAGAGGATCATGGCAGAGTCTTCTGGTTCAAGTGGATCTTGCAGGAGTTCTCAGCCTGCCCATCAGAAACAATCAGGCCCCTCTTAAAATACAATTTTGTAAACATGTTTACTGAAGGAAGAAAAGGTTCAGGGATTGAATCTTGGCCTGGACAGGAGGTCACTACTTGCCAATAGGTTATTTAATTTTGACTAAATACAAACAGCAGCCGCCTCCTTCCCTCCCATTGAAGCAAAAAGCATCAACTGAGTACATCTTAGGTCTAAATCTAAGCTCTAAAATCTACTTATTAGGTTTTTTAACCTAATAATCACTCGGAGCCTAGATTTAGACCTAACTGAGTCTTCATGACACCATTTAAGTGAAACTCCATAGCTTTTAACTTGGCCTTTTGGCCACAAGGGAGTTCTGGTTTCTTCTCCAAGGATTATTCTTTGATATAAGTGAACAAGTACACAAAACAACCACCACATAATGTAATATTCAGCAGCAGCACCACTTATATCTTCTGAGACTAAATTGAGCTGGAGAAATAACCTTCATTTTGATTAACAACATGATCAAGCACATATTTGATTATTTTAACACTGCAGCACAGAAGAGTGACAGTTAAAAAAAAGGGGGGGGGGAACAAACCCTTACAAGAGAAGTTTGAACTTTCATCTCAAGAAAGAAAGAAAAAAAAAAAAAAAAAAAGGTGTTGTAATGGTATGGCAATTTCTGGAGCCAACTGTGAATCCAAGGCAAGTTCACCAATTTCTGATATATCCCAAAAGGAAGTTCTGTGACTACCCCTTTAATTTCTTTTCCACCTTCAAATGAATGAAGATTTTTCCTCAACACCACCACGTACCCACCATCCAGTCCATCTCCTCTACGTTATCTCCATATAGGCCATGCCTGCTTCTTCCCTGAAACTCCTCTGTGGTAATGAAAGGGACGTGAACATGTAAAAGCACAACAAAGGGAAGAAGTGGTCTATGCTTGTTTCTGAAAGAAAAGAATAGTTATTTCTCTGCAAACTCAACCCAAAATATAACAGTGGTATTGCAGTGACTCTCAATTAAAAAAATGTTATTTTGGTCTAAATAAAAAAAAAAATTATTTTAACATCTTTGCATTTTTGAGGTTTTGGGAGACAGAGAGGATTAAAACACTCCTCAACAATGCTGGTTCTGTATTAAGACCAAAATTTTAACAGGCCCTTTTTTTTTCTGGTTCCAAATTAGGCATGTGTAGAACGTTAAATAACTGACTAGGAAAGTTCATAGCTAAAAGATTGACACACTCTCAGAGGCAAGGATAATAGGACTTGCTTGCTCGAACCTAAATATGGATGTCAGTGAGCATCTGAGACATCCTCGTGGAAGAGTCAGGTGTGACACTGCACCCACAGGGGAACTGTACCCCTTTAACATCAGGCAAGGCAGAATATCCCAGGAATTTGAGACTATCTACGTTCAAGGGTTTTTTTTTATTTTACCTCCAATTTCCCTTAAAAAACCCAAACAAACAACACCTAAACCCTGACAGAAATAGTATAATCATATTCAAGGATATGCCCAGATTTCACACAGGAATACATCTAAAGAATTAGCAGTTTGTTCAATACCAGCTGAGGTTACTGACAGTATTATAAATTAAGGACACCTTTGAAAAGAAAACAAAACTCACTATTACCCTCCTGTTCGTAAACCATTAACTTCATATGACACTTTCTATGACAGTCCATTCATCAGGCTAAGATAGTTTTTCTGTTCACACTGGCAGAAGGCCCAGTCCTTGGCTAGGACCCCTTTGAATCAGGTAAAAACATAAACACAAGAAAAATCATCTTATTTTTCCTGAGGAGCTGACAAGCTATGTATAAGAGGATTCTTAACCTCGAATTATCTCTAAGGTCCAGGAAAAGAATCTAACCTTTACTGTAAGCTTAGAAACCACAAAAAATGCCTCAAAGAAAAGTCATCCCCAAAAATAATACTTGCAGTGTCATTCTTAGGGAAAGGACTGTAAATTTTTACATTTGTATGCCATCTAGTACATTCAAGGAGGTTTCTATCTGAACGTTACTGAAAACTGTCCAGACACATAAATACAATGATAATTTCCTTAAAGGTCTTCAAAGCTTAATGCCATTTATAAATTTAACAAGCCAGTTTTTCTACCCACCAACTCTATGAAATCAACCTGGACTTTAAAAACCTAGAAAAAACCTTTCAGCTTCTAAACATTTATTTTTGTCTGGCAAAGCAAATTTCATGAGTGGAAGAAATTTCCTCTGCTTGCTGAAATAGAGAGCACACCCAGTCGCTTTGGACAAAGAACAGATTGGGAAATGCACTCCTTTTCCTTGTGAATGGCCACAGACTAAGGGATCTGCAGAAAATGTTGCACTGGAATTGTGCAAAGAGTCATAAAGAAGTACGTGGTAAACCGGCTCCATCAAGGACTGGCATACACTCATCTTTGTGGTGTACACTGAAGTAAATTAGCGATGACAATCATTCCTTCACTGTGAGAAGGGATAAAAATCTGAAATATGCCATCCATGCAAAATCCCTACTTTTCCACACTTCTCTCCATTTCAAACCAGCACAATTTAAAAAAAAAAAAAAAAAAAAAAAAAAGTTGTTAGCTCTATTAAGGAACAGATTGAGGCTAATAAGAATATTTAATTTCTACAATAACCAAAAGCACATTTGTAAACATAAAATCACTTCTAAACACAGAGAACTGAAAAGTTGCACCTTGAGTAATCAAAAACTTGTGGGTTTTTCTCCTCCAAAATCAGCATGTTCTCCAGTGGGAAAATATAGCATTTTCTGAGAGAACTTTTTTCTGCCTTTTTGGTACCTAAGAGTGTTACAGTTACCTTGAATGTCTGTGGAATACTAAAGTGGCCAGAGCAGAGTATAATCCTGCCTTATGTATTTCAAAGGATGAGCCATAGGATAAAAAAATTGCAGATGCTGTTATTCTGACCAGGAAAATAGTAAAAGAAGAGTCAGAGTCTGGGATCCATTGATGATTTTTCCAAGTGACATCTAGGTACTGGTTTGGCTATGGCTGACCCAATAGGGGAAATAAATAAATAATAATAAAAATAGCTTCATCTCTATTAGTTATGGAATTTACCATAGGGCTGATGATGCTTCCCCTCTCTGTTAGCAAGACCCTGAAAGGCAGCACTGAGGGCTCATCCTCCCTGAGCGGTGGCTGAGCCAGAGATCAACGGGGAAGCAGCAAGATCCCTCTGACCCAGCGAGTTGGTTGTTTGAAGCTAGACCCTACTGTGAATGCAAATGGCAGAAGCCTCATCCCACGCTTTGAAGAGCAGGCTGTATTAACAAGAAGGGAAGGACTAACTAGTAGGATCTTGAAACTTTCATTTATACGGTAGCAGTGCCTCAGGGTCACAGCCTGGCAGCAGGTCGCCCAGAGCCCCGATGAACTATGGCCCCATAGGGCAGAGCAGAGGGGACGGTCAGGCAAATGCATGAAGGCGTTAACACGCAAGAGGGAAGAACTAGGAATGGCTCTGGTTCTTATCTATAATGGCATCATCTTTTGTGCTTAAAGGGTACATCACTAAGCCAAAACTACTTCAATGAAGATGTTCTCGGCCTACACTGAGCAGCTGAGGATCATCACATCGTTTGTGAGCTGTAGTGGAGCAAAGGAACCAGCCAGATCCAGGACATGTAATAAAGCCCTCCCGTGGGTGTTGATAAGCTTTCCTAGTGGGTACCACAGAAAGCTCTGCTGCTTTCCACTTTCTCCCCACAGGTTCATGCAGCACAGCCAGCTGGTCACAGCAGGCACATTGGTGTTTAGACAGAGACTTTGTACAGCTGCTCAGGAAAGCTGTGAATTGTGAACCACGGAGGTGCAGTGGTATTAAATATTAAAAGCTAGTTGGATCTTAATACCATTGGCTGTGGCACGATTAAAATTAGTGCTTCCTAATTTGATGCAAGCCTTTTTAGGACTATTACTCTTACTGAAGGACTAGAAGTATGAAACTTGTGGGTTTTTTTTTAAAAAAAATATCAATTTAAATATGCATATTTATATTTTTCTGTTAGGCGCTGAATCTTTCTGAAAGCAGAGCTCTCACCGACATTGCTAGGATGTGATAAACCCATTACTGGTCCCAAGGGCTTGCATAATTCCCTTAGATATTAAATAAGAAAAAAAACAACCCACCTTAATTCATAATTCTAACAATGGCCTCTAGAAATTAGCAGAGTTTCTTATAGAAATCCAAGACAACATCAGGTAGCAATTCCCTCTGTAAGCCAGTAAGCCACAATAAATGATCAAGACTAATAAAAAAGGCCAACTCCTTCTAACAACGTGAAAAAGAAACTCTTGTCTCAGTCATTATTCTGGCTCTGAAATCCATCTTGCTCCTTGGTGTGCTGAGCACTCCCAATCCTTTAAGACATGTGTGGGAGGAAGCAGGCTGGATCTTGCTCCTTTTCCTTTCCTCTAGCACAAACACTGCCTAGGATCTCTGCCAGCAAACTGGAACCACCAGCAAACTGGAACTGCCACTGCCACGCAGGTTTTACACGAATTCCAGGCTGAGTACAAAGTCCTTGTTCTTGGAATACCAGCACAACGTAGCTACTGCCCTTTCTAAATTCCTCATCCAGTTAATTCTGTGCAGATTTCTGTAAAGCCTGTCACTGCTCTATTTCAGTGCCTCAAAAAAAGATGGTATAAATAATAATAGCCCTGGGGTTTTGTGTCTCCCACCCTGCTTTTCCAGTCTTCCAGACAGGATAACAGGACTAGCTTGGCCTCCCCCTTTTCTTCTGTTGTGATGTCTTTTCCTCTGTCATGTCTTTTCTTTGCTGCATTCTCAGGAAAGGTAGAGCTACCTGTGCTGAAGATATTAATTGCACTTTCTTCCCCCACCCCAAAGAACTGAAAGTTCAGTATATCTACCCACTACCACCACCTTCTTTCAGAACTTAACTCTTTTATAATATGTTTTACCCTTCAAAAGGTCTTGAACAATTACTTGGAGGAGCTCTCATCTAGTCATTTTCTGACATTTCATTCCTCCGAGTTACCCAAATACAGTGAACGCTGAATTTAACACTTTGTTCTAGAGAACTCAGTAGGAGTCAGTGTGGAAAGATGAAGCAGCTTAAACTGTCAGATTAATATAATACAGTGGCAGGAATAACCAGCACTGGAGGCAGCTTTTTTATTTGTTGACCTCCTTGCACTTACAAAAATAACTGAATATAGTCATAAGTTGTCAAATTGGGCTACTTTTACAAATAACTTTTGACCATAATACTTCTTTTTCATAACTTTAACAGCTTGTGATGATTCTGGTACAAAGATTTTCCAAGAAGAAAACTGCATTTCCTGAATTACATCATGTTTTGGGAAAGATGGATCTTTGAAAATTGCCAAAAAGTATTAATTTTCACATGCCTTTGGTCCAAATTATGACTAAGCTTTTCTTTCAGCCTTTCTAGACTGTTTACATCTTACCATGTGATCACTACTGAAGATGTGCCCACGCTGCTGCTGGCATCCCTTAAAAAAACAAACCAAAGCCCAACACCCCCAAAACCCCACACCTTTTAATTTTTTCCTGATAACAAAACTCTACCTAGAAGCAGAGGAGACATTCTGCTACCACAGACCTTGCATCCTGTTCCTCACCACTACGTTAGTGACCCAATTCAGAGGTAACAGCTGAGATTACTTACTGTCTTCAACAAAACTAAGATTTAAGCCATGATTTTATATATATATATATATATATATATTTATTATTTTTTTTTTTTAGAAAAAGAGCTTTGTAACAATGGAGCAGAAAAGAGATGATTTTTATTTCTGCATTATGAGCCCTGTGGTATTTCCTCCTCTTCAGCTTACCAGTTTTTCACTGAGCCTGAGTACAGGAAACTGCTGTTTACTCACTGGTGCATACAGGCAAATTCTCTGCCAGCAAAAACTTGCTTTTTGAGTTACTGTGTGCTTTAAGCTGCTGCTTTTCATCTGGCTTTTTGCACCTACCTAAGTACTAAAAGCAAACACTGTCAGCTCCTTTTATGTTTGACAAGTTTTCTGAGTGGACTTACAGTACTGAAGAAAATAGATATTGAAGTGACGCAAACAAAAACATGTGAAGTTGTTTCTATGTCACACTTAGGAAAAAAATTAAGAGATAGGAAGAAAAGTGTTAAGTAAACCGTCTGAGCAAGTAAAATGTTTGCAGGGGTATTCAGGGGGATCAAGGGGGGAACCAAAACAACAACAAAAAAATCTTTCAATTTACTAAATTCAAACACCAATTTCTCTAGAGTTCTAGCAACATGCTTATAATAAACTCTGACTTCATCTACTCCAGAAAAAATACAGACATTAATAGATTCAAAACTCTAAAATCTCTGCAATTTCACTACAAACTTCAGTGCAAAGTCTCTTCAGAAAGTCTGGCTGGGGTCACACCACCACAGGGGTTTTTTGTTTGGTTTTGGTTTGTGGGTGTTTGGGGTTTTTTTCTTAAACTAGTATTGGTAAGATCCTTTTTTACAAGCTGTATTTTGTAAACCTATATATACTGCTACCAAACACTTTTGGGCATTAATTCCAATATTATTTTTCTAGAACTGACATTGAAACAGTGTAAACTATAAATCCAAAACATTTTTTATTGGCAACTTATGTGCAATAAAATTGCTTTTGCCAATTAGCATGCACCAGGACCTGTTTCTGAAGAGCAAAATGCTTCTATCTTATTTGTAACTTTAGCAGATGTATACTGCACATCAACATTTTGTACTGACTGTGAAATATGTTACTGTTACCCAGCTAAAGCTGCAGATCTGTTCAAAATTCTATTCACAACTCAAGGACAATCCCTCACTAATTCAAATTTGCTCTGTCTCAGTTGTTGCACAGCATCCCAACAATATTTCTTCAGAGATAGCAGGGCAGGACAGGAAGAAATAATGATTTAAACTACTTAGATAGAGTACAGCCATAATTTGTGGACTATAGGGGCACAATTGCAAACATCTAGGGTTCTGTGTAAGTTTAGTATTTCCTGTTGCCGCCTGCTCAGCACCATACACCAGGCTCTCTCTGCAGAGTTCTCCAATTATCTTCCTTGAGTAGGCATAAATTAGGCAAACATTAGGCATATACCTCTACAGTTCTCTCTTACACACAAATCTGTAAAACCAGTCTCTATTCAAGCCCTTTACATGCTGGTCAGGATATCCTTAAACCTTTGGGTAGTGGTGAATAATGAAGGGGAAAACCTCTGACAGACATTCCTTTTCTTTATTTTTATCCACTTATCTTCCCAGCAAGAGAAAGGATACAATCATTTACTGAAAGCTGTGTCAGCAGAGGACCCAGTGTCACAGGACATGTTAGTAGACAACTATCTCACAAAATTTGCATGCTGTCACCTTCCTTACCAACGAAAAGCGAATGTCCCACAGCATGGCTGCAGCCACAGCTTCCACACCATGTTGTACATGGAGAGCTGCTCTGGGACTGGAGTCAGTGTCCTGCAGTGTTCTTCTGTGGTTCTTCTAATCTTCTTTATTATAGTATCAAAGCAGTGCTCAGTATCAGCTGACAGAGGTCTGGCTTCAGGAGGGTCTCATGAGAGATCAAACAGCAACCGAAGTTCATGACGGGTCACACCTTCCCCAAAACACGGGGAAACTCCTTTTCCACAACAAGCTCCAGCTGCAGGTGGATGTAAGACTGGGGTCACATAATGAGCCTTCCAGATGGCTCCACCTGGCAGGAAAGAAATCTTGTGGCACAACTACAAGACCAAGGAAAGTGGAAAGGGCCTTCAAGCAATAGCAGTACAACTATTTACTAAGAACACACCGTGGCACCCTCATCATCACAAAGCAGATTCTCTGTGTGGAATACTGACTTTGAAGATGAAAACCACCAGAAATATGAAGGAAATCATGTTAAATTTCCAGTGTAGTCAATGACAGCCTGTGTTCCCATCCCACTTCCTATAATGCATTCCCTTTGTTACTTAGAAGTATTTCGTTGCTGTAAGACACCTCCAGCTAGCCAGAGTCACTGGTACGCTATCCACTACAATTTCAAGAATCTCAGAAATCAGTGCTGATAAACACCCATTATGCAAGAAATCTGTCAATTAGCAAGATGGAAATCAAGAGGAGAAAACTCATGTTTTGCCATTACCATGGATATGAAATACTTACTGCCCTTTTGGTGTCATCACACTGCATACAAGTAGGACCCACAACAGTGAAACAGGAACTCATGCTCTGACTTTTGAGCTCTTCCGTGCAGTAAAGGCCCCAGGGTTTGTCCATCAATTGCCCTAATGTAATGGGGAGAGGCATATGCAGGCAGGGACAAACCTGACAGTCAACTCCATACTTATCACTGCCTTTGCATTGGCTGCAGCAGTGCTGGAGACAGCATACAGAATAATTTGGTCATAGATTTAGAGCAGCCGGCAGACTGCCAAGCCAATATTTAAATCCCTAGTTATTAATAGCTAGGACAAGTAATTCTAATTAGCAATATGTAAACAATATTTAGAACTTGGTCTAGCAGAAAAAAAGTAATTGATTCAGGAAATCAATACTGATCTCATAATTGTTTGCATTTTGCTATTTTCAAAGGAGCTTAAAGAAATCTGTTGAACAAGGCTGGGTTTAATGACTTTAGGAGGTATTTGTAAGCGTCCAGAAGTCAAGCTGGTGCCAAAACAACCTTAGCCATCAATTCTTTCCTGAAAGAGGCTGAAAATAGGTTTGAAACTAGCACCTGGACTTTGGCAGGAACAACTGCTCTGGCCACACACACACCTGGGGGCATATCTGGGAGAGTTTGCTCACGAGTTCAAAATACCAGACTAGGCTTGAGGCTAAGGAATATTTTGGGGGATCTCCAAGGAGGATAACAAACATAGTAAATTTTTAGTAATTAGCTCTCTCATTAATCTCTCCTGTGGAAAATGTCTCTGTACCTGTCTGTCCTGTGGCGATATTCCTCCAGCCAGATGAACAACTGTGGGATAAATATCCATAAGACTTGTAGGTTCATTGGTAACTGTGCCTGCAAGTAGCACTCCTGGCCACCTAAATACTCCTGGCACACGGATCCCTCCTTCCCATCCTCTCATGCCTTTTCCACCTGCAGCAAAATGAATGAACACATGGCAGTTCAGAGGCAAACACAAACCTCTTCCAATAGGTCATTTTTGCCAGTTACACTTGGACCCTAAATTTGAGAGTTCCTTGAGCCAGAGAATCTTCCAAGGTGTCTGGATCTCTTGGAACCCAGATTTTCTGTTCTATGTTTTTAACACATGCTATTTATTTCATAATACATTGATATTTTTACATACTTACATTTGTATGGGAGCCCAGATCTCCTAGAAGAATTGACTACAGCACCGTGAAGACTGAAAGAGGTCTCACCCCTGTCTTCACCACCAGCAGAGGAGGACAACAGAGTTCCATAAGCAAATTCCCATTTCTCTGCATAACCCCACCAACATCATGTGAGGAAGATGCACCCAGAGCATGCCAGCAAAATGCCTGTAAGGGAGACCTTACTGCTCCCTACAACTACCTGAAAGGGAGTCTCTTCTCCCAAGTAACAAGCAACAGGACAAAAGGAAATGTCCTCAAGTTGCACCAGGGGAGGTTTAGGTTGGATCTTAGGAAAAATTTCTTCATCAAAGAATGTCAAATATTGGAACAGGCTGCCCGGGAAAGTGGTGGAGTCACCACCCCTGGAGGTGTTTTAAAAGACAGAGAGTGTAGATGTGGCACTTAGGGACATGGTTTGGTGGTGGACTTGGCAGTGTTAACGGTTGGCCTCCGTGATCTCAAAGGTCTTTCTCCACCTAAGTGACTCTATGATTTTACCTCAGAGACATGAGGATTGATGGGGTCAAACTATACTGACCAAAGGTGGACTATTTTCAAAGTGGAGTTTAAGAACTGGAGAGGGGGCAGAAACCACATAAATTATTCAAGAGTGGGAAAAGATGTTTTATTTTGAAAGAACAAGAGCCCAGTCAGGAGATTGGAGATGACCTGCCTCTTTTCTAAACGGATTGCAGATAAAGCTTCCCAGGAGCGGGCCTCCTTCTCTCTGGACTGGCATAAATCTGGGAAGGCAGCAACAGCTTGCGGTGTTACATCACGGAAAGCAGGAGCCAGCCTGCCCAAGGGTCCCCTCCCGCCCTGGAGGAGCAACTGTGGGCTGGCTAGGACAACTTTGTCCCCTTTTTTCCCCACCATTTTCTACCATTCCTTGGTTTACAATGGTTAACACATCTTGGTGACCTGGGGAGGTGGGGGTCCCTGCCAGAGTGGGTCCTGCAGGGGGTGGGATGCTGAGCAGCACGAGGGTAAGGGGCTGCTCGTGTCCCCGGCAGGATGCAGGAGCTCCTGGAGCAGATGAGGTCAGTAACTTGTGATCTCCAGTTCAACAACAGCATCATCGAGAGGTGAGTAAGGGCACCCAGAGACGCTGCTCCGAGCGGCAATTCCTGCCCCTAACACCGGGACGTGGCCGTGCAGCCCTGGGAAGGGGTGGTGGGTCTGGGTGGGCTCCACGGGAGTCCCTGGATGAGCTTCAGCATGGGCAGCCGTGCCTGGTGCCGAGCACAACCACAGCTACTCATGGGCTGGCTCACATGGGGGTTTTAATGGCACCGAGTTTACATCATGATCTGGCAGCAAAGAGAATGTATTTATCTTGGAAGCTTAAGCATGAACTTCTGCAGATGTTATGTCATTTCTACACCGTCTTTCCAGCCTTCTTCCTGTGCTGCTCAGCACTGGCAGCTGCTGACGGCCATGGAGAAGTAGAAACTTTCTGGATGAAACTCAGTGCAAAACCCAGCATCCAAGTGCTGACAAACCCCTCTGCGTTTCTTCCCCTGCAGCATTTTTTTTTTTTTTTTTTTTTAGGATCTTGATGCAAATCAACAACGTGAATAGGCGTATCAAAATGTCAAAGAGTTTCAGATCAGATTTTGAAAGAAAAAAAGAAATGGGTGACTCAGCCCAGCCCTGTTTTTGTAGGACCACCTGTGTTGTTGCAGCAAGCCCACTGTGAATAAGGGGATAAGAAGGGTCTGGCGTGCTCTCAGTATGAAGAGCGTAGCCCGAGAGGCACAGGAGCCAGCCCAACGATTAGCGTCCAGCCCAAACCGTAGTTTGGGACTGCGTGAGCCCAGGCGAGCCCTCCCTAACCTAAAGCCTTTGGGTTTGTGTCTGCAGGTTGAGTGGGGCTGCCCCCACGCCTGGTATTTGAGAGACGGTGAAGTTGCAGCTGCTGAAGCAAACCGCGTCCCCCCGCAGGGAACACGTGCAGCACTTCGGGGCCAGAGCGACAGAGGCGTTTGACATCGGTGCTGGAGGAGCTCTCTGTGTCCCACCTCTCGCTCCAGCACTTTTGCACAGTTCACCAGCATTACACCAGCATTAGCTCCGAGTGGCTTGTGAGCCTTGAGCCTTCAAAAGTGTGACCAGAAAACTGGGCGGGTTTTTATGTTGTGTTTTGGGGTTTTTTTTCTTTTAAAAAGTACTTGAAGGACTTGTTGTTTTTCTAGCTTCTCTGTATCACCGTGTCGGATGATGAAGAGGCTAGACCGATAAATTCGGCCCTCTTACTCCTTTAGGGATTACTCCCACTTTTAATGTACTCCTGCTCCCTGAGGCTTTGTGGAGCAGGGCAGGGGTCCAGGGCAGGAGGGATGCTGTGCCTGATGGATGAGAGACCAGATCCAGCACAGGATGGCTCCAGTGCTCTGCCCAGAGATGAGAGCCCAGGGCAGGCAGAAGCCACAGACCTCTGCCCCCGGGCACTGCAGCCTCCCCTCCTGCTTCAGGGCTTCACCTCCAGCCCAGCACCGTTCCTGGGCTGCTCGGGGGTATGGGAGTGGGAAGCTCAGGCAGGCTTCTCTTTTTTTGGTATGTTTCTATAAACGCAACTGAGTTCTGTGTTTATGCATGTGGGGGTGTGTGCCTTCTCCAAACAAGCCTGAACTGAAACTGTGGCTCCAGCCACCGAACCCAGGGATGCTGCTGAATGCCAAGGCAAAACTGCAGATGAAAGGGCACCCATGAGCCTTCTCCAGACACATCTCTGCAAGAGAAGGCAGGGATGTTTCTTTTCCTTTTAGGTGAAAGAGGAAAAGAAATCCTAAGCATCCACCTCTGTGCAGGGTGAAAGGATGCATTCATCTGTGGAGGTGACGGCAGCTGGGGTGACAAAGCTGGGACAGGGACAGGAGGGACCCAAGCAGGTGCTCTGTGGGGCTGGCTGTGAGCGTGTGGGGCTGCCCTGGGAAGACCGTGCCCAACACGTCACTCCTGTTACGCTCCAGAGAAATAGGATGGAGGGGAAAACACGTTACCCCCACCTCATTGCCCCCCGGGGGGTGCACAGAGAGCTGCAGAAGGACCCCGATGCTCCACGTCGGGGCTGCACCAGCCCTTTGTTAGGTGTAGTTATTACGCTCTGTTTTTCCTACTGGTTTTTGACCTTGGGTTTTATGAGGAGCCGTAATCCTCCAGTTATCGGCTGAGTCAGCTGCTTGCCAGCAGCAGCGTGTGGAGCAGCGATACAGGAAGCCGGGGGTCTTGGGATCCGTGAGCATTAGATGGTATCATGGAGCTCTTTGTGGGAAGAGCCACGCGTGCCGCTCCTCTGTCCACCTCTTCCTGCCTGTCCCCAGCGTGATTTATGGGTTGTCATCCCAATGCTGAACCCACACCCCAGGCTGCAGCCGAAGGCAGGCAGGGCGATAACTCCCATCCAGCCAGGCTCGGACACAGTTATTTACACCTGGGAGGCTCCTGGCAGACCGATGGGCAGAATTGCCTTGGCTCTTCCCACCCCTCCCAGTGCAAAGACACATAAATCCCTGCCCTGGGCTCCCTGGTGAGCCCCTGCCCCCCAAACGCTCCCCTGGGGAAGGGGATGGTGCTACTGAGGCTCACGGGGGAAGCGCAGGTCCCTCCCGGCCCCGTGGTCTGTGGCGTGGGAGGCACGGGCAGGCGGGTTGGGAAATGTTTGGATTCATTCCTGTCCCTTGCATAGGGCTCTTCCCTCTGTGTTTGCCTGGTTACTGCCAGCGTGCCAACGGGCTGCTGGGATTAGAGGCTGGAGCAGGGACTGGGAGCTTCGGGAGCACCGGCACCAGCAAAGTCCAAGGGTGAGGGACTCGCTGCACCTCCCAGGGACTGACACTGCACCTGGAAGGAGAGGCTGAGCCATCCCCGGGCAAGCGAACGTGTCTGGCTCAGCGGCAGCAGGGATGCTCAGAGCGCCTGCCTGGACCTGTCCCTCTGCAGAAAATGAATCACCCAGCTCTGCCCTTCACCTTTCCTCCAGTTCCTTCTCCAGCCTCTTCTCTGGAGGTGACACACGTTATTAGCTACACCAAAAGCCTCCTGCCGTGGCTGTTCTGGTTGCCCCCAGCCCCTGGGTGCTGGGACTCCCAGCCTGATGGCACCCAGAGGCAGAGCTGCAGCGAGGGCCGGGCAAGGGGCTGCCTGCTGTGGATGCTCCTGGGATCGACCGTGGCAGCAAAGATCTCTAATCTCTGCTGCGGGACACAGGGGGACATAAGGCAAAACAGCGTGTTCCTGGGAAATAGGGCATCCCTGGAGCTGAACATCTTGCTGCACTGCCTCGAGTCTCAGCAAGGGAGCAAAACGAGCAAGGAGCGGCGGCTCCAGGGCTGTGCCCAGCTTCACTTTCTTGTAAGAACAGGCCAAGCACGCCCAGGGGCTCCCCCCGCCCAGGAAACCTTCCCGAGTGCAATCTGGCACCAGATGTTCCCATTCATGTTAATTGTAAAAACCAAAACCCAACATCCTGACTGTCAGACCCAACTACTTACTGCAGAAGAGGTGGAACTAAGCCATCACTTAAAAGCTTTTCTCCTGCAAATTATTTTCTAGGATTCTCCTAGTTTTATAATGAACATTATTTTTAATCCAGCTCAAATTCACTGACATCCCCTGTAGGGACAGGGCAGGGAGCCCAGGCAGGGTGTCCTGCCGCACTTCCTCGGGTTCAGTGGAGCTGCGCTGATTCGTACCGGCTGAGCGTTTGACCTGGAACATGTTTGGCTTCAACAAAAAAGGATTTATTTCTTGGCAAAAAGAAAAAAGAGGTTTTGCTAATAGCCCTTGTCATGCTTAAACTGCCATAACACAGCAGCTGCAAAGGGGACTCCTGGAATCCAAATGAAACGGGAATTTTCCTGCCAATGTTAATTAGGTTTTTCTCCTCAAATATTTTAACCCTTGGACTAAAAGATCTTCCTGTGCTGTCAGAGCTGATTGCCTGCAGAGACAGCTGAGGAGGATAATGACTCTGCCACGTCTCTTGTGCAGGTAGAAGCCAAAGCTTCCTGTGCTGACAGAAAATACTGCATTTATTTGCACCAGGAGCTGAGCTCTGCAGCTTCCCCGGCCGGCTCTGGCACCGCTGCCAGCAGGAAGGGGCCAAGGCGTGTGACCCGTGGGCAGAGGGTCCTCAGGCACCGGCGAGGGCTTTCTCCAGGGATGCCAGCCTCTGCTGGAGCATCTCTCGGGAAGATGCCTGCAACCTGTGGTCAGGCTGTGCATGCCCCTCGCTGCGGCCGCCTGGC
>JAVJGJ010000014.1:73880247-73954118 GCA_035590215.1 Microhierax caerulescens
ACCACGTTTAGCGTGAGGCACGTCAGCTGGGGTGAACCCCCTCAGCTGGGTGAACCCCCTCAGCTGGGTGAGCCTCCTCAGCTGGGGTGAACCTCCTCAGCTGGGGTGAACCTCCTCAACTGGGTGCACCTCCTCAGCTGGGGTGGCCCCCCTCAGCTGGGGTGAACCTCCTCAGCTGGGTGAGCCTCCTCAGCAGGGGTGAACCTCCTCAAGTGGGTGAGCCTCCTCAGCAGGGGTGAACCTCCTCAGCAGGGGTGAGCCTCCTCAGCAGGGGTGAACCCCCTCAGCAGGGGTGAACCTCCTCAGCTGGGTGAGCCTCCTCAGCTGGGTGAACCTCAGCGAGGCACGTATGCACCTTCAAGTAGGTGTGAGGCTGCTGTGGGCCAGACGCTTCCACCAGCCTGCCTTTGCCTTGGTTAGGAGCCTGCCATTCCAGTGCCATCCGTTGCCTTCGGGGTGGAGGGAATAAAAAAGTAGTAAAGCAAAATACATGGCTATTCTGATACATCCTTTATTTATGAAGTCTTTATCAGGCCTTTACCTACTGCTTTACATCAAGAGAAACTGGGGAATGTCTGTCAGCCCGGCTGTTTTCAGTAGCTCCAGGGAGTGCTGCATTGCTGCAAGTTTCTGAGAGGGAAGGTTTTGTGACCCAGCTGGAGCTTGTCCACCCCATTCTTAGCTTACTTGACATCCGTCTCAGTTTGAAATATACTGAGGAATAACGTGGCTGCCCAGTTTGGAGGGCTGCTGTTACATATCTGTCAGACATTAATATTCATTGCTGCTAGATGTTTTTTAGTACCAAGGCAGTCCTTGAGCTGGGGGACCCCAGAGTGATTTACATAGGCATCAGTTATGCAATCTCTTTCTGAGGGCGCTGAAGTACAATGAAAAAAAGTATTTGGTTGGAGTTCTGAGCTGGTTTAAAATGCACTACTGAAATGGCTAACAGAACAAACTCTTCTGAGTATTTTTGGTCATATGAATATTATTGGGATTATATAGATCCAATTCCAGTAGATGGAAGCAAGTTGAAGGTTAATAAATGTAAGTATTATATAGTAGGTGCTAATCTACTACAGGAAGAATGTTGCATAGCTTGTCTCACTGACTTATTTTTTATTTTCCTTTCAGTAGAGACCGTGCTGGGTTATATGTGCATGGTTTGTATGGATGGGTGTCTGCCTTCCAAACTGACTGTGCTCTAACAGCAGCTATTACTAATACTGAAGCCTTTTGCTTTATCTTACAGTATTTGAAACTATAAGACTGCTGATGCTAACTCTTATTTAGAAGAACAGATTATTTTTTAGCCGTTTGCTAAGTGGAAACCTAATGACTTGGATATTTGTAGTTTGGGGTGTTATGTTACCTGTACGCTACCATCAGAAAAGTTGACAGAACAAGCAGAGATTTTCATAAGGCTGTTGTGATTTCATCTTGGGAGGTAATGCTGACATTACAGCTGATAAGCATTCAAAACCTTGGTATAAGAAGAAGTGTATGTTTCTGACAGAAACAGCAAGCTGAAAACATACTCTGTTATGTTTCCTCCTTTAATTTAGTGCTACTGAACTGTAAGATAAAGTAATAATATATATTATTGTGAAAATATTTTATTGCCATGGAAGCTGATTCTGCTGGGTGTAGAAGTTTCTTTTTGAAGTATGTAATATGAAATAGCATTCACCAAATTCACCCTGCGACAGTTAATTCCATTTCACACTGTTTTTGCACAATGAAATAGCAATGTCTTTTTATGGTTACTTAAAGTGGCAGATATTTTTTTTTCCTACTGTAACTGCATTGGTTAGGTCTTCATAAGATAAAATTACAAACTATGTAATGAGGGATTAGCTTAACTGAGTATAGTTAGTTGGATGGACTGACAAAGATCAAGGGAGAGTGGGCATGTTTGAGTCACTTAGGCTATTAGGCAGCATTTTCCCTCGATTTCTGCCAAGTCTCTACCCATGGTTGTGTCGTCATTTGACAAAGCCATGGGCTTTACTGGTTGCTATTGTGTTTACTGAAGACAGCTACGACTGTTCAGATGTGGTTTCAGAGACTAAAATCGCTTTCCTCAAGGTCATTGTAGTGAGCTAGTCTGTAAGAAAAATGTGATAGTCTTTCAGAATACTTCCGTGTCTCTCTAATAGCACGCAAAACCATCTAATAGTGAAGACTGAACTGGACAGTGCTAGGAGCTTCACATCCTTCACTTGCCTTATGAGAGCGAGAATAAGAAAAGGCAGCAGAAACATTTATTCTGCCCTGCTTCTAGAAAAGCTTTTCTGTCCACTGATGAGCCTAGTGTTTATTGCCTCCAAACTTAGAGCACCATATCTTGGAGAAGGTGGTGTAAATATCCACATCCTTCTATATATAAAATCTTGTTCCATAATGCTGTAGAGCAAAATTTTGTGCTGCTGGGATCAGGCAGGTTATGAGCAGCAGCAGCTTCTCTAATTTTAAAATTAGGACAGGTTATTACCCCCCAGTTCCACTAGGAAAAACCCAAACTGCAGAGTCCCCAATGTGGCTGGCTTAGCAAAAAAAAATAAAATCAGGAATCTAACCTTTCCCCTTTTTTCTCATTGATAACACCTTTCTAACATTTGGGTTGCCTGATACATGATAGAGGTGGAGTTTGTGTTACAGCATTCCCCTCCATGGCAATACATAGGATATTTCTCTTTACCCAGCTGCCTGTTTTCTTGAAACTTGTAGAAATTGTGTTTCTGAGAGAAGGTGCTCGCCCTCTGTTAAACTTAATTGAAATTTGTTGATAGTTTCGTGGAGGAAACTACCACACACGTGTAAGTGCTTATAAGTGATCTCATAAGCCTTATTTCCATTAAAAAGCAGAGTAAACCGATTTCTTACTGATTTTTGTATTTATTTATTTATTGTCTCGCTCTAAAGAAGTAGAGAAGCCTGCCACCTTTCAGGTCTTTTATATTCTAATGAGATGATTTATGCAATCATACTTTGTGTTTATGCATCTTATCTGCTCCTACAATAACTCCAACTTGATCTAGTTACAATGGAGCGGAGGCCTCAAAGATATGAAATATCTGCAAGTTCCTACAGCTGGTGGCTAGATAATAGAGGAAAAACATTGTGAATTAAGACCTTTAGTGACAAAAAGGCTGCAGGGTGAGATCATGTCCCACTGGGGACACCAAAGGAAATCACCTTTGGGCTCAGCTTTGGAAAACAAAGCTGCAGGCTGCTCAGCTCCCAGGCAAAGAAGAAAGACACAAGTGTAGGGTTTGGGATGTACTATTTTTTTCCCCTCAGCAGGTTAATGTTAAGGCAGTTCCCCGGGGCAGCTGTTATGTATGATGTTTCTAGGTAGCTTGTCAAAATGGAGTTCTGCTCCATGATTTGTGTCTTTTGAAAAGCCCACATTGGCTGCACCAATTTCTAAACTAAAAATGTAAAGTTTGGTTTTCTGACAGCCAGGGAAGTGAAGCTGGTTTTCTTTGGTTTGGTTTTGGTTTGTTTGATGGTGGGTTTTTTTTGCTTTCTATAAAAATAGACATTTTTCCCTGTCAGCAGTCTAGGAGGAATGGGGACTGCATCATCTTTGTACTTTTATTGTTCCTTCTCCAAATACCAGTGGGAGAACAGTGAGTTACAAGTTATAAAGAAAACAGCAAGGGAGATGATTCCACAGTTGGTTAGTTTTTTCCTTGTTTTGAATAAAAGCAATATCAAGCAATGAATGTACTTTGTAGGTTTTCCTGTTTGCATAATATTTACATTTTTATACCTTCAAAAGCCACTGTTGGGATTACTGTTTTCATGTGCTTGGAAGTATGTAGATGAAGTAAGTTCAGCAAGCCCTTGCACTTTGTGCTGAAGATGAGATGTGATAAATGTAGGACACTTCCAGGATGACAATAACTGCTGTATTGATGTTCCAGAGGGCCTCTGCTGATGACTGCAGTGGGACCTGAGCGTTTGTTTAGGTGCATTGCTGAACCAGCCCAAATGAATCATACAGCCATCATAACCCCTGGGGTGGGATTATAGCTCCCTAATTTAATTTTGTCTGGTTTGTTTTGGGTTTTTTTTATTTAATATAAAACGGAGACCTGAATCTCCACACTTTCCTCTGTTGTGTGGCTTGTCCCTGAAGCATTGTGAGAGTGCGTTTGTTGCATAAAAATGAATCTAAATACAGCTGTAAAGTCATGGTCTTGCCTTCTGTTAATAGTGTTGTGCAGCTCTCTCTGTTTCATATAAAAATAATAAAAAAGCTTAGTTGACGCATAAACTAATATGCTATTTAAAAAAATATAGACACACACACAAAAGGTAACTAACTGTAAAATGTAGCAATAGAAAAGCCTTTTATAGATTGGTAAAATGTTATCCCAGTTTAAACAAAAATCCTAATTGCAGGACTTTAAAAACAGGAAGTTTCCATTTGGCCCTCAAGAGTTCGAATTCCTCCTGAGACCTGGAGGATATTTGATTAGCTTCAGTGAATTCCATTAATCATATTAAAACTGTTTTTAAAAATGAAACCAAAATAGTTCTGATAGGGAATTCTATAAAAACAAACTCTTCATTTCTGTCCCGATGGCTTTGAACACTTCAAAACTTTGAGCTTTTGAAAATATCCCTTGACCGTGAGCTTGTTTAAGAGAAGTCCCCTGCTTCTCCCTTGAGGAGTTGGGGTAGACAAGTAGCACCCCACTGCTTTTTCCCATAGTAAGTTTGGGAAGAGCAGGTCAGAATATCGGCTCTCACATGCTCGTTTACCATCCTCTGAATTAAAGCTCAGTAAAACCTTTATAACAGAGGAAGAATAAAATAAGCTGACATTCTACATACTGATTTCCCAGTAGCCCAGACAGAACTCTGCTTTCTGATAAAACTGGCTGGGTCAGCTCTAGTTTTAGTTTAAAAGGAACTGGGATAATTCCCCCTAATGTTTTTGTGGCTCTGATGACAACACGTTCTGAACTTTTTCACAAAGAAACACCTAATCAAACATATTGGACCCATTTCAAAGAACACAGTGTTTTCTGTCCTTTCAGATGGAAGATTTATTTTATCTTGGTCAATATTTGTCTCTGAAGTCAATGACCCTTCTTTTTCTCCTCAGTCGAAGTGAGTAGCTGGTTATGAATTCAGGGCGTTTCTCGACTTGTGTCCTACAGAACACCCAACCTTTTCAAGGCTTTAACTTGGACATTCATAACCCCCACACTGGTCCCAGGAAGGAGCATTTTTAAAACAGTGATCAAATGTGCTACTGGGGCAGGAGTGGATTCATCCCATCTAACAGCAAGCCTGTAACTGTGCAGTAATTGGCATAGCACTGCAGCCTTCAGTCATCAAAGAGCAGCTCCCTTTCTCCCCCAACTACCTCATGCTCCCATTAGCATTGGCCACCCAGATCAGGGATCAGTTCATCTTTTATTTCTCCTATTAATTAAAAGAAGTTTTCCTCTGAATCAAGGATAACAGCAGTGGCAGTGTCTTAGGTTGAGTTTAAATCAGTTGTGAACCCGTATTTCAGTGCTAGGAATCCACTTACTTGTTCCTTAAACAAACAACTTTGTCCTGATAAAGTAGGCTTCATTTTGAACTATTTTATGATGATTACAGAAGCATTGCAGCTGAACAGGGGAAGGTTCACATTCTCTTCCGCTGGACTGATGTGCTGTAAGGCCACAGGCACTGCTCAATAAGCTTTCCTTGGTATTTCTCTTGGTAAAAAATGTTTTCAAGGCTAGAATTCCCTTCCTGAAAGGATCATCTTAAAGATCATGGGCTGTTATACTTTTTCACTGAAGAGCAGGATTTGGCTATACACTAAGCAGTAACAGCTCATTCTTGAGTACCACACTGCTTACTGCACTGTGATTTTGTAAAAGGAACTGTGTCCTCTGCAAAGAGATGGAACTGTGAAAACCATCCTAAGTGCTCAGTATTACCTTTTCAGTATATGCACACTACTAGTCACCATCACACTTCACTAGATAATTTTTTTTGATCCTCTCCCCCAGCTCTGGCCATCCACTGTTACAATAAACTGCTAGGAGGCTCTGAAGACTAATAAAAAATTTGCACTCAGATTCCACTCTCTAAAACTTTTCATTGAATTAATTAAATGACACACCTTTCTTAAGAGATCATTAATTATATTGCTGTGTTTTATATTTGCTGCGGTACCAGTGACAGAATTACTGTGTTGTGTCCACAGATTCTATTGTCATAGCCTTTTGGGTTGGTCTTGCTGCGTTTGTGACGTTTCTTTTCCTTATTTTACTGTATATGTCTCGCTCTGGATCCACTCCAGTAAAGTAAGTACGACCAGAGATAAAGTAAGTATAGATCAGTGATAAAATAATCTGCGTAAAACATTAATTCACTGCTTCAGGTGATCCAGAAATTACATACAACATTTATAATTGCACACAGAGATGACACTTTTTATGTTACTACTTGGTTTGAGTGTCTCAACCCGCAGCAATTCACTGTTTTTATTAATCACCTGGATAAAAATAAATCCATAACTGATGAGGTTTGCGGGTGACATAAATATGGGGGGAACGGTAAACCACAAGGATAGGCAGAGCAGTCTGAACCGCTTTGTATGTTGGCAAACAAACATGCGTTTTACTCATGCCAGCTATCCAGGTTGCATACTGTGGAAGTAAGAGTGTTTTACACACAGAATGGGAAAGTACCTCCTGTAAACCACACCTTCAGAAGGGAGTAGGAAGCATGGTGGTAAAGCAGATGAACACAAGCTCCCAGAGCAATTCTGTAAGCCTTGATCAAATTAAGAGAAAATTTATTAGTGAGATCAGGAAGACAGTAGTATGCGAGCCACTGCATAGATCATCTCAGGAATGTTGTACTTGTGTTTTAAAGAAACTGGGAAGAATCAGGAAAAACTGATTTGAGCTCCAGAAACACATCCTACAGTGAGAGAAATCAAATCAATTTGTTTCTCAAGGAGCAGTGACTCAAAGATGCTCCTTGTGAACTGCCTGCATCTTTTAGAATGCTTGTGTGCAATTCAAGAGCCCCGTAACTATCAAATGGTAAAGTACCGTACTAAAATGAAATGGCTGGAAGCTGCTGATGCTACACAAAGTCATATGTACCACATATTTTGTGTGAGGGTAATGATTCACTGGAACAATTTAGAGTAGAATATTAAATGGGTTGTGATTAATTCTTTTTTTACTTGATGACTGAACATCTGAAAAACATGCATTTGTATTCATCTAAAAATTACTGTGAGGAGCCTACAGTCTGTCATTCTCTGGTCTGTTATGCAGAAGGTTAGGCAAGCTTCTTTCTTGCCTAAAATAGGCGTATCACTCAGTCCCAAAACACTTTTAAGTTCTTGTAGGTTAAATTAACTCAGTGAAATTACTGATTTTTAATTGGCTGAAGATCTGGGCAAATTTCCCTTTGTTTTTGTTTTGCAAATCCTGGCAGGAGTATGAAAATACCATCCTTCCCAAAGATGGCCCATATCTGAACTTCTGTCCTTCAGCACAGTAAGCCCACAGTAAAACTACAAATACACGCAGAGAGAGTATTAATCAGTTGGAAGTGTGGTTATGAAATTACTTGAAACACCTGTCAGCCATGGGTGTGCAGCATTCACAGCACTAGTCAGCTTAGGAGTGAGACAACGTGGTCAAACTGGGCTCTCTGTTGGAGTAGAATTTCCTGGAATTAGCCTCGGGCCTTTTCATTAGTGATCAGATTTTACAGGTGTGATTCTGTCACTCTCACCTGAGTACCTTCATTTAAATTTCAGCAGAGTATTGTTCACCTTTAGAGCGATAAGTTGGGTCTGAGCTAGCGAGTAGCCCAGTAAATCAAAACAACGTTTTTGGGCTCGGGATGCATGCAGCATAGCTGGCTCTACAGGAAGAGATCCCAGAGCCCCGTGTTGCTGTCATCTAGGCTGTTTTTACAGCTGAGCTTGACAAAAGGGGGAAATATCCTCCAGTGACAGACAAACGAACAGCTAACCCACTCCAGTAGAGTGTTGCCATCTGAAACCTCCATGACTGAAAAGAGAGGCTGCATAAATACCTCATTGTTGACAGGCACGTCCTCGGTCTCTGAAAAGATTGTAGACCCTGTCCTGCGAAGGCAGCTCTAGTGGATGTGCCTGATGGAGATGCAGCGCCCGCTGACGTGCAGCCCCCATACGTTGAGTGGGAATGTAATTTCAATGCTGCCTGTGATTTTGAACTTTGTCTAAGGACAGGTTTGTGTTTGCAGCTTTCTACATTTGGATTACTTTGTTTGCTGCTAGTTTTTCTGGCAAACACGTTCTATGCAAACAAGGATGCATTTGCCCACTGCTCCTCCTAATCTGACCAGGATGCAGAAAATTCAGCTCAGCAGATTAGGCAGAGGTTCAAGACTAGGTCACAAACAAGCAGAGGGAATCAAGTATAATATGGCAGTAAAAAGAAGCACTAATATTCTGATTTATTGGCACCCTGAGGTCTCTGGCATGCTCACAAAAGGTGACAACAATAAAAAAGGCAGCTTGCCCAAATAAACCACAAAGCAGGAGGCAAGTGAGCAATACAAGAAACACATGGAAATGAACATAAAATTACAGGGTAACAGAGGCATGTTCCCATTAGTTTACTGTTCCTAAAAAGATGGCAAGAGATGCCTATATACATGAAAATCTCAGCGTGTTTGGAAGACTCAAACAAAAGTATTCATATTTTTTTTTAATTTTTCACTTTTGCATCGTGTTACTGAGTTAAATCCTTGAATTTAAAATATCCATATTTATCCCTAATACGTTCAATTTTGCTCATCAAAAGAGCTGTCGTGAACAAGGCAAATCTAGGAATGCTGTGTGGAGAGCCTGGGAATCATTAATGGAAAGCAGTATTGGATGAGATTTGCTTTTCATCCTGTCTTACCATTTTTCTAGGCTTGAAATATACTGTAAGAAAACAATTTTAGAACTGAAGAGACTACTCAAACACCACCACCACCCCCTGCAAAACATGCCCTTTTTGATTGAGTTCCATTTGATTTTTAACCCCTGCTGCAATTACACTTCCCCCAACTCCAGGAATAAAACAAAGTGGGGTGCCCAAAAGAAGTTCTCCCTGTTAACCTCCACCATTCTCCCCTGTTGTCACCTTCATTACATAATTCATCCATTACCCTTGGCATCACAATCATCTAATATCTGTATTGAAATCTCCTGTCTCTTTTCCCATGATTAATTCTGATACATTCACCCAACAAATGTACATACACGTCACTGGTCAAGGCTGGAGAACTTTTACCTTCACTGTTTCTGTGCTCATCCATCTCTCTGTCAAGTCCAGGGGCATATAGGGCAACGTGTACTCTTCCAGCTTGCTCAACCGCCTGGTGAAAGGAATGTGCTTTCAAGTCTCACAGATCAGAGGGGTGTACCTTCTTGCTTCAGCTGGCTGTCAAGCAAACCCCCATCGCCATGTCAGCTGTCTTTATTGTCAGCTGGACCTCTGCGGGGTCCCTGAAGGTTGCATTTTGGCCTTGTATAACAGGCAGGAATTATATCTCTTCCACTGCTGTGTACACCAAGGTCTTACTATTTTGGCAAGGGTGTGCCACCCACCACAGCACAGTCTGCAGATTTCCACTTGCATAGGCACGCAGAAAAGAAGCCAGCGTCAAAATGTCTTCTGAAAGGCATATGCAACAACTAGATCTACTTATGCCACAGCATAATCCTTAGACACTGAGATGTCCTGAACCCGAATCCATGATCTGATTGCACCACATTCTTCTCTGCAGTACAGAGTAATTTGGTGCCAAGTCAGATGAGTGAGTCTGGGAGATGGGGGAGGGTTGATGCTTGCAAGAGCCGCAGCAAGGAATCCATGTCCCAGTTCCTTTTGTCACCATTACGCTATGCCTACAGAAATAAGAAAAAAAGGTCTGGGCCATGGGACCAATTACTTCAAACCCAATAGCATGCCAAGGCAGTTGATTACCACACTGCTGTAATCAAGAGCCAGTATTAACATTTGCTTCAATTGTGTTTCTTACCATCCAAAATGATACAGAAAAAATGAGCATTTTTTTGAGTGGATGGGGACAGTTCCCAGCCAAGGCTCGAACTTCATGCAGTGAAAGGGGGGCAGGGAAAGTTTCTTCTTGGACGCCTCAAGAGGACACATGGGTTTCCCATGCGTTTCAGTGGAGGCTCTGCATTCCTGACAGCCGTGACAGAGACCACTGTGGACATTCAAAATCTTTGCTTTCCTATCAAACAGTATCATGTAGAGAAAAAAAGTAATGGGGTACCCAGAGACTTGGAAGATCTGCATGTCTTATCCCTTGTCCACGTTTCTTGCTGTCATAGTAGCCTCAGAGAGGCTCAATCAAGGATCTCTGGACTCCTTGGCAGCATCAGCCTTGGTGGCTTCAGACAGATTTCTTGCAATAAGAAACTCAATTCAGTGTCTATTTTTTCCCCTGACTACCACCAACTTTTACCCAACATTTCTGGTGTGCATGGTAACATAGCTTGAGGATACCGCCTGCCAGACATGTAGGAGCTGGCTTGAAAACACTTGTTCTACAGCCAGCCGCCTTCTCTATTTGCAGGTGAGTTTCCTTCACGGACCGACCAATGACCACTGATTTGGTGGACAAACTGTACAATGTCCATGTGCTCTTTCAATTTTTTGCTCTGTCCAGATCAATTGCAACAGCTGCTTCATTCCTGGAACTGGGGAACTAATTTGGATATTTGACAGCTCAGGGGTTTTAGTCCCTAGGACAGAAAAAAAATCTATAGCAATATCCTAGTTCTCACATGAAGGCAGATAATTTTCAGAAGGTTTTTTTTTTTTAGCTTACGTTCAAGACTGTAATAATCATTAGTGAATAATATAATCCCCATATATTGCAGTAGCAGAAAAGTACCGACTCCTGTACACAAAGGCAGTGATTTTGGCTTTCAAGGTACCATATTTCTCCAGATGACAGTAAGACACATCATAGCTCTACTTGGGCATGCTACCTTGTCTTTGGGGAGAGGAAGGCCTTTTCAATACTACAGTAAGAAGATCCTAATGATCTGGCTAAGCAGACTATGATCCTGTTTTCTGCTTTCTTACGGCAGGTGCTTCTCTTCTCTGCTTTGTTCAGCCCTCTCTTTCCTACCACAGTAGACTCTTTCCTGGATTGAAAGTAATTTGTCTGTCTGTAAAATCGCTTAAAAGATACTCAGCTGTGACCTCTACCTACTGTGTCTCACTAGTGGTCATGTATTCTGACACTCCGGTATCTTGGAACTTGCTAGCCAAGACTGGCTAAATGCTCAGAAAGAACCTGGTTTCTCAGGGCTACTTAAATCTCATGGTTGGTACTCTCACAAGACCACTATCTACAAGAGATCTACATGACTTGTCTGCATAGATTACAGCATCTTTCCCTGTGTCAGAAGAAGCTGAGACAGCTAAGACTTTACAGCTGGCTTTCCATATACCATGTGCCTGGGGATCCATCCCAATTTCTCCCCAATACAGTTTCTGAATTTAATCTCAAACAGCAGGTAATAAATTTTGCTATTATTGAGCCTCTGGTTTTAAGGGATAAGCCTGTCTTTGACACCTCCATCATGAGGAGAACGTTCTCTTTTTCTGTTGACAGAACCAGCTCCCTTTGATGTGAGCAGCTGTCAGACCCACAGGAGCAGAGGCTGTACAAATGGTTAGCTGCCAGAGGCTGTTACGAGACTTCGGTCAGCAGAATTCAAATAACATTGTCTTCACAGGAAGGTGTTCTCACTCCTGTCATCTAAAGAAGCATGCTCTGTACCTTTTAGCAGGTACCATGCCACTGGGGAGAGGCCTGGGATTGGTATCACACTTGGCAGGATGGTGCTGGTGTTGTTCAGAGATAACAAATCTCCAAGTGACAACTAATGGGCTGGGGTTTTGTTTAGCACCAGCCACTGTGTGAATGTACGTGTGAAATCAAAGCCAGGAACAGAGGTTGCTTACCAGTAGCCAGTGTCCCCCCAGAAATCCCATGCACTGAGCTCTGCAGTTGAGAGGACACCGTTTGCTGGATGTGAGGTCAGAACATGCCCTGTGTGGCTTCTGCTCAGATGTTCTCCAAGTCTGGTGCCGCCAGGCAAACATCCATCCAGGGGGGCTGTGCAGCGGACCGCACTGCTCAGGTACTGGGAAGCAAGCTGTGTTAGCGTTAAGGTGCTGGGAAGCAAGCTGTGTTAGCATTAAGGTGCTCTCTGTGGCTTTCTGAAGTTCTTCCTAGTTCTTGCTCTTTCCCCTGCAAACTGAAATGATGGGCCTTCTTGTTTTCAGACTGTTAAATGGTTTTAAATGACACAAAAAGGCTTCCACCCAGTAGCGACCAGACAGACATTTACAAGTGATGATCAAAAGAGTGAAATCATTCTTGAGCCATGCATTCAAATAGTGTCCTATGAACAACCATATTATCAAATCCAACATCATTTCCTCAGAGGGTGCAGAATGCCTAGTCCAGGTAGATGGATGTCAGTTCACTCTCAAGGGATGTAAACCAAACCACAGGCAACTTGTGCATTGGACAAGATTTGAGAGCGCTGCCACTGAGGGCATGGATGCAGGCTCCTGGAGTCTCTGCCCAGGTGCCAATACCTCTGCCGAGGAAAACAAAAAACAAGTTATTGTATTTATTAAGTTGGTCAGTATTTCTTATTTCTTTGCCTAGTTAAATCACAATGCCTTGGCATTACATCTTGGCTTAACTGATAAACTTCTTCAATAAAATCAGGGTTTAAACATGTATTTGCATTAAAAATATATTAATATTTGTTCATTAATGAAGAATGCCAAAAAGACATCACTGTAGATAGATAGTGTGATAAATGCAAGAAATTTTGGAACCATAGTGTCACCTACTCCAGGCTTTCAAAGATCATGTCTGTCCCCAGAAATCCATGAGTACAAAATTTCTCTACTTTTTTTTCTGAATATCTCAAGCTTTTCTGTGTGCGAAGATTCACTGTCTTTAGGGAGAACAGTTTATGAAAAATGTGCAGTTCTCAATGAAAAATATTATTGCCACAGTTGAGGCTTTAAATGTAATATATTTTTGTTTGAATAGGTCCACCTTAGCTAGCTTCCCAGTCTGTGCTAGATGACTGCTCCTCCTTGTAGCACTGTAGCTGCATCTTCTGTATCTTTCATTCAGAGTGACTTTACATTTACTTCCACTGATGAAGGTGCTGAACAGGATCAGGTGCTTATGGAGCTCTTCTAGAAAGAGCCACAGCCAGAGGTGAATCTCCAGTTACTCTTTGAGGAGCTTGTTTCACATAACACCTGTTTAATGGGGCTTGTGTATAGTTCTTTTTAAAGAAGGCAGTGTGGAATACCAAGTCAAACGCCTTACTGCAGTTTAAACAGCTACATATATGCAGCTACCTTTACCCTCCAAGCTGTGTTCCCCTCAAAAAATGTCATCAGGCACTTTTCACAGTACCTGTCTTTCTATAAAACCACACTGTTTGGAATTTGGGGGTTTGTCCTTTGAAATACTTTTTTCAGTTGTATCTTATCTTAGCTTTAATTCCATGATGTTGCCTGGGGCTGAGGTCAGTCGCACTGCCTTACAGTGACCTGGCTTGACCAGGTTTGCTCTCAGAGTACTGGGACACTAGGGCTCTTCCAGCCTCCTCAAACTTCCCTGCTGTGCCAGGGATGGTTAACAATTAACAGGAGCCAGCCACAGTTCTCCTCGGACAGTCTCTGCAGCTCTGAGATGCAAGTTCTCCAGCTGATTTTGAAATATGGATAGCTAGCTGACGATAATTATATACTTAATGGACTGGAAAGAAAACGTCCTGGTTTGGTAAGAGTACTTTTGTCTTGCTTCTGTCAAACTGTGAAAGGAGACATTGTCTTGACTGTCTGCATCATGGCAAAGCAAACCCCAAATCCGCCTGCCTGTGGCGGGCCTGTTGCTGAGGCTTCAGGGGTTTGTTTCGGTTTTTAAGCAAAATCCCTGTTGTGCTAGTCTTGTAAGGCACAGATATTTTAAGCTTTCATTAGCAATTAATCAATAAAAATTTGAAGTTCTAAAGTTTGTATTTCCCTGTTTCCAAAGAATTATTAAAAATATTTATTTTCTTTTTCATCCCATTTACTTTGTCGTAGTTTTTAGATTTTGGTTGTTACGTTTATCTAGCCACTGAAACACTAGCTTTTAGTCAAAGATGTTTTCTTTATCATCTCTGAAGCCATGGCTCCCAGACATTCAAATTCTTTCCATTTTCATTCTCACTTGGGTTACATTTTTCTTCCCAGTAAAATTTTCCTCCCCACCTTTGAAGCCCTAAGGACACAGTGGCACTTGGGCTCTTGTGTTCAGCCACATTGAATGGAACTTTCTGCTTCTAAGCCAGGACTCATCTGCTTTTCATTTTTTAAGGGTGAAGTTTGGGAAGCTGCTGGGAAGGAGGCTCAGGGAGAAGGAGGCAGGGTACACTCTGCTGCTCTCGTATCATCGCCCCCTCCACCCTACCACTAACTAGTTTTTGTGGCAGAACCATACGTCTTCGTATCATTATCATTTGTACACTGGAAATTTCCCTAGTCCTATCCAGCCCTTTTTAGGTCTGTCCCATTTTCTTGCTCAGATCCCCACTAGCCCTTAGAGCTGTCTTGCCTTTCCCAACCCCAGTGTCAGAGAATCTTTCCCGAATATCATATGTCCCTCTTGTTCTTGCCCCCAGTGACACCCGTTCACAGTCACATAAAGCTTTTATCCCTCTTCTCTTTCCCAGGTGCACCCTTGGCAGTTCCCTTCACTCTCAGTACACAGCAGGTCATAGCAAAGTTTCTAGTTTCCTCTTGGAAAATCCAGCTAAAGAACCAAGCTTCAGGGCTGGACTGAAGGTCCCATCTTGCTGGGGAAAGGGGGAGTCACCACTTATCAGGCACAGCTTGCACTTTTGCTGTTGGTCACACTCCATTTCCAGGTAAGGATGTGATTCTCAAGGTGGATAAAGAGGGCTGAAGTCCACAAGTCTCTCTCATGCTGGATGCAATGTCTTTTGTCTTAGAAGAACCATCTTCCATGTTTTTTTTAAATCTTGATAATGTCCTTCCTTATGAAACTGCTGCTGTCTTCCAAACAGATGTCCCTGATAACTACATTTTTGTTCTCTCCACCATTACAGACAAGTGATAGTAGGGAACCAGATAGAAGAAAGCAGTTCTACTGGTGAACAGCCTCACCGCGATGCTCTCAGTAGCCCGTATTCAGATGTGGTTGCTTCTCAAACACCTACCTCCCTTTCAGATGAAACTGGCATTCATGGAAGGATCTGAGCCTGAATTAAAACTGAAACAGGTTAAACAAAACCAGCAGTACAGTTCTCCTGACTGCAGAGAAAAAAGCTCAGTGCTGTGACTGCCTGTTGAACACAGGCACCGCAAACCTGAACAAGTTCAGGAGAAGAAAAAGAAAAATGTCTTTCAACAAAGGACAAACCTGAAAAATCCTGGATGCTTAAGAGAAAGTCCTGAGGGCCATATCTGAGCAACATGGCTGGAGTTGCCTGATCAGTATTTTAGATCAACTTTTTAGATCATGTTGACTGTAAAATTTCTCTCTCTTTTTAACTCAGACTCCTCTCCCAGTTACATGGTGCAAATGGTGTGCTGCCGGTTGAGTAGTTCTCAGCAAGACCCATCTGGCTGACAGCACATTTACTCCTCCAGCAGAAAGTCTATGCCAGTTACGCCCCAAGTCCTGTAAAGAGTTCTGCCTTGCTGACCTGAATGCACACCGAGTCCTGTTATCCTCAGGGGTGTCTCTGCTGCATCACTTCTCGCTGGGTTGTCTTGCTGTGGAAGCAAGCAGCATCCCGTTGATTTTACTGAACAGGCAGCACAACCAATATTCTTTATATTTCATGAGAGCCACAAGTCATCTATTTCTGGCTCTGTCCTCAGATCACACTCATCAGCTGCATCTTAGCGACACCTCCACTTGGTCATCCTCTGAAAAATGAGCAACAATGTCATGCACAACGTCAACAATAAAACTTTGCTTTTAGAAGGGTTACAACTTGCTTCACTGCTTAAAGCTCAACAGTTCCCTCAAGGATAGAATATGCTTTTTATTTACTTTTCTATTGAAAAAATACTTAGGTTACTTAAAATTTATTAAAACACTGTTTTACCTAGAACAGCCCTTAAAAGCTAATGACATCACTAATTATCTCAAATGAGTGTCTTACTGAAGTCATTAGCTTTACCTACTGCCCAGAAATACAATTTCACTACCAATAACCAATTACTTTTTGCTTCCATTTTGAAATGCTAGATCAAAAAAACCCTGTTAATATTGAACAATCTTGAAACGCATCTGCCAAGAGAAGTGTGTTTACCATCTTTTACATCAAAGGAAAATGCTGGCAGAACCACAAATACGACGTCACATTTCTGCACTAGTTGCCTGCTTTCCGCTGGGGCTGACAAATATGTTAACAGAAGCTCACTCCTCCGTGAGGGCCACAGCAGCTTTTTGGTGAGGTGGACAGGATGGGTTTAGCTCAGCTGGACCAGAGTCAGAAGGGCCACTTGCACTCCTTCCCCCTTCAGTGGCCTCTGCTCGCTCCACCTCTCCTCACCTGTGGAGCTCCACCAAACCCAGGCAGAACCAGGCGAAGGTCCATGAGAGGGTGAGGAACCCTTCAGAGCTCCAGGAAGCACAAAACCGGGACTGCAGAGTGGGGCCGAGGAAGGCAGCCAGGGCTGGAATAGATGTAAGGCTGCATACAGCTAGCTGGTGGTCTGAGGGCAACACAAAACTCATCTGAAACTTGAGGAGAAGCTTAGAAATTCCACGTTCCCAAGCAGGCGGGAAGAACTCCTATGGTGAAGTGCTGCCAGCGCAGCCTTATGCTGGTACAGGGAATGTGGGCTGTGGTGCTACCAGAAAGTGGGTGGGCTGGGCTGTGTTAAAAAAGCCTTTAATACAAGAGACAGACCAGACCACCAGGCACGTGTTTGTATTGTGTTGGGTTTGGGTTTATTCTTCAAATTTTTTAATCTCCGAGATAAACACTTCTGCAGTTTGCTTTTTGAGCAAACTGACTACTACTAGTGTTGGGTTTGGAAACCTGTCAAGGTGTAAAGTCTGTTGAGTCAGACTGAGTCACGGGCAGATGGAGAAAATGAGGAAAGGCTGCAGGAACTGAAGGTGCAACACGGACAGAGATATATCAGGGAACCAGCCATTTCTACCAGGCAACTCAGGTGGCCACAGCAGCCTCCCCTTAGATACCCGTACCTTTTGCTAGAGCTGGGGTAGCTCCCACAGGAGACATGAATCAGCTCCCCTGTTGGCACCAGCTCTCCCGCTGCAAATCGGGAGTTACCTCCAAGCCCACTGCAATCACACAGTATCACCAAAGACAGCCTGAAGAGGACCCAACATCTAGACCTATTTTCCTTCTCATGGATGCAGCAACTGCACTTCGGTCCCTCCTGCGACATCTGCCCGCCCTGAGCTAGAACATCTCTCCTGCACCAGCTCTGCACTGCCTGCCGGTGCAGCCTGCTCCAGCACCCTCCCCTCCCCCCCAGCTCACGCCAGCCTTGTATCGCCCTGTTGTTCAAGACGCTCTACTCTGTGCGTGGATTCCAAGGGGATTTCTGGAAGATGCAAATACTGCCATTTGTAACAACTGGTGGGTCTTTCAGTAGTTGCACTGGAACATGACTCAAAGTACATAACCACTAAAAAGCCTTCCCTCCCCCAGTTACCTGGAAATGGAAAGCATATAGCATTAAATATATACAGTAATAAATAATACGCAAAATGCAAGCCTATCTTATAGCACCTAACTTGGGAGGAGTGGGGGAGACAGAAATGCATTTCCTCCTGTGACGTTTCCATACATGCCCCGCTCAAGGCCCTTCCAGTGCTCTGCTCTCCACAGTGAGCACTTTATTTCCCCTTCCCTCCGAGCCCCCCCTTAACAGAGGCCTTCCCTGCGCCGTCTGCAGCGTTCACAGGTGGCTGAAAAGCTGCACCCACCAGCCAACAGGGCGGCCCAGATGAGTTCGTGCTGCTGGTTCAAAGGTGTATTGACTTCTATAAAAATGTTACCCCCAAACCACTGCCTCCATGAAAGCCACGTAGTTCTGCCCCGCCGCTCACGCTGCGTGAAGTCCTCTCCTGCCAACATCTCAGATGTCCTTGTCTGGGCACTGGCACCAGCAGCCTCTCGTGAGATCCATTTCAAATCCTGAGGAGCCCCACCTGCAACTCAAGCTGTACACGGTCTATACACCAGGGACAACGGGAAGCAGCATGCTCAGTATGTTTTTCTGGGCTGTTGACTTCACTGAGGTTTTGTGAATTTTAAGTAAAAGGCTTAAAAGGCCTGTCCTGGCAACGATTTCTGTGAGGGCAACTCAGACTGCTGGGCCTGCTGCAGAGTGCTCTGGAGCTTCATCTGCATTGTCTCATCACAACAGCAGAGTGAGTAACGTGTTAGATTGCAGAACTCCTTGTTTTAAAACATAGTGTTTGCTCCATATATGGAACAAGTTTTCCATTTCCAAATGCTCTTCACAATTTATTTTAATCAAGTTTAATTTCTTAAAATAACGACTCTATCTATAGAATTTATTAAAATGCATTTTGAATATGTTGGCAGTAATTCACATACACAAATCATTCAACTGCTACCATCTACGGCTTTTAAAGATACTCGACCATTATTTCCAGGACTTCCCAATAATCTTTCCATTGCCATGTTACTAGAATATATTGATGCTCAGAGGCAGTGAGAGCTGAAGCCTTATTTTTAAGTTCCCACTCACACGGCTACATTGTCTTCACCGATAAGCACAGAGGAACTATGTATCTTTCACATGGCAGCCTAGTAAATTGTGAGCTCATTTGCATTCGTTTTCTCCTTCTGTTTCCCCCAACTACCATTTAAAAAAAGGAAAAGTGAGCGTGTATGAACAATCCTCTCCTCCCAACCTGGAGTATATTGGTAATAGTATAGCACAGTATTGGAAACACTAACGAAACATTACAAGCTGAGGAGAAAGTACGGCTGGGCCTTTCTGGATACTTAAGGCCATCAGAAAATCATCATTTTAGCACGAGCCCTTAGGGTGGATTTGTGTGCCATTGCTCAGGATTTAGATGCACTGCTGCAAGGAAAGGATACTGACATGCGTGACTGGCCCTAGTCGCAGTCACCGTTTCCTACTTTCCACCTCCATGGCACTGTGCATCTCATTAGCTAAAGCCTACTACAGCCTTGGAAGTTACCTTTCTTTTAGCAGTGACAAAACTGCATTCAGAAATCATTATTTCCAGCCACAGAGCAAAATACCACGGTGTGCAAACAGCTGTTCAAGCATAAAGTAATTTAGCATGCTTGTTTGCATCTGCTGTGCCCGTTTCTAGAATCAGATCTCACTCAAGAATCGCTCTGCCAACTGGTTAGGCTCCAACGCATGAATTCTGCTTCTGCACGTACCAGTTGCACGATATAAATAAATTGTATAAACACAACTTACTTTTTTAAGCAAACACAGGCCAAAGGGCATGTGAAAGGCTCTCGCAAGGCATGCAGGCCCACACCCAAAACCATTCTGGGCTTGCAACTTGTTGGACAGTTTGTAGCAACCAAGTTGTGGCATTTAGGATTTGGATTTTGTTACTTTATGAAGAGATCAGAAGGGGCTACATACAGTGCATTACATGGTGTGCTGGGTCAGCCATGGCTGGCTGCCAGCTGCCTACCCAGCTGCTCTCTCACCGCCCCTCAGCAGGACGGAGGGAAAACAGGATGAAGAAGTTCACGGGTCAGGCTTAAGATAGGGAGCTTGCTTACCAGTTACCATCACGGGCAAAACAGACTCATTTTGGGGAAAATTAAATTTAATTTATTGCCAGTTAAGATATATTTCTGCATTACTGTCAGGTTGGTTGAATGGTCTTACCACCTTTCTTTAATTCTCTCAAGCAAATCATACTATAAACCACTGTTAGATGTGCTCAGTCCCTCAAGACAGCTGAAAAACTCCTCCTCTATGTGTCATGAGTTTTATTTTCAAGTTAGATGAGACAGGAAGACAGTTTTCGCTCCTTTGGTTTAATTTTGCTTGTTGATTTGTGGGGGTTTTTAATTCAGTAAAATAAGTTCTGTTCATCATAAAGACTTCCTGACGTCAGACCCTAGGGATTTTATGTGACAAAATTTAACCTCTAATGGGCTTGCAGCTTTTTCAAGAAATATTTGTTATTTTTAAATTAAGTCTTGATATAGATATTATGGCTTCTTCAGGACAAGAATATTTATATGTAGAAGCAGTCCTCATTATTTGCATCTAATGGTTTATTTACAAAAACCCCCACAAATTACATAAACATCACAGAGTGTGCATTTCTGATTTTTGCCCTGTACAGAATTTGTACCAAGTACCTAGGCACAGCACATATTCATGAGTCAATTTAACAAATCCTGTGTTACATATCAAAGGTTCAAGTTCAGGCTCTGCATGTTTGCATATCTGGAACGGTATGTTAAACTGCCCTTAAAGCCATATTCAAGAAGTATTTATCAAATTTCACAGAGGATTCCCAGCAAAAACATGTATAATCAATAAGTAGCAAGTCATTTGGGGTTTAGTTCTATCTCTTATCTTTTAAGAGTGGAGAGAAGATGGGTCTTAGTTGCAAGTTCCAGCAGGGGTGATGGTCAGGGCCTTTTTTAATTAAAAAAAAACAAACAAAAAAACAAACCAACAAAAAGACCCCAAACCAAAACAGAAAGGAGAATAAAAACAGACCAGCTCTGATATAAATGCTTTCAATTAATTTAAAACCAAGAAGAATCCCAGGCTATCATGATTCCAGTGTTCAGTTTTTACTGATACTGGTTTCAGTATATTATGAAAGAAACTGGGTTCTTCAGGAAATAGTAAAACATTGAGGCTAAAACCTCTGACTGCTCGTTCTTTGCACTTATACCACATTGTGGTGAAGTTGTGCAACCTTTTTTCCTCATCTTATATTGGAAAGAGGATGGATTTTAACTACATGGGAATTGAAATACAGTCCATAGGCAATGCACTAATCAGTCTATTTTGGTTCTTCATAAAGTTAAAAACATCTGTAATAAAATTGATATAAAATAACATTCAGTAACCCACACTGTTCAAGAAAAGGGAAATAATAGCCTCAGTGTTCCACTGAGGGATGATGAATACAATTTCCCCACTCTGAGTTTGTATACAGTAATAAAATATTGATCTTTGTGACAAAACAAGTTAGATCTGTATGGAGAACAGTTCAGGAGGGTTTCATGGCTTGCAGCAATGATGGCAGAGCATATAACAACATTTAGTGTCAGTTCACTGAATTAATGCCTCAACGTAGCCATGCAAAGGGTTTTGCAAAGACGCGTAATAGTTTCTTCTCCTTGTTTATGAGTTTCCAAGTCATCATTGTTTAATTTATCATCTGTACTTCCGCAGATCAATTTGACATGGGTTATTAACATATCTGGCTGCTGTGCTCCAAGCCATATGTCCCCAATGTAAACAGAAGTCAGGAATACACAGACAGCTGTGGAAGAAAAAACAGAGAAAAATCAGGACAAATATTCTATTTCCACATAACAATACAAAACCAAACCATTTTAGTGCCAGACCTATGTTTTAAAATGGTTTCCTAACTTTTCCAAGATGGAAAATTTGTGGGGTTTTGCCCATATAAAGCCAATGATCCTTCTCACACTAAGAAAACAGGTTTTTGTTAGAACAACCTTCTGACCGTTTTCAGTTTGAAATCTGACCTGTAGCTTTTGCTATCAAATGATAACATTGAACAGCGTATGGATCAGAACCCATACCCATATGGGCTCATTTGTTGCAGACTATTTTTCCCCTTGGTATTTTATCTTTTATACTTCATTGAATTCCATGTTAGTCCTAGAAAAAAAAAGTCTTCTGTGAGGGAGTATGACTGTTGTATGATCAGAAACCCCTACAGTGTGATCTTGTTCTATACTACTAACCCTTGTACCCATACCACTGGAAACGCAGCTTTTACTTTGTGTAGTTATGAGTGCCAGTGGGCACGGGCAAACTTCAAACTGATGAATTAAGAAAACCCCATGGACCTACCTACTTTCTAAAATTACTGCCTTGTCACGTGAGCAAAAAGGAAAAGGCGAGTTACCTTTCTTGTTCACATCCTCTTCCATCATCGCTGACAGGCACAACGTTTTCACAAGTTCATGAAAGCTGTTGTTGGTCAGGCCCTGAGCATCCATTAGGTGAAGCATGATCAAACTGAACAAACAGAGCTCTTCAAAAAGTCCAGCCGTCCCACTGCTGGCCTCACAGATCTGGGTGTAAAACTTGAAGATGTCGTTTCTCAGTGTCTCATCCCTGAGCATCTCCTGCACTGCCACTGGGTGTGGCAAGATGCAATTCCGTAGCCACCGCAGAGTTAATGAAACATTTTGTATATGGAGGCTGTGCGTAACCATGGATTTTATGAGCCATTTAGTCACTATGTAAGTGGACGCGCAGGTAAGATCAGTTGTTTCATCCGCAACATCAGCAGATGTGAGGGGCTCCCCTCCATGTTTGGTAGGTGGCGCTGAGAAAACAGGCTGCCAGTGGGCAAATATGGAATTGAGATGACCTCTGCATTTCTCCAGCTCAGAGACTTTCAGGTCTGCAGCAGTGTCATCTTCTCTTTCTAGCTCATTCTTTTTCCGAATGTGACGATATGCATGAGATGAGGCTTGAAATTTGTTTTTTTCTTTAATATTTTCTGTAAAACACCGCCAAAACAAACGTCAGGTACTCCAAAGGATTTTCTTGGTACAAAATTATGCAAGAAAGACAGTATCGTGTGTTGCTTCAGCTGCTAAAACGGTAAGTACTAGCCTCATTTGGCAGCCTAACTGAGCCTATGCATGTCAGAGCAGAAGGGCTACAGGCAGCTCCCAGTGACTCACAGGCTGAAACTTTTCTGAACTGGGTTGCCTGGCCCACAGCCCGGCCAAGCCAAGGCAGCATTTCAGAGGTGCGCAGGACACACTTTTCCCAGTAAGGCTACATTACTGACACCACCTCACCCAAGCCACCACTCTCAGGGCTAGCGAAGGCGCGGAACAGCCCGCCTGTGGAAGGAGGTATCGGCACAGCTACGTTGCTTTTGAACATGCAGGCTAAAGCAGCGCAGTCGGCCTTCCTCCAGCACAGCCGCATCCTGGCCATGTGTCTGGCTGCTGAGGTGCTGTCAACCGAGGACACAGGAAGTTTTCCCCACAAGGGAAGACACAGGGAGCTGAACTTTGTAATGCCCAGCTGCCCTCTGTTAGTTGCTGCCTGTGTCACGAGGAGCAGCAAAGCTCCCGCACAGCAATTCCACTTTGCCACCACCATACCACACAGAACATTTTATGGCAAACTGCTTTTGAGGAGTCATTGAGAAAATTATCAGAAATGTCAATTATGTTGCACTTTGCAGCTTAAAATGAACTAAATGCATTTAAGCATTTTTCCTGGGGGCTGGGGTCAACTCCTGACGTGTTACCTTAGAAACAAAATTTCAGGTAAGGATTCATTTTTCTAACTGCTTTATAAGCTTCTGAGGCTTGGAGCAACTTTTTAAAAACCACATATACAGTAAGTTACAGACATGGCTATAGTAGCTCTAAAAATCCTCCGAAAGACACTAAAAGGGTATGAAAAACTTCAGAAAAACTGAAGCTTTCATAGTATCCCTGAAACACAGTAAGAATTTAATAATTAGTTTAACTGATACAGAATACTTAAAGAAACCTATAGAAGTGTTTATGGGCACCAAAAGCAGTTGTATTTGTGGGAAACCAGTGCTGTTTAACACCTCCCACTACAAAGTTCCTTGTACGTTTTATTCACAGAGATAACAAAAGAAGTCATGCAAGTCCAAATGTACTTTTGCTTTCTTTCAACACTGATGACAATAAGAAAAAATAACTATTTCATTTTTGCTTGCTTTACTGATAGTTTTTACTTGTATTTCACTTTCAGATCCCCCATCCACACATATGAGAATACAATTTTTTGAGGCCTAACACTAGATCTGCAATTAAGATTCATTTTAAAGCTCTTTCCCTTTTTAAAACTGTTTCGCCAAAGCTTCCAGGATTGTGTTAAAGTTAGAAATCGCTACAACAAAGACCTGAAAAATGGCTTTCCATTTCCATTCCTCTTCCCCCAAGCTACATCAGATTGCCCAACAAAAGTTATTAATGGTTAGCTTGTAACAGCCTTAACAACATTACTTTTCAAAATATTTTAGTACTTACTAAGCAATTCTTTGATTTGGTATTTCTGAGCAAGCGTCCGCACATCCTCTTGCAGTTGCAGGTCTTTTTCGATGACACTCCACTTATGCAGCAGCAGCAGGATCTCTTTGTTTGACAGAACGCTGTCATTCACAGTGAACCGGCTCATTTCTTTGAAGGCCTCAACAACTATAGCACGATACTCCAGCACAGAACTGAATGTACTGAAAAACTCAGTCAGTTTGGCTAGATCTAAATTAGTCCTGCGAAAAGAAAACAAGTGCCATGTACAAGATAAAATTAGTACAGTTTTTTTCTCCTTACAGTCTCTCCCTATAGTTTTCTCCTGCACTTCTCTAGACATATACTTTTGTTTCTCAGGATGCCAGAAATAATTAAATTCCCACTGAATCCCCAGTGCTTTGCTCCATTAGCGTTTGGCAGAAGAGACCATAAAACATAGTCTTTGCCCTGCTGCCTATAAATACGAAAGGCAGATGCCACACAAGGAAAAAAAGGCCAAAGGTCTGCAACTTTACCTATGCTGCTTTACCTTGCATGAAGTTTCAGAATTTTGAGGAAATAAAAATAAACATAGCTTCTCCAGACTGTGGCAATACTTGTCTGCAGAACAAGCTGCAGGTGCTATTATGAACCCAGAGAGAACTGATTACCCATTTGCTTTCTACTACATCCTTGCTGCAACTGCTGTGCTTACGCAGATTAAGTGCTCTAGACCTGGAGAGAAGAGACTGAGCGCTTCTTAATGCTGTGATGTAGAACTTTGCACAGTTTCTCTTCATACAATTTGCACGTGTGGTACAGACACAGAAAGTCTAAACCTTCAGACAGTATGAAAGACATAGCAGCTTCAAAATAGCCAGTAATTAAGGATGCAGAACTTGATAGTAACTGTGCATCAGCTGTTATTTCATTCCCCATATACTTAAACAGCTAAACCTTCCTGTCAAAGAAATCCCATCAAAATTCACTACTAAACATTCAGACGGAAGGGGAAAAAAGCATTAAACTACCAGAGATCAAGAAATTCTTCTAGCCTTAATAAATTTCAAACTGGACAGAGGAAGAGATGCAAACTGATTAAAAAAGAAAAAAAAAAAAAGAACTTACCGAATGTGTTTGATTAATGTGATCAAAACATACAGAAATTCATTTACAAGCTGAATAGGAAGAAACTTCCTGTTCTGCTGGGATTGATTCTTGCTTTCTCTCTTTCCTCCTAAATTTGTTAGCCACAGGGTATGAAGTAAGGAAATAATTTTATATAACAGTTTGTTTTCCAGAAACCTGAAAACCAAAACAAAACAAAAAATCAAACACCCATTTGGAAGGTAAATTCTAACCAGGAACCACTCCATCACCTAGAGGGGACCATATTCTAGTGTGCTTTTGGAGCCATGAATGGCAATAGGTGCCTCTCAGCCAGAAACCCATCAGGGCATGAAAGCTTACCCCTCTGAAGCCCCAGCCACACAGTGGCCCTGACTACTGCCCTCCTCTTGCCATGCTGCAGAGCCAGGGAAACGCAGCAGTGTATCGCGGCCCCTGCATGAGACTAGTGATGTTGTGCAGAGACTTGCATCTTTCATTACACCACTCTGCCAAGCATTCCATTAGATTGCAACCATTGCCACCATTTCTTTAGAGCAGTTCTGTTCAGACAGCTTGGTTCTTCATGTTCCCAAGACTTTAAGTAGTAACAGCAATGCTTACAGCACAATATCAGGAGCTGTATTTACTTTGTTATTCTAAGGACAGGAGGAGGAGAAGGAGAAGGAGGGAGCAATCTCATTTTTGTACACAGGATGAAAGAACAATACTTCTCAAAAGCACAATCACAAAATAAGTATGGGGTGCCAGAGGCCAAATCCAGGCTTTGTCACTTCCAAATGTACCAAACTGTACAAAAGAGAGGTGTACAACAGGGGAGCAGTACTGAGAACCTGTTCAGGCCAGTCGCACTACAGATGATCCTGAAACCTTGCTTGAACCTGCCAGGGGAATCTATGCACAAGAGATTCTGTGTGCATGTGCACGCATGCACACGTGTGTGTGTACATGTGCACATAAGTGAGGGAGAGGCTCGGGGAGGAGAAATGTTACAGACCAGTCAAATTCATTATTGTGCTGATCACTGAGCAGGAGGCCCTATGACAAGTTATGAACTGTGAGTATTTGAAATTAAAAGAGTCACACATATACTAAAATAAGGTGCCATTTTGTTTTCTAAGTTTTTGAAGGAAGTGTTACAAAGCATGAAGCCCCCACCCCGCATCATCCCTCCTACTACAACCTGAAACTGTCTTGATTTTATTTTTAGAAAAACAAGGGAATGCTTCAGAGTTCATCAGGTTCTGCCAGTATGGTCCTAGGTGCCAAATGTCACAACCGCTGACAGGCCATCTCCGTATCTGTCACCCTTGTTTTCATACTCAGTTGCATAACTGTTCTATTGTGGACAGTAAAATTGTTCCCGTTTCACTAGTGTTCCCCTAGTTACCTTTTCTCCAAGATGTGCAGTATCCAGGTTAGGAGACTGTGATCCTGTATCAGCTCATAGGCAGCTCTGGTGACATGGGCAGCATTTTGTAATATCTCCAGAATACGACTCTGAAACAGAAAATATAATTTGTCCTTTTACAAAATTAGAATATAGTCAGGATCTAATTATTACCAATCTTTCAGAAGGGCATAATTAGCAATCTGACTGATATCTGGAATCTGATCAACTTGAAGTTAAAAGGTGTCACCAAACACTGCATGCTCTTAGCAACCCCAGGGAAGAAAAAACATCCTCATTTCAAGGCTCCATACACACCGATGCTACTCTTAAAATGAAGTCTTAAGGTAGCAAGACAATTCGGTCTTTTTGTCCAAGATTTTGGTACCTAACTGAGATACTTTTAACAGACTGGATTTCTCAGGGTAGATGCTTGTGAACATGAGGGCTTCTGGCATATGAGTCCTCTTCCTGCTAAAGCACTGTACAGGTAACATGCTGGTTAGGGAATAAGGAGACCTAAAAAGGCAAAGGCTCTGACTATATGAGCAAAACTGCCGTATTTGTAATATTTCCTATGAAGCAGTAGAAATATGACTAGAGCCAGACCACCAGTTGATGCAACTGAGTGAGGTTCCATGATGGCAGCAACCAGTTCTTATTTCACTGGACAAGGATGTGACTTCAGTTTAGACATAAGCAATTATTTCCCCCTCCACACATACACAAGATCAACAAGGAACAGATTTTCAAGAGGGCAAGGGAAGAGTTAACTGCTCCTTTCTGTTTTGTGTTTGTTTAAGATCTCCAAACCATGCAAACTTTTGTATGTTTGGGTTTTTTGGTGTTTTGGAATTTTTTTTTTTTTTTTTTTTTTTAATTCTTACCTGGGAGCTCTCATCACACAAAGGACTGTTGAAAAAGGAAAGAATGACCTGGAAAATCCTCTGGTAGTCATAAAGCTCGTAGCAATGTTTATCACGCAGCCCTTCTCCAAGAAATTGGAGAATCCACTCACGTTCTGTTTTATACTAGAAGCCATAAGAAAAATGCCACCATCAGACATTTCAAAATAATGCCTGCTCATAAGAACACAAAAAACCTGGTTCCCTGGAAGTGCCAGCACAGTGCTTAACAGCTTTTTCTGGACTTCTCAACTTTCATCCCTATCAAATTTAATCAATAACATCCATCAGGAACAGTTACTCTGCAGTCTAAATATGCACTGATAATGGAACTTTTAAAGTTGCTGTTTCTAAAATCTCTAAGTTGAACTCAACATTAATAATCTAAACTCAAATACGAATGTAAGCTAGCTAGGGCAGAACATACTGCTTGTGCTTACAGAGCACACACAGCACAATTAATGATTTCATTATGTGTTACCCACGAAGAATCCAACAAAAGAAACCCAGAAATAAGACTTCTAATTCCATTATAAAACAACAAAAAATACCTACAGAAGAATAAGATTTCATTGCATTTTAAGGGCTTTTTTCTATTATATTCTGAAGAATTAGTGGATATCTAAGGTGTAATTCTTTCATTACCTCAAAATCAAAACTGTAGAAAAGCTGGAAAAACCCTGGTACTTTCCTCAGGTCCAAATACTGGTGTGACAGAAGGAATCTGTTTACCTTTATATACATGTGCTCCTCTGTGAAAAGAAACAATGGTTATCGTGGAGGACAACACTCCCAATACTCAACCACACAGAAAAATAAATGGAACCTGTGTTTTCCAGTGTTTCAGCTAGCTGTCAGAATAGTACATTAATTACAGCAAGGCGGCCTTCTGCTCTAAGGCTGATTATATTGTTGGCCATCCCTCCTCTTCTCTTCCCCAAACTGAAAATCTCTTTCAGACTGCACATAAAGCAGGTGAGAAGACGAACATTCAACATGGCACTGATTTCAGCAAATCCAGTGTAACTTCATTGACAAAATAGAAATTGATGGCAAAGTGATAGGCAAATTTCTCTGCATTTCAAGACTAGCATTTCACATTAGGCAATCATAATTTTTAACCTACAGACCAGACATGTCCTGAATGAGCCATAAAACAAGTTGCCCAGGGGGACTACACAGTCTCCATCCTTGGAGGCTTTCTAGGATTACTCTAAAAGTCTGAAGGTTTTCTATGATAAAGCCCTGCACAAAGCGGCCTGTTCCATAGCTGGCCCTACCACAGGCAGGGGGTTTAGCTAGAGACCTCACAAGGTCCCTTCCAAACTGAACTAATCCCCAATGCTATGATTCTCCTTTGCAAGTGACTTACGTTCACTCAACATCTAAGGACACAAAGACACTTGGGCCAACCTACTCTGATCTGCTGAACAGGACTCACACGCTCATCTAGCCCTCTGTCCACTTCCAAACCAAAACTACGAGGAGGCAGTGGCTTCATCCCCGATGAATCAGACTGGTTTTGTACACCGACCAAAATGGCACTTCCCACTTCTCCAGCACAGCAGTCTACACAAGCACTGAAAGTTTTTCTTTGAAAAACAGGAAAGTCATACTTCATGGCTCCTACCAGTGTCACAGCTATCTCATCTTTCAGTATCGGTCAAGGACATTACTCCATGCACAGTGACTCGCCCCAGGAGTACAACATGCACAGTAGGTTACAGTACCTGGCTTCAGAATCTGCTGTGCCACACGAGCGATGTAGAGGGTCAAAGAGAAGGTAAATCTGAGGTTCGGCTGCCTGATTCCATTTTGCACAGTATCCAAGAGATACAGCAACTGTAGCACAAGAACCCAGGGGAGAAAAGCTTGAACCATAACCCAAACATATACAACAGGAGAGCATGAATGCATAAATAAGCTTTTAGGATATTTCATAGCCATAAATCAAATACCAATCCCATCAGGATTTCCATTCCTACAAAAAGAATTCCCAAGAATTTCTAAAACACATTTTTCCCCCCTTTTTCTGCCCTTGATTATAAAAGAAGGAAACACACAGTGATATTGGAGAAACAATGGAACAGACGATAAAAAGTTTTTTAGCTCTCTCACCGTGTGCATGTAGATGGATGAGTAAAGTAGCGACTCTCCCTTAAGTGTCCATGACCTAAAATGTCTAACCTGACAAAATTATAAATTGAGCTCAGTCTTACCTGACTCTTCTCTCGAAAGCGAGCTCCTTCCAGATGAGAACGAAAGGAAGCCAGGACAAAATACGCTGCTGCTCTCATGTTGGAATCATAGCTGCTAAGGGCAGCTACTGTTAGGCCCAGGGCATTGACTTCAACAAACTTGTGACATGCCACTACGTACTCTGTATGGGAAGAGGTTAAAAAAATGAAAGAAAAGCACCCAGAGCATTATACTGACATGTCACAAAGAATAAAACAGCACTATAATCCTTAATAAAACTTCTATTCATAAACACCAATTTCTGGATCTACCCCTATGAACTATTACTTCATTGCAAGCTGAAGGCTCCTTCAGCTAACAAAGGTTAGCTGCAAACCATTCTGAACAGGAATTCTTTTACCTGTTTCAGAAAAGTTAAGTACAAAAGAAGAACATGAGGGAAAATTCTCCTCAAAACATTTTCTGGGCAATTGATAAGCCTATGTCTGAAAGAAAGATCAGCATAGCCAACGAAAAGCCGATCTGCACTAAAGAAAGAGCTTCCATAATAAAGCGGACGGGGGAATAATACATAAATAAGCCATTAGCCACACCAGTTGTTACTGTACAGACATGAGTGGTTCTGCTGGTAAGGCATGTTCCAAGCAAAGTACTAAATTGTACTCCTACGTTCTTCTGGGACAAACAAAATCCAGCAATGAACAGCAACCAGCCAAACAGAAAACACACCCTTGAATCCAACATTTATTTTCCATAGTGGTTTACCATTAGAATTTAGAGTTTCTCATTTAAGGTCTGCGTGTTTTGAAAAGCTTGTGCCATTTCTACCCACTGATGGCTAGGAATGACTTGATGTAAGAACTCCAGAATATCTCCTGTGCTATTTCTATTCCATTTACCAGTAATGCAATAAAATGGCACCTCAGTTGTATTTTATCAGCTAAACTGCAAATGTACTGCAGTCCTGCATTTAGCAACAATATTCCATGTATTTTATTGTAACTCACACTGAAAGTCAAAAACAGGTTTCTAAGAGACATAAGAAGAGGCTGTAGTCTTACTGACACGTACCTATACTTGGTCTACTGATTTCCTCCCCCACCAACACCCACCCACAACTAATATATATATATATATATATATATATATATATATGTAAAAATCACAGATAATTTATGTCCCCACACCAGCAGCAGGGTTGTTTCTCTCATCTTCTCCTCAACTGCCAGAAGTTCTACTTCCATGTCATGCCTGGCAGTTTCATATCCAGCTCTGCTAGTTATGGGCCAGGCAGTGGCAAGGTCTCTACCTCCCAGCACTGCCTCCCAGCCAGCCCACTGCTACGTGACCAATGCAAAGGCATCACTGAATTGCAATAACAGATCTTTTCAGCAAGTGGGTTTACAAGTTATTTCAATAATAACAATTACTGTACACTTCCCTACACCACTCCTCACCAAAGCACATCACGTTTAACAGGCGTAATGCAAAACACCTCAGCCATTCTCCTGTGAGGAAAAAGATCCCTCATTTGTTAGCATGGGATCTCTCTCACATTACCAGAGCTCACACAGATACAGCTCTACCCCCACTCTACCTCTAGACACTGAGCAAGGCCACCCCCTGACTACCAAAGTAAAAATGGTGAGAGGAGTAGCAACAACAGGGCAGGAGAAAGAGAAACAGAGCCCAGTAAGACACCTAATCTATGCCTTCTGCTACCATCTGCCTGTGGCAAAGCAACCCCACACCTCCCACTCCTCAAGCAAGACGAAAGGTAAGCACTGGGAAATGGATGCTTTCTACTGAAACCTAAGTGAACAACATGCAAAGATAATCCAAAATTTGTCTGTCTGCAGAGGCTTTCCCATTGCTTAAGGACATCTCACACATAGCCCTGACCTATACAACATCCCCTCTTCAGCACAGAATCAAATATATGTTGTATGCCCTTTCACAGCAAGCCACCACACAGCTCTCCTTCAGACTTCAGTTCTTGAGAACCACTAATGTACACCAACTAGACAGACAAAGTGAATAATTTTATGGGGTGGTACCACATAATGAAATCCAAGGTCATCACTTCAGCAGTAAAGTTCATGCTGGTCACAGAAAGATTTATTTGGAAAACTTTCTTTCACTGAAAACATGCAGTGGAAATATTTTCCATCCAGCTGACCTTGGAGAGTGTTCATCAACTAACATAAAATAACAAGCTATTATTAAAAAAAAAAAAGTTAATTCTATGTCTGACATACGGTTTGTTTAAAGTACCTTGAGAACCATGATGGAAAAGCTTTTCACAAGATGCTTATCAGAGCTAAAGTTAGACAGAACTCGCTATCTGCCCAACTCCAGATTCTTTACTCAGTGAGCTTTAAACACTGTGCAGTAAGTCTGAGTTTATAAATTCAGCAGTTACATAACATCTGTGCACAGGGCACTGTGCAGCCAGTACAAAGAGCAAATAAATAAAGACGAACTGGGTATTCCAAGAGCAGCTGACATGGTTTAGAAGCACCATGGGACTTGAACTCATAAATCACTTGGGCCCTTTAAAAATGCCCCTGTTAGGACACAGTAGTGTGGAGCAGTTAAGGGAACTATTTTTCACCTCTCCAGTCTTAAAGTCTGCCTATGCCAGGATAGCCACTGCCTCCGCAGCTGTGCAAGAACTCCCTCAGCCCCACTGCTCCCACACAAGTGGTCATCATCCCTGGCTGACTCTGGCACTGACACCAAATCTCCCACCAGTTAAGGTGATGGCCTCCAGGCTGTGGGTGATGACAGGTACATGACAGCAGCACTTTTTCCAACTATTACACCCAGGTTCAAAAGACACTGACTGTCCATGCTCTTTGTCTATAACAACCTCGAAGATTGAGCATTAACTGGATTGTCTAAGATCCCTCCTACTGCAAAATGCCAAATAGTTCTGGTACCTTTTTTCCTCAGGAGACTAAAACACAGTTCTTTTTACTGTTGTCAAAATTATACAGAGCAGTTTACAACTATAACTAAGTATAGGCTAAGAACACACAAAACAGGTACTGTACCGTAAGTGCATAGGTGAACAAAGAAGAACTATAAGTATGATCTCACTGAAAGACAGTTACCAGCCTGCCAGTTGCTTCTGATATTATTGTTATGGAAAGCCAAATCCATCTGTAACTACACAGTGATTAACCATAACCAATCAACACAGGGAGGGAGCTGGTTAGGAAATTCCTTATGATACTTGTCTCACTTTGATCTTTAAGGGTTCTCTAAATAGTGTGCCTGTGAAGTACAGCAGAGATATGCATATGCGAACCAGGGTCATGTCAAACAAGAGAAGTGAGGCTATGCAACTAGTTTTCAAGCACCGTATTGATCTTGCCAAACTTTCCAACAATTCTGCACACAAACCTGTTCATGGCAAACAACGGCCCCACGCATCTCTGTCTGATGGAAAATGAGTTGGCTGAAGCTTCCCTATACTAGAACCACAGCCTGCAACAGGCCAGATCTCCAGTCAGTGCAGTCACAGTGCCCCTCATAGAAACCAACACCCCTGCAGAGATTCACTCCGGTCAGGAAACAACTTCATCTTTCCCAGAAATGGTGGTTTCTGTTTTATGCCCAGAGAACTCCTCAACATTGCAGGGCACATTCTCCAACCTATCCTACCCCTGCCCAGCTCCCACTAAGAGCACAGCTGAGAGGAAGGAGCCGATTACGGCTCCCAAAAACTCAGCCCCAAAGCAGCCCCAGATCAGAGCAGTCCTATCAGCTGCAGGTGGGGCACTGCACATAGCAGCAGAAGGTACCATCCCTCCCATGCCTGTTTTGCTCATCAAACGTTATTTGCTATGACACCGTAGCTGATGCAGTATACACCTCTACACATTCACCAGAAAAAAATACAACCTTCCAGTACAGAATATTCCCTACTGATCCCTCTTAATTTTCCAATTACATTGTGCTGGTTTTTGTGACATACAGAATGCTAGATCAGAGAACATAAATCTTTGTCTACTTTTGTTTCCAGTTGCAGTTTAAAACCCCCTCCTCATCTTAGACAGATCAGTCCCTCTATATAGGGTTAACCCACCACATTTAAAAGAGTTGTGAGGGAGCACCTAGTCATCTGAACAAGAGCAGCTTGGCAGGAATGCCCATCTGCTGCCACGTCACTCTGCTTCTGAAGTAGCCCAATCTCACTAGTTATATTGCATTACTTGGAAAAGTGCTTTAAAAAAAACCAAAAAAGTAAGTTTAATACCAATTATACCTTGTTACTTTCTAAGTAATTCTGAAAATTACAGTGCAATGCAGTAGGTAGTTAAATGATGTAATTTTCTTCTTTCCAAAGCAAGGAACAACTGTCTTTGTGGTACTAGCTTTTAGATCAAGAATAACAGAGCTACACATGGAGCCAGACAGCTCCTGCAGTAGAGTAAAATGACACTAAATATCAAAGAGGAACATTCACTTTACCTGGTCTGGTCAGTTCACTGAAGAGCTGAAGTAGGAAACAAGGATCATAGAAGTCATCAAGACTCTTGACACTTTCATCTCTATATAGTGACTCCTCTACCTCCTGAAACCAAATTCAAACCAGCATTTGTAAGGAACAACACAACTTTCCAGCTTGGTTTCAAACTTCCCCAACCACTTCATGGTGTTATAAAGGGCTGGGAGAGGGCAGTCAACAATAAATCTTGCAAAACATAATGCACCAAAGGTTGAGACATGCTTGTGTTTTCACTATGCTTTCACTATCATGGTTCCAAAACTATTTTTCCTGACTAGCACTAACCAGTATAGAAGCAAATTAGCAAATTGTACAAAAAACTGAAGAGCTCACTGTCAGTGGATCCTTGGACAGTCAAATTTAACAACTGTTTAAGAGTCAAATTCTGGTCTCACTTACACATCGCAATCTCTGCAATGCTGCACAATCACACCTGCAATTAATATATTATAGTTGTCCATATACTGCAATTAATTTGAAAAGTGCTCCTAAATAATTAATTCCAGCCCTCCTATGAACGTAAATTACTCTCCTGATGTAAACAATTTGCAGTGATTTACATGAATGCAAGAAATAAATTACTAAAGTGAAAGGCGCTTTTCCTACATCAAAAGAAGGGTAATTCAGCAGTCTGAACCAAAGCACCTGTGATGACAGAAGACGGCGATGCTGAGGGAAAGACAGAATTGTCTTCATCATCTTTTCTCGGTCTAGCAGGCACAGAATCTCTTCCATGCTTGGCTGCTGCCATAGTGACTTCCCTAGACTCTTGCAAGTCTTGTGATGCTCCACAGCTGCTGGACCCCATAGGAGGATTCTTAAATATTGTTAAAAGTAAAGGCATTAGTCAACAGACTGCTAGCACTGAGTGAAAAGCAATTACAGAGGACATAAATCAGTATTTAAACTTTCCCTTCACTTGTACTTATCCTGTGGGAACTTGAAACTAGAATTTGTTTCCCTGGCAACACCTTTTTCATCCATCCAAAAGCTTTTCAAAGTCAGTCTGATGGTGTATCATTAACTATTTCCTATTCTGTTAATCCAAGTCAGAACTTACCTTCTCAGAAAAAATGATTTTTTATTTAAGTTATAAATGCAGGCAAGTAAGACAGCAGCTGCATGAAGAGACAGTGATGAAGACCTAGTCAGACAAGGTTGTCTCAAAAGCAATCGATATTTCAAACCAGCACCACAGTGGTTCAGTAAAACAAATCCTCACTCTCCTCCTCCGAGTTGCTCCTTGGACCCCTCTTACTTTGCCGTTGTGCTTGAAGCGCTAATGACACTGTCATTTTTCACGTGGGTCCTGCTGGCAGCATGCCTCACTGTCAGTGAAGCAGCTAGAGGGACAGTGTTAGGCTTCTTATAATCCAGACCCTGGAGGATCCCATTTGTAACACAAGTTGGTCTCTGCTGGGTTACACATACAGCACTCCTGAATGTTCTCTAAATTCACTCAAACTCTTCAGTGCTGGGATCAAACCTAACCAAGTGTTTGGCTACCAATTCACTTCAGGGTACAGTACAAAACTGTTTCTCCTTTAAAAAGGCTACAAAATTTTTTGGACCTAACTACCTCTGAAATCAATCTCCTCCTCACATTAACACCCTCCTATTTGCAAACACTTCAGTAAAGACTTATGCAGGATGTGGCAAGTGCCAGAGCCCTGGCTTCTGGAAGCCTCTTTGATTCCCTACTAACAAAACCTTTAATTTCCTGTCCCACTTCATAGGCTGCAAGGATTATCTATACTCTCAGACAAAGCTAAGGGAGGGTCTTAATTCAGAGTCCAGTCCTGCTCCAGCTGCCTGAGCCAGTACTCCTGCACTGCTGTTAATATTTATGCCCATATCTCAAAGACAGAAAAGTACATTTCAGCAAGGCAGACCAAAACCATCAGTGTATGTAATAACTGTTAGCAACAGACTTTCCTGTGGACTGCTTGGGCACAGGGCCTGAAAAGAAACTGATTATTTTAAACAATACATGGTTCTCTCTTATGAAGCATGTAGATGTATTGCAAGGTTGCGCTATAAGAAGAGCTACAGTCCAGCCTGGTGAAAGACAAGGATGGCATTGATACCATGTTAGTACCCCAAAACTAACAATACATGTGTTAATGCAAGAGATTACATATCACTCCTCGACTGGCATATTTCTCTCCTCTCCAGCAAAGCACCAGAGCCAAATATCATACACACGGGGGCAAGATTATTGAAAAGGGCAAAGACTGTGCTGAGTGACAAATCCTGTACCCCAAGGGAACAAGGAAAGGGAAGAATTCCTATACTAGCTTTGGCCTTCATCTATGATGAAATCCCTATGGTGGGCTCTTACTGTGGAGAATGAGCAATTACTGAAATGAGACAGTCCCTCATCTAACCTACAGACAACCAAAAGTTTGGGCAACACACAAGAATTATGTTAAGAATAGGAAATACATAGAAAAAATTGTTTCCAAAAGCAGCATTCACCTCTAGGTTTGACCTTGCTCACTGTTTATCAGAGTTAAATAAGTCCCTGGAAAAATGCCAATTGTAAGACTGCTTATTTGTGTGTAGTTAGTTGAACAAAGGAAGGTAGTCAGCTTACCTGGAATTTATAAGACTTTCATTATTTTTCTCATATAACCGAAGCAGTAGCAGTATCTTCTGATCTAAAAAACAAAATGAAACCCAAAGTCAGTCACCTATGAAGACAAAAAGCCAGATCTAGAAGGAAGTACCTTTTCCAGGTACTTCCAGGTACTTTTCCAGGTAACACACTTACCTACAGCACTCAGTGTAGCCCCGTAGGCTCCCAGCAACACAGCGAGGTGGCTGCTCTCACAGAGAGAAGGGCTGAGCTTCACAACTGTCAGCAGTATATCCACCAAGGCCTCTGAAATAAACACACAGCTTTAGCTTTGTTGTTCTCTCTGTTAGATAGTGCATATATAAATACACACACACATACCGCCCTCTCTAAATAGATGCACACACAGTACTGTACATTTTAGATCAAGATCTATCTCTATAAATACCAAAACCCATTCCCCTGACTTAACTGAAGGATGACTATGATGCATTTAATTCAAGTGGAACAATTTTTTTTAACAATGTTAAAAAAGTATTTCCAAGCTGGATACAGATGTCATTGTGAAGCTTTCCATGTGTACATGTTTGCTCTCTAGTTAAAAAGAAGTGCTATACCCTATCCCACCATACCACAGCTCCCGTCTCTCCCAGGAAGGCATCTTAAGTTAGCTCAGGAGTTGCACAGAGTAAAGGCAGACATCTCAGGAACCTCCCCAAGCTACTCAAGTTAGAGCATGAACTTTTATGTTCTCACCCCAGCCACAGTAACTTATCAAAATGCTTCTACACTGTGCACTGAAACAGGGGTCATCACTGCAGAATCCAATTAGTTAGCAAGCTACAGGAACTCTGCCCTGGGGCATACAAAAATTAGCCACCTTTATTTTGTAACTAGCTAAGAAACAGATCAAGTATGTGATCAGGTTACTTAAAGACAAATAGGGTATCTGTGGCAGATTCAAGACCTGAATCCAGTTTTCTTTACTCCCTGTACCTGAAAAGGCATGGGCCTTTCCCCTAGTATCTACAGGAATACATAATGTCAAAACAAAACAGATCCTAACGACAACAGCCTGAATGAATGCACTCCTGACACCAAGCTTCTGAATTACTGACATTAGCCTCAAAGAATCCATCTTGCTGCCCTACAGAAATACATTCAAAAGGTAAAACACATACAATAGGCAGTAAAATCTATTACTTATTTTTAATTTCACTAAATCTGTGACTTCACAAGAGCTTTTTGGTTTTTAGATGATTTAAAATTTCAAAGTTTGTTTACATGTTGCTCACCAATATACATAAAACTGGTTATCAACATACTGCTCTGAGAATTTCCTCCCCTTTTTATACAGCTTGTTCCGTCACAGAATCTGAAAACCCCATATGTGGGCAAAGTTGAGTGTATATAGATTAAATGATTACTTCAAAATCAGTTGGCAGAGATAAAGAAACAAAGCCAATTGTACATGTGAACGAGCACCCAATTTATATTGCTCATGAGAGGATATTTCTCTTGAAAGGTTACAATATCAAATACACAACATTAAAATTAACTTTTTTGATACAACTTGCAAAATCAACTTAAAATCTTCTGTATCAACCTATTTTAAAACAGGTTTAAAGGTCACACACATTTCTAACAGAAACTATATGCACTTCTGTGATCTTATGCTAACAGCCTCACAGAAACCAGAAGAACCAATTCAAGATTTCAACAGGGTTCACAGAACCAAAACCAACCAACCAAAGAACCCCAAACCCATCTCTTCAGTAGTTTTAGAAATGTGTTTAAAACCAGCAGCAAGAAAATTCATGCAACATTTGGATCTAAGCAGACATAGAATTTAAAACTAAATGCTAATATTCCAGAACCATTTGATATCTCTGCAAGTATATGTAGGTGGATAGGTTACTGGATGGATAGAATATAACATGAAAAAGACAAAATTTCTAAATATAGTTAAAGGGAAGAAGATGATTAAAAAAATACCTCTTGTCTGTGTGTTTGTGCCATCTTCTTCTCTTGACCTCAGTATGGCTGACAAAAATAGAGAATGCTGCGTGACCATCATGTGAAGTTTGGAGAGCTTGACTAAGCTCTGACTAAGTGAGGATTCTTTCTTGTATAATAACTGAATAGCAATGTTCAGGACTTTCAAAAATGCTTCATCTCTGTAGCGGTACCTTTAGAAGCAAGGATCACAGAAGAATCAAATCCCAACCAAACCCAAGGAAAACTTCTTGTGAAAAAAAAAACGTTTAAGAAATGAGAACTTTGCAAAGAAAGCAAATATAAAAAATCAAAACAAAGAAACAAAAAAAAAGAAAATACATGCACCTTTTTCCCTGAGCCGTTTTGATTTAATTCTTTTTAAGCTATACTGGCATCCAATTATAAACAATAAAAGAGAATCAACACACAGTCACACTTGTGGCTGCACTGATCTTAAGTACTGTTATTTCGTCTACTAACACTTCAGGCAGAACAGATTAACACTTCTACTCCCACAGAAGCTAAGACTATCCTAAACTATTTTTTATTTCTTTTATTTAAATGGTTCACATTTAAAGGTGAAAGATCTGATTCTGTTTTCATATGAACTGCATTTAAGAAATACCTTAAATAAAAACAAGTTATATGAGCATAAAGCTTCTTTATGCCAGTTGAAAAGAAGTTAGTCTAGCTATCCAGTTAGCTATGCTAGTTACGCTAACTGGAGCGCAAAATCCAACGCCTGCAGTTGTGCTGGTTCAGGCTCCAATGAAGCCAGTGAGTATGACGTGGAGTGCATCCTGAGAAACAAGGAGCATCGTCAAATCTGACTGGATTCAAGGGAGATAGTATGTAACGCAGGACAAAGCCGAGCGAACAGAACTGTACCTCCTACGGCACCTTTGGTGCATCACAAAATTACTTACTTGAGTCCTGTCTTCACAAGGTTGTACCACTCATCTGGGTCCACTTCTTCAACGAAGCACTGTGCGCGTAGTAAGTAAAAACAGGTATTTACATTTAGCACACAGAGCTTCTGCAGATCAAGACCAGCAATTTTTGTTGAACAGACACACTAACAACATGCAAGCCAAGCACTCAGGTGAGATGACAGGGAAGAAAGCTCTTGGATACAAGAATCCTACCTCCTGATTTAAATGAAACTGCAAGTCTTGTTTCGTTGGTCCTGGCAGCAAGGGAGTATACGGGCTGTACATGATTAAAAAGCAAACTGCTCTGTAGTACCAAAAAAGCCAGAACCCTGAAACTTCACACGCCCAAAGTGTGAAAGGAATAAAAAGCTGGCAAGTCAAAGCAATAGACTCAGGCACTAGGGTTTTGTGTACCTACCATGTGCTTAACCTAATCAGCCTTTGTGGCAAACATGGATGGCTGGGTGTACATGTTCTTTACAAAAAGTGATCTTCCCTGAAATGCTATAAACCACAGTAATCAACAATCAATTTTAAGATGACTGACGGCTGCACATGCTGGCAGTGCCGATAATGGTAGCTGCTAACCCCATCAGGCCTGTGAACACCATCAGGATGAACACTATGAGGTGGCCCCTCAGGTCCTGCAAGATTCTTGTCCTGCACAGTCATGTCCTAACAGGGAATCTCACTCACCAGAAGCCAGGAAGCCGTCAAAGGCATTCGTTGCCTGCAGAGACCTTCATTTTTATAGCTTACATGGATCTGCCTATCTTACTGAACTAGTACAGAGGGAATAATCAAGTAGTTCACAGTCTGGATTTCTATCTATTATCAGCCAGATTTCTGCCACAAACTTTAGAGGGTATGGCACATGGGTCTTGTCAGAAGTGTCTCTATCACTTTTTTTTTTCTTTGTAATAAGAACATCCATTGGCAACCTTTGATTTTTAACTCCTGAACACCTGAAACTGATTTTCAAAGGAGCCTGTTAGCAGAAAGCCATCAAAAAGAACTCAAAATTGCTTCTTATAAAGGATTAGCAAGGCTAAGTGAACTCCACAAAAGCTACTGAAAGCCCACAGAAGCCATAATCTATAAAACAGAAAATAAAGTCCAATCTATATTTACCCAAGACACAAGATCATAGTAACACATACACACAGAGTCACATTCTGGCAATGCATATAAAAAAAAAATTCTCACCAGTAATTCTTCTAGCCTCAGCAGCATGGACCTTTCTGCTTCTCCCTTGCTTTCATCTTTACTGCTGTTGTACATGACAATTAACCCCTTCATGCAGGCTGATAACAGGCGTCTCCTCCAGGAATGCAGCTCTTCGGAGTTTTCAAGCACTGTAGATACGGCATCTGCCACTGTCCAACTGCAGAAAGACATTTATTTATTTATTCATTGATGTTGTAACAGGCTTTTTGTGTATTTAAAGACATCTCGCTGCCAAAGCATAAATTACAGATTCTCGAATGAGAGGATGTTATGGCTGTTCACAGTATTTGTATTCATGCATATCTATAACAATGCTTTATAGGACAAACCAAATCCTGAAACAAGGCAACAAGATTTGCCTACCTCTCATTATTTTCTGCTTTCTCAAGAGCAGCAGGAAGCTGATCAATAAGGTTTCGCAGCCCTTTGCTTTCTGAAGATGGCAACAACTTTGAAAGAACTTGCAGTTTCACAGTGGTCTCGTGCAAGGATTCTGTGTCTTGAAATACACTGCAAAGCTCCTTCCACAGAGCTTTCCTCAAGACAGGTTTAACAGCTGAGACAACTGTTGGGAGACAGCAGGGGGCACAGGTTCCACCATCAAAGTGTGTTAAGCAACAACAGACTTATTACAAAAATCCCAAATCACTTTCCTAACCAAGGCCCAGATTACTTAGTTTCTAGGAAATTATACTGCAGTAGCTGCTAATCTGCTATAAAGAAGCGCACTCTGTATTGTTCCACAGCACCATTAGGAAGTATTTAACATACATACCAGACAATTGCTTGCTACACAGCTGAAATGATCAGACAAGGGCAAACAACGCAGACCTTCAAAAGAGGTACTTCCTGATAAGAAGCCTTGTCCTTGTATCTCAGGAAGGATGAAACTTCACCATTTCACTGACCCTGGGCTCAAGGGAAATGTTCTCTCATATCAACAGAATGCTAACGCAGATACCTTATAAATCAAGTCAGCCAGACAGCAGTTTCCCCCTTCTGTTCAAGCCCAAAACCACTGGTGTGCATTAGGTACTAGAGAAAGGCCTTAGTTCTTTAACCATCTTCTACTTTCCTGTGTGCTGACAAGGTCTTTTCACTACTTGAACTTCTAGACAGAGCTAGCATTCTCCACCAACAGCTACAGTCAGCCTGTTTGTGTTGCTATTTACACTTACAGGCAGTAAGAGAAATGAAATCAAAGAGATTGTGTTCTGTTTAGCTGAATCCTAACTCGCAGAAAATCTAACAGCCTTGTCAATTTAATGCTGCCGTTGATTTGGAAAGTTTTGGACTGCCATCTTAGGAAGGCATTACTGTAGGAAGCTATATTTGGAGGTTTAGATTTGGAGAAGAAAGTTTTGGACTCTTACACTCATTAAAGTGAAAGCTTACATTCTGCAAAACCATATGGCTATCACATTCCACTCACATAGATAATCCATCTATGCCCAAGAAAAAGTTTTAACCTCCTGTACTAAACCAAGATAAGCATAAAAACAGATTTTTCACATGCACTAAGTATTAAATAAGGGCTTCAAAAGAGAAAACTGAGCAACAACAACTGTAAGAGTAATTTGCTTCAGTCTAACAGTCAACCTTCACTACAGTTCCTTACCTTTTATGCTACACACATACTTATAAGAGAATCCTTAGCAATTAGGTAAATTTTATCACCTTTACTCATTGTGCAGAGTATCCAAGACTAAGGCCAGTAGAGCCTACGCTGGGAATTTGGCCTCCCAAATCACAAAGATGGATTAGTTGTAACTTTACCTGAAGAAGGTCGGGTGAAATCATAGTGGTCTCTGCATTGCAAATACACATTAATGAGTGGAAGAAAGCTCTCCATGTTTTTTCTGAGGTACTTCCCGGTGACACTGCTCAGACACCACAGCTCAAACTGCAGCAGATGAGTCCTACAATGTTTTATCAGCATGCCCACAATGGCAAGGGAGGTTTCTGACCTCTGGTTAAGACAGTGAATGTGCACCTCTACGCTGACTGCATGTGCGAGGACTGGCTCACTTTGGAGAGCCTGAAGGAAAACCTTCTCCAAATCTTTGCTGGCTGATGCTGACATCAATATCCCCAAAGCTTTAATGTGCTCTGCGGATAGCAGCAGTTCTCGCTGGGGCTGCGTTTGGTAGCTCTCTGTGAGGAGCTGCACCAAAATCTGTCCATAGAAGCTTAATTGTTTCCCCTTTTTAGGGGATTTTTCAGATTTCTGAATAGTCAAGCTTGTTTCAGGAAGCTGCAGCATGGCTAAAGTGATGTCTTTCAGCTGAGCTGCAGCCATGTACGTGTGCAACTCCTCCAGAGCCTCCAGCTGGTGAGACTTCTTGGAAGAGACATGGCTTCTGTCTTTCCCTGCAGCCTGTAGCTCTTTCAAGACACTTTTTGTGATAGCTTCAAAATACTTTGATAACACATGTTTGTGATCCATGTTCTGCAACATCGGGGCACCTGTTTTCAACAGCTGGCGCACACCAGAATTGAGGTGAGACGACAGGAGCTTCACAGTGACAGGGTTTAAATTGGACCGAGGAAGAGAACGTTGTTCTAAAGCCAGGAACCAACTCTCCAGCGTAGGATGTCTAAAAATCAACATGAGTGTATCTTCTAGTGTCTGTAACAAATGGTTGTAACAGTATCACTAAACAGACAATTATAGTTGGGGGCTTTGGGGGCACGGGGCGGGAGGGTGTCTAAAAATCATTCATCTGCCGGTTTCCTGGAGCTTGTTAATGACCATTACTGAACAGAAATTGTCTGCTAACTGGCCAGAGGATGAAAATAGTAACAAATTGCAAGCACATAAATACCATTCTGCCAACATTTATGAAGTGGAAGGCATGCCTCCACTGAACATTCTCCACGTCTAAGCACATTTACAGAGAAAACTGTGTATCGTGGGGTTTGTCAGTAGAATTCCATTCTAATCTCCACAAATCCACAGAACAGTTGAAAGGAGGGGAAAAATGTCCCTCCTCCAAGTACATAATTTTCACATCCAGGCTTTACACGGGGCTTAGGGAATATAATTTCTTTTGCAAAGCTCAGTGATCTCTGTCAGGACCTCTCCTGACGGTATTCCAGATCTGGGGTTAGACCGTCGATGACACAGCTTGGTCAAATCTCCAGGCAGTAGTTTTGTGACTGCTGGACCACATGCTCAAAGTTCCAAAGTCCTCCTTATAGACCTCACCAGCATCTCTCTCCATCAACCTGTTTCCATTCAATTACAACTCTGTGAAATACACATCGTATGATATCCTGTTCACTCCCTGCCCTTCTGAGGATGTGGTAAAAGCTATAGTAATACTTCCACAAAGCAGTAAAATCCTATTCAATCCTATACCTCACACAGGGAGCATGTGACAGACACATTTTAATCTTAACTGAAATCCCAGAAATCCTCATGACCATTACCAAGTCATAGCACTCACATAGCCTGATCTCTACTACATCCCCTGTTCTCTGTCACATTTAGCCAATTTCACGTTTTGGTGATCAGTGAAAATGTATCAACTTCATTTGTGCTCAAAAATTGTTCATGTTTAAGATCATTTGCTTTAATTAATGGTTCAGAAAAACTTACAAGTATTTCCCTATGAAATATATCAAACTTACTAACAAAGTTTACTAACAATGTCAGCTTCTGGCCTGTGTATCAAGGAATTTGGTACCTTATCATTTGAAGACTCCTCTATAATCAGAGATTCCTCATCCATAAAGAGACCTGATTCAGTCTGATGCTCTTCTCGTTTCAGCTGATTATCCAACTCAATCTGATTTCCCCGGCACAACAAGCTGCTCAGCAGGTCCACACAGAAGTCAACAAGGCGAGGACCAAAAGTTTTACTGAGCTGTGAAAATACAGACACCTTGGAAGTTGAGAAAAGAGAAGAATGGGAGCAGAACGGTAATTATCCAACAGGAACCAAAATTACAAACTTCCTAGATTACAGCCTTTTCACTCACTCTCCTTTGTAGACGCCTGATTCTAAGAAAGGTGTCAGGGCACCAAATAAATATTTATAGATTTTCACCTATATTGTGACTTTTTGTGTAACAGAGGACAGTCAATTTCATTCTCTGGAAAGGCTTTTATGGAGAGCCAGGAGCTGGATTAAAATCTGAAGTTTATTTGCACTACGCAAATATCAGTAAGGTAACCCATGCAAAGCAAATTCAAGACTCCTTAGCAGTTAGAAGGACAGAAATTTGTGTACAAAATTAGGTGCAGGTTTGTCTGGTACTCAGTAGCTTCAGTGAGAGCTGAGCACATGAAAAAGCTGCAGAACTGGATCCTTCAGTTTTAACAGCCAAATCACTTGTACTTTCTGCATTAAAATAAACCAAACCAACCCACAATATCATCATATTGCTCTTACACTGCCAAAGTTCTCCACTGTGGATTTCAGGTATAGCAACACATGCTTTACTCCTAACAAAAGCTGTTCAGGTGGGAGCTGGGAACCCAAGTCTTTCAGTTTTGTCTGGATATCATCTTCCAGTAAGGTATTGCTTCCTCTCTCATAGGCTTTCTTTAGCAAAGTGGTAAATATAGAGTCCAGGGCCACAAAAGTTTCTTTGCGTATCTCTCTGTGGTTTTTAAACTGTTTAAAAATGGAAAAAACATAAGAGAAAAATACAGATATGAATCAAAAGTTTCTTCAGCTACCTTTGTTTTGAAATGGGTTCTGTGCTGAAACTGGGACTGAAGTTCTGGGAGCACATGTGTACAGTCCTGCTATCACAGAGCTATTCAAAAGTGTCCCATGGGGCTAACAGAAAACACATCAACACCTAGGACAGGTGGTCCATGCATTCCCAACCCACACCTGGGTGAATTCCAGCCACTGTAAACTGGCTCCTTGGGCCCCATCACACATTATGCCACATTGTGCCTGATGAGGAGCTGTCATCTGGGTGATTGTGTACAACCCTTGAGCCCTGGCTTCAATTCCCAACCACAACAAAGACCTCTTGTGTCAACAGAGGAAAGCCCTTGAGCAAATTTGTGTCCCAGTGTGATCAAGAAGCCATACAGAACTAGCTTAGTATAAAAGCATTTTCTGATGAAAATGTAACCTTTATATACTGTGAGGTTTTACAGCAATACTAGCTTAAGCATTCAAGTGACTTCTGGTATTCCATACCACAGGTTCCTGAGATTGCTGGGGTATCCAGAGTTTATAGTACTGATTAAATTGGTAGAGCTGAGGGTACTTAGAAACTTTCAGGGACTGCAGATCTTTATCATAGAGCTGGAACATCAAGCAGAGGGCAAGGGGTTCTCTCTGAGAGTGCAGGAGGTCAGTGAAAACAGCAACAAGATACTCTACTATGTATGCTCCTAGAAAAGAAAAAAAAACAACCAAAAAAAACCCCACAACTTGTATTTACAGAAGTAATCTGCATAAGCACAGACATGAGGGCCACCCTCTTTCCTTAAAGCCTAGGCAACAGGCCATGTAGCATCATTTAGAAAAGTACTGAATAGGATTTAAAAGTGTTTGTGATAAGATAGACACATGTTCCTGACCACTGAGGTATCTGGAAAAATCCTCCATACAGTAGTCCTTGTTGAAGTAAATAATCACCCCCCTTCAAGATACACACTCAGGTTGGCCTGTTTCCTTCCAGACAAACATAAAACTAACTCTGCCTTTACTGTGTTCTGCTAAACTTGTCTGTATTTTGGTGGATAAGGACTCCAGCCAAGGACTACCTAAGAGAACTGATTTGTACTGGGGAAACACAGCCAGGTTAAGATGCACTGGTATAAATTTTCTTTCAGAACTGGGACTTTCAGTCCCACCCCAGATGGTATTCAACAGCCAAATACACATAGTACTTAGTGAGGTATGTATGGTGGGGTTGGCAAATCCTGCTCTGAGGCCAACTGCTGCCTCTGTGACTCTTCACTCCACCAAGTTCTTTCCTCAAGGAGGAGGTAGAACTTTGCAACATTCACCCCTGCAGCTTCTTCTCTGAAGCTGTCCTTGGAAAATACATGCATTTGCTATTCAGCAGCCCAGCCCTCCCTCCCCTAGTGACTGGTCTCAGTCAACTCAGTGAAAGAGTTGCTACAGCCACTGAAACCACCTTCCTCTCGTGATCTGCGTGCTTGGTGCTTAAAACACTCTGTTACTGAAGTGCAACTGCTTCCAGGCCAAGACTGTCCATGCAGGGACACTGTGCACACTGCTCCTCAGTCCCCTCTATACTGTGCACTCCTCCTCCGCTTCCCTGCATCTCATAGGGGAAAGGTGGGCTCTCTTTTTCTAACCTGGACAAGTTTGGTTTCCCACAGTAAGAGCTCCCTAGAGTCAAATGGCAGTTTGTGCAATGCCTGCACTTCCATCTATTTTCCCTACTCCAGAAACCAAGAGCAAGCTTCTTCAGGGTCAGCAAAAAAGGACAGAAGCACCTCATAAGCTTTAATGCCTCTCTTGTGCAGGGAACACCATAGATTTGCAACTCCTTCTGCTTGCAATTAAGATAATAAAATGTCCCAAGGAACTCATTAGGTAAAAATGATCCCATTTCCACTCCACTAGCACAGACGATACATAGAAACAAAAACAGTCTGTACCTGTTCCATTTTCAGTCTGAAGCAACAGTACATTCCTGGCTTCTAATGCAGCAGGAACAACAGCACTGAATGGAAATGTTTGGATAACCATGTCTTCATTTAAAGTGAACCCAATTTCTTCATCTAAGCCATCACTGCCCTCAATTAGGACATCCACCATATCCAGGACATCTATTAAGTGAAGAAAAAATGTAAGCAGAGGGTTCAGACTAACTAGAAAACAACATTAAGTAAGGACATAACAGTGACAGGAAATAGGTATGGGGAAGTATGAAGGAAGCAGCCACTTCCCCATTAAAAGAACATCCTGAGCAGTCCTCGAAGAGGTTTTCAACTCTGCATGGCCAGAGAACCAAATCTTGGTCATGAAAAGAATCTTCAACATACAAAGAAGATACCATGCATTCTGTGGCTAGCATTATAGTCAACTCAAGGCAACTGATCCATATAGTACTGAGTGTTAAACTACCTCATTTATCTTACATTTATGTACTGCAAAATCCTACACGTAGACTGTTACAACAGCTAGCTCATGGTAAGTTGTCCAAGTGTCCACATCTGCAGAATCTTGAGTTTGTCTGCAGTAGGGCTGTGTCTGGATCCAGAAAGCAGGTGCAGCAAAATTCTAACGGTGTGCCTGGGAGTAAGAAAGTTCCCTGGGCACCTCAGCTCATTCCTCCTGGATGAAGAGATATGAGCAGCCCTAGGAAGAATGGTAATAGTTTTCTTTTTAGTTAGAAAATGCTGCTGCAGGAGCCTGAAGAGAAATGCAAAATACCATTAAAACTGCATCCAAAATTACTTTTGGGGGTAAAATGGTAACTTTGCAATTCAGACTTCTACTTATGATACTAAATACAATTGGAGGGCTGAATCCTGTAGGTCCTTACTTAAGCAGGATTTCTGTAGTTATCAGTTTGCAGAACAGGGCTAGAAAATTTAACAGAAAGTCTTTGAACTCTGTTGTTAAGGGAATTGCCACATACCATCAATGTGAGAGATGGGGATGCTGACATTATCAGAGTCTTGTTTAAACATATTAACTTGGAGCATACTGGCTTCCTGAACAAGGTCTGCTGCTTTATCTGTATATGGATAGGGATTCGTCACCAGTTTCAACAGGATCTGTTAACAAAGGTTGACAGAGAAATGTAAGTGCACAGGCTATTATGTCTTCGGAAACCTTATCTTTTTAAGACAGACCATGTGCTAGAAGTGGCTGGAAGCTGGAAATTTTTTACAAGGACAACTTCCATATACTTCTGCAGGAATCTGCCCATGGTTACTGCTGTACATGGGACGCTGGGTCCGATAGAAAAAAAGAAAAAGTCCACTGCAATTTTGCACCAAAAGTGCTACCACAGACACAGAGTCACTGGGCAAACTGCATTGAAAATGAAGCACTGGGCATTTAACATCCTGAAAAGTAAACAGGAAATGTCATTTTTTCTTGTAAAAGATCAGTTTACTTAGGTCTAGTAATTTTGGCAGGTATTGCCACATAAAGAAAAGAGGAGAGGAGAGCTACCTCCCCACACACAACACTACCCTTCTAACAGTGCTGTAATAACAACTTATCTTTCTGGATTGCATTTTCCTACAAATCATTTCACTGTCCTTCCACCCAAGACATGAAAAAACATCAGTTCTGTTTAAAGAATTACAAACACTGCTCTTTCTCAGAATTCATTCACTGATCTTTGACAAGTTTCTCAACAATAGCAACAAAATAATTAGTTTCCATTAATGCTATTCTTGGCATTGTTTATCCAGCTAATTTGAACAGTTGTTACCCTTTCCAAAAATTGAATCACTGCTTCCTTTTTGTCTTCTTTTGTATTATCCAAGTGTTCCAGCCAAACTGAAAGTTCCTTCCACGTGTACTCAAACACTCCGCTGTCACGTAAAACCTGTCCAGAAAACCAAAGGGAGGGGGTGGGTATGTGTGTAAAAAACCCAAACCCAACTAAAAGACAAAACAAAAAAAAAAGTACAGATCTTTTTGTATAGCAACTTCTTATTTTCTTCTTGGAATGAAAGAAAAAAGAGAAGGTTGATGAAAAGAATTATCTGTCACCCTCTTCTCACCACCCCCCCAGTTCAAGAGGCCTTACTCCTACTCTCTAGTGCCACCCTAACTGTATAATGAAGGGTAAAACAATGTATTTTTTAAAACAAAATCTCCCAAGACTGTATCAACTGGCCTTAGCATAACTACGACCAAGGCCTAGTGTCTTCCTCACGGCTGTCTGCTTACTGATCTCTCAGCAAAGGCAGTCAGAGATGAGGCATGACTATGTTACAGGTGGTGAATGAAACCCACTGCACTCTGCCAGACACACACAGGCTCTGTATGAAAAGGGAAAGCAGTCCCGAGGCAGAGAAAGGAGGGCTTCTTAAGAATGGCCAAAATAAGAGGCAAAACATGGCTTACTCGCTCCCTGCTGATTTTCCCGGTTGTAAGAAACTTCTTTCTGCTCCTGTCTTCACAGAGCCTTTCCTCCTCTCACCTGCTGTCCGCAGCACAAACCCAGCACAACTTCATTTGGTTCTTGCCCTCACACTGACCACGTGTACGGGCTGGATCCCATATGCACCTCGTTCAAGTATGCTGCAACACCTATTCACCGCACTGGGCAGCGAGCACATGGTGATCTCGCTGTGAACGCTCATTCCCGTGCATTTGGAATACCAGACGTCTACAAGAACCTGGGACACAGGAACCAAGCACGTGCCGGGGCAGTATGCACCAGACCTAGAGGCTGTTGTGCTACCTGCGGCGCTGCTCACTGCAGCAGCCTCTGCCACTTCATTGCTCAAGGCCTACAGTGCAGGGACACACAGAGAGAAAGCCAGCTACAGCACAGAGCCCAGCCAGTCCATCTTGCTGGTCCCAGCCTGCAAAGACCCTTGTATGTTGGACACTTGCAATGGAGCTGGTGTGTCCCTTGTCCCATAATGCAGCCCGAAACACCAGATCTGTGCCCTATAACAGGGGCTACTACAACGCTGACTCACACACTGGCAAGAAAGGTCCCCCCTAAGGCACAGCCAAAGGTAAGAGCCAGGGTAAAGGCTGGCAGGACTTTCAGTTCAACCACGTCAAGTCCTTCCTGTTATCAGTCATCAGCCAGCACAAATCCTACTGAGGTCAAAGTTGCCTGGACACTGATGATTTGTTCCCCACACCTTAGTAAATCTTACTTTTATAATTTCAGGGGAGCAGGCTATACTGCTCTAAGAGGGTTGTACATCTTCATAGCATTACAGAAAAAAAAAAAAAAAAAAAAAAGCACCATACCCTTAAAAAAAGCCTGTAGGGGGCTTTTGAAAACTACTGATATAACGGAAAATCATTGCTAAATTAAATTTAATCAGGCTACTTGTGCTTAAAAGACTTGGGCAGATGGGTAAACAGTCAAATAAATGAACATCAGGTCGTGACCACAGCCTGGTCCACAGAAAAGTGTAGGCACACTCACAGTTGCTGTGGGTGGTGAGGTAGACACAATTTTACCATAGTCAAGTAACAGGCATTAACATATTTCGACATTTTTGCCCACTTTCATGCTTTCAAAATACCAGCCTTTATCTGAGGCATTTAAATTAGGAACTTGGTGGCCCTATGCACTGTCTGTAAAAGAAAGGAAGGAGGAGGAGGGAGAAGAGAAGGAGGAACTGCTGTCTGAAGGACAATCCAGATGACAGGCAATTGTCACTGCACTATGGTAGAACCAACTGCCTCTCACTCTCAACAAGAGAGGAAACCTTGACCAGCTTCCTAACTCTGGCACCTATGTAAAATGACTGTAATTATGCAGAATGAATCTGTGCTTTTGTTTCTCCAGACACACAAAATACAAAGGAAGCTATCACAGCTCATTCACTCTACATTTACTCTGTGTACACCACCTCCAGCTATAAAAACAACACTGTTGCTTACAAGAATCTGACAAGCCAATTTATTTAAAGAGAAGGAAAAAAAAAAGAGAAAATAGGATTAATTTTTAAATAATTAAATATTTTTGGCAGAGTCTCAAAACAGAAATACACTTGCAGCTCTCATGAAAACAGGCAGGAACAGAATGTGAAATCCAAAAACATGCCTTCCGATTATATGGCACTGTGTTGAAAAATAAGCAAAACATACTCATTAACATCTATTCTTAGCAGCCTGTCTGCTGACATAGGCTGCCCTAACCTCACTGCTTCTGTATTCTCTTCAGAGAAAATGAAATGGACTGAATCTAAAATGGGAAACAGGAATGACTCAGGCAGCCCACGTCTCCACTCAGCAAAATAATCCAAATACACCAGAAAAACTGTACTGGGTAGCTTTTGATTGAGATATTCATTACTATGTGACAAAGTCAACCAGACTTTAATCCCTTGCAGGGATCAAGGGCAACTAAAACCTAATTCAACGACTGTAACTTTGCTTTAGTGGACTGAGTATTACAACTGCACCCTGCAATTGAAGCTAAACACAAAAATTAAGTGCACAAAGCTGTATACAGACTTATACACTGCTATTACTATGGGACACTGCACCAGGAGCCCTGTTCAGGGCTTAGAACAGCTTTTTGAATTTTCTCCGGGTGGGGACAGTTTGGTTTGGTTTGGTTTTAATTTAGGTCGCTACCCCTACTTAGATAATGAAAAGATGCCCAGTTTTAAAAAGATACTGAAAACAACAGCCACTGGTGCCTTCATGAGACTTGTAGTTGATCAGCACTTCTTTAAAGTCAGGTAACTTATTTAAATGCACAGAAGGGGACTTTAATTCATTTTTAAGACAAAAGTACTGCTTGTATCAGAGCTTGTATCAGACTGTAACAAATATGATTATTTTGCAAGGCCAGAGCAAACAAGCTAAGGCTTTAGGAAGGCTAGAGTGATGAGGGACAGGTTAAATAAATGAGCATTAAAAAAATCATCTCTTCTTGGTCAACTTAAAGAACTTTGCAAACACAAACTACATCAATTTATTACAGTATCAGAATTCATTCAGCCTAGAGGGGTGAGCAAACATTAAAGACACTTTCCTTACTATTTCATCAACTGTTGCAGCAAATGCAGTTGACAACTAGAATATTTAGCTCATTGGTAGTTATCTGACAGCAAATTCCAGTAAGTCACAGAAAGCAGGAGAGAAGATTCTGCTGGCCACACAACTATATAGTAATGATATCTGCTTTAAGAAAAAATTTTACAATCCTGAAATTTCAAACCAATGTGATATAGTGAATATTTTGATTTTCAGATCAAGTGCTTACCTTGATGATCAGTTTTTTGGTTGCAATTTTCAGATGACAGTGGTTACTTGTAACAAACATTTTCATCAGTAAATAGAATACTGATTTTTCACCAGATACCTTCTCTGTCTCAGAGACATCCTAAAAGAAAAATATATTTAAATTCCCCTGGTACAGCAACACTGTACAGGATTATGTTGCACTCAAGTAGCTATGTAATATAATTATATCTGCATTCAATAAGCCAGGAAAAACGAGTACAAGGGTTTTTTAGAAAGTGGAAGAAGAGTAACAGAAACACCAATTCATACAAGGGTCCAAGAAAAACACACCTTCCTCCTCAATCATCCATTCTATTATCCCCAGGAATTCAGATTTCCTACAAGTACTGTCTGAATAAGAAACATAATTATTTAAAAGATGGATCCTCAAAGAACAAGAAAACAATGCAAGTCAAAGGGATGCTGCACACTACCTGAACATCAAATGACAATCCTTCAGCCACCTCCCCTGCTTTTCTCACTGATTTGCATTTGATGTCTAACAACCGCAACCCTCTGTAATATTGCCAGATCTGGTTTCTATCTTCTTCTGAAACCTCAGGTTTTCCAGACAAGTGGAAATGAGCAAATTCTCTCTTGTGCCTCCCTCCAAAGATAAGAAGAGCTGAAGGAACCTTGTCCAGCCCTTGTCAGGGATGCAAAAATTTCTGTCCTTGCAGAAAAACTTTTCAGCTCAGAAGGGATCCTTCACTAAAGCTAAGACTATAATTCCTACTGGTTTTACAAGAGGGTCATCTCCTAAAATGACTGGACTGGGACTAGTTTAAAACCAGGCATGTCAGCTGTAAAGATTTGAGGACAACAGGCCAAAAAAACGTAAGTCTGCCTTGAAGTCTCTTACCTGTACTCTGAACCAGGCAAATTTATTTGCAGGAAGTTCCAAAGCCACTTTCAGTATATGGTGCTGCAGAACAGAAGGGACCTTCTCTCGGAGGCCCTTTTCAGTGACAATACCTGAGGGTTGAAAGCAATGCAATCAACTTTATTTTGGTATATCTTCCTGAGATCTCAGAACACGAATCATTTAGGGTTTCAAACCACCACTGTGAGATAAGCTGGCAATCCACAAATTTTCATACCATGAGATTCCCAGACAGGCTACGAATGTTTGGCCAACCTAAGGCTGAAATCCAGCCCTTAGCAGGGAGAGTCTAACACCTGCCCCTGGCACATTGCTTGTGCATGGGAATACAGAATCTCTTCTATCAGTCTTAGCAACCCCGAGAAGCTGTGATCTACAGGAAGTTAAGAGGATGCATAAACTGGAAACCAAATACAAAATTTAAGTCAGTAACAAATCCTAACACTTAGACTATTACAGTATTTGCTATAGGCAACGGAACTTGTGTCTCTTCTCTGTACATCACTTTTATCATCTGCTCATGACTGCTATGGCATAGCCTCAGAATTATTCACCTTACAGGTCACAAAGCTGTGCAGAGACCCTCACAGTGTGCTCCAGAAATTGACCTGCTCACACATTAACTACAGTTAAGTTACATACAGAAATCAGCTGTATAAAGCTTTGTTGACAGTGTGCTTTTCATAGTCTGTGTAGTATCTTTGTGGTCCAAATCAGAGAGAGAACAATCAATTTTAAAAATCACTACAAAATCTAGTCAACAGCAAGACCAAACAATAAAACTGTTACCAGCTGTTTAAACAACTTATTGCTATAAGGTAGAAAAATATGCTGCCTTTGGAGTATGTGTTTCAATCAGGGCAAGGGGAATGAATGGCATCTGAGAGAATGAAGTTTCAAGGCTAATTTACACCATCATTTTCTACCACATCATCTTTCATCAAAATTAATATCCAGGCTCACTTCATTACATTTGTTTGAGAATGACACTTTATTTCCAGCCTGTTCAACTTTTTTATTTCATACATTCACAAAACATACCACCAAAGAGATTTCTGATTCACAAAAGGTGTCCTGCCTTTTGTCCTTTTGAAGAAAGCAGACCAATGCAAGAAATAATGGGATAAACAGGGTGTGTGATTTGGTGAGTCACCAAGTATACAAACCAATTAAATATGCTTTGACAGAGGGAGGAAAAACCTCATGCATGAGACAGTTGATTTAGAGGGGGGTTTTGTTTAAAGCCCCTTTTTTCCCTGACAGACTTTAATTAAAGCATTTACATAACTCCCATCCTTACACATCCCAGACCTGCCTAAAACACAAATAGTTGCTCTAGTTGGGTGGCCTACAGCTTTGGTGACCCAAAGACAGCAGTGATGCCCAAACAACATTTTGCTGTCTCCTCCAGTCTCAATTTTAAATGGTTATATTTTTTGTACCACAAGCAGTATTGGAGGATCTTGCCCACAGCCCAGAATTGTGGCTTATTGTCCTTGCTGCATTAAGCAGGTACAGAATGTCTTTCTTTACTTCTGCTGTATGAAGAGGAATACCCTCCATGAAGTTGACATCAGAGACAAAAATACAACAGTATTGCTAAAGTGCTTCCTGATATAGATTTTCTGCAGGAGATAATACCATACAGACTACTACTCTTCTCCCCACACACCACCAAACTATGAAAAAATAATTCAAAACACAGCAAATGGGAAAAATATACTTGAATGTTAAAAGACATTCCAGAGGAGACCAATGAATTGGTACGTGCTTCTCCCCTACCCCAAACTTTCTGTGAACTATCCTGTAAAAAAATAAAATCTGTATCATTGCTCATACGAGTTTGGAAATAATTTACTTATGTTGGATTGTTGACATAGGTCTAGGAGAATTAAACACCCAAATCTCATTAAGAGTTGGGCATACACCTTGCTCAGAAATATTAGAATTAAAATCCCATAAAGGCCAAATATTTGCAAGAATATGACACACAAAGAGGAAGACTGTAGCAGAACCTACCACTTACAACAACTAAGTGTATGAAATTTAAGAGGGCAGAGTGCCAGAACACTGCAGAAATAACAATAAATGCCAACACAATGAAGAAATTAAAATGGGTTACTTTTAGAAAATATTTCTTGCTCTGTCTACACAGAAGAGCAGACAGTCCCTTTTGCTGTGGACTTTGTAAACAGCAAGAAAAAACAACAAAGGTTATAGAAATACCCATCACATACCTTTTAGCAGCTTGCTAAAATCAAAGTTGCTCCGTGCTACCAAATGGGGCACAACCTTCTGATAAAGGCATATGACCTGAAGCAGTGCAGCTTTCAGAAACAGTGTCTCAGCATCATCTGAACCTAAACGAAGTGTTCACATGATTAGTTTCTCCTTCCTTCATACCAAGAGAGCACATTGTAAGAGTTACATTACCCAACATGACAATTACTAAGTCTATTTCCAATAGGCTTGCCTATGAAATGATCAGTTATTAACAATAAGAAACAGAAAAAACCCACAGAATCTTCAGTCTTCTTCCCCAGTATTCCTGTGTGAATACTTTTAAAAATAAATCAGCTTATCCAGTGCTTAAATTGACAGTTGTAATTTCTAATTTGATTTGCAAGTGCTCACACACATAAAACAACAGTCTCAACACTTCAATATTCACAGTAAGAATCCAATCAGTCACACTGCTGTTCAATTTAAGGCTGAACAGAAAAAAGCAAAAGGAAGGATATGGTCATGCTGCTGGTTTCTGGGGTCACTACTTTCACCTAATGCCAGGTAGGTTTGTCTGGGAAAATGCACGAGACAGTACAGTTATTTATTTATTTATTACTTCCTTCAGTTAAAGATTTCTTTCTTTCCCTTCCCTCTTTCAAAATACTACTTCCTCAATGTGACCTCTTGGCAAAACAAAGACAACAAATATCTGTATGAGCGAAACCAGTTAAGGCAGCTGTTTACTTCTTAGGAAAAGCTATCTCAGCAGCTAAATATTCCTTTAGTTTATAACATGAGGACACATAAAAGCTACATGTTATCCAATTACTAATGAAAGGAAGCAAAATAAATGGAAGGCAGCCAAAGCAGTTTTTTAACACCTACTTTTTCCCTGTTAACGGGGTCTCCCTCAGGGAGCTATGAAGAACTGGATGGATGCCATGCATAAACTTTGTTTGCCTGAGTCTCAACTCCCATTAAAAAAGAATTCTCTAGTGGCCATAGTGCAAGTAAAGCTATAACAGGTGAGCTGAGAGTAAGTGATACAGTATTATCATCCTAGTATGCAGAGAAACTAGAGAGCTACAGTACTTTAGAGGTTAGCTGTTCCGTTGGTTTCAGCAAGCACTCCACCAGTGAGAAGAGGCTTGGAGTGTCAGCGCTGACAACTCTTTTGCTGCCCAAAACCATACACAGAAGGACATGCACTGAAAAACTCTCTGCTCCAGGAAGTCCTACTGTGGCATATTCCCTGTGAAGGCCATGAAACTGGGTGTACATTTATCTTCAGTCTCTAAGCAAAACATTACAGGCTGCTAGCCAAGCTAGAGAGAACATCAAAAACTTCCAGTTCCCTGCAATGCAACTATGAAAGCAAGTCCTTCAGGAGGGACACTGGTTGTGAGAGAAGAAAACCAAAGCCTTCAACTGCAATCTCCTCGCCCACCTCTTCCAGCACTTGCATGTTTCTATTCCTGTGCTACAGCAACACAAGCATTTGTGTAGCCATAGTAAGTAACTGCTTCTAAAAAAAATGATCTCATTGTAAAATAACTGGCCAAACTAAAATCCCTCAAAGAATTATTTTTCAGGCATATCTGTTTCCCTGCCTGTTCTATTGTGTGGCTGCAAAATAAACCTCTTAGCATAGGACAATCAAGGACCGGAGGGTTAATTAACAGGGGGAACTGCAGAACCCTGCACCCAAGGAGAAACAAGCTCATTCACCAGTACATGCTGGGGGCTACCCAGCTGGAAAGCAGCTTGACAGAAAAGGACCTGGGGGTCCTGGTAGACACAAGGTTGAACATGAGCCGTGGATGTGCCCTTGCCACAGAGAAGGCAAAGCACTGCCAGCAGTTCAAGGGAGACGATCCTTCCCCTCAGCACCAGGGAAGCCATGCCTGAAGCACTGTGCCCAGTTCTGGGCTCCCCAGTACAAGAGAGACATGAACACACTGGAGAGAGCCCAACAAAAACTCACAAAGATAAAGGGACTGGAACATCTCTCCTATAAGGGAAGGCTGGGAGAGCTGGGACTGTTCAGCCCAGAGAAGAGAAGGCTCAGGCAGGTCTCATCTATATATACAAATGCCTGCAGTGAGAGTGGGCACAGCCAGGCTCTTTTCAGTGGTGCCCAGTGGCAGGACCAGAGGCAATAGGAACAAAGTGAAACACACAGGAGGCTCCCTCTGAACATCAGGAAACACTTTTACAGTGAGGGTGACTGAGCACTGGCACAGGTTGCCTAGGGAGGTTGTTGGAGTCTCCATCCTTGGAGATATTCAAAGGCCATCTGGACATGGTCCTGGGCAACCAGGTTTAGGCAGTGGGGTTGGATAAGATGTCCCTTACAACCTCAACCATTCTGTGATTCTGTATTAGCAGAAAGCCAAACTACTTAACCTCCTAGTAGCAATGGCAGCCTATTTGTCAACCTATGTTCTTAAGCAATTCTGACACAGAATTAAACTGCCCAAAGAACTGAACAAAGCAAAGGTGAATAGTAAATGCACACATGGCTTTTGGACCCTGCTGAAGTTAACGACCTTATGTGGGATGAGGACTTCACAACACCCATTCACATACATATAAGAAGGGGTAAGTCCCCCTTGCTTCACCTACCATGCTGTTCAGTGACTTCTGCTGTCTCAGTCATTGCCTTTGTAGTGGAGGTATCACTTTCCTTTTTCTCTTCTTGGCCAACATGGTCTTGTCTCCCTTGCTTCAGAAGGGACTGCCAGACTGCCACTATATTGTTCATGTCTGGTAAAAGCTAAAAGCAAAAAGAGTAAACTGCAGTAGCTCCCCTCTGTGACACAAAGCTACTGTGATAAAAATATTCGCACAATCAACACACATAAGGATTTGCTTCTCTTCACAAAGGTTGTAAATGACCTTGTACGCAACCAGAAAAATCAGTTTCCTGTGAAAAATTTATGTTTGGTTCTTCATCCTCATGGTATATTTTCAACTCAAGTGCTACTTGTCTAGTAACTTCTAACTCCAAAGTTAGTTCTAACTAAATCTGCTGGCGACAATTTACTTGAACCAGGAAGAGAATTTGCTTCCGAGCCTGCTCTTGGAATTAATTTGCAGCTCAACAGCTGTCAACATTACAAATCTGTCTCACAACAAAATGTTATTTGCATTTCATCAGTCAGTTGTGTTAGGAAAAGTAGTCTACTACCAAACCAGTTATTAACACCTTTTAATCCACAGTCTTCCCCTCCCCTTACCCAAAGACACTATCTCATGGCTCCCAGGCTACAACTACTGGGGGGAAAAGTGCAGAGAAGTAGTTACCTGCTGCAAAATGACTCATGTCAGACCCCAATTTTCTTTTTTATTTTGTACCTTGCTGATGGCTTCTCTGTACAGCTGTACAAATTCCTGCATCATTGATAGTGTGAAGATTTCTGACTTTTGCCAAGTTTCTTCATTCAAACAGTATTCAATATTCTTCAATGCTCTTCTCAGAACCATTGATATGAGTGACAGTATGCTGTGCTTCACTACTGTGCTGGGTAACTAAAAGGAAGTTGAATTAATGATATTTCAGTGCTTTCCCTTATGCTTTGCACGTAATCTGTACTCTGAATATATGCTAAAATTTGTTAACAAATTATTTCCTAAACATTGGCTTGCAGAAAAGAATCTGTAGGTTTTCAGATTCCCAGCCTAAACAACTAGTGAGCATTGGCAGAACTGGTGCTTGAGAATGGCTCTTGGAAGCAGTATCAATGGGGTTTAATTAATTTTCCAGTGCTTCCCCAAGCCATATTTATGCTGGGACAGACAATATAAAATGTATGTAGTCAACCAACTTAAAAAACGGGGTTTTTTTTGACAGAAAAATCCACTGACATACTATAAACTACTCTTACATTTAGTCCTTGGGTGAACATTATTTTATTGCACACTGCAGGGACTGTTGTTACCATCACCATAGAAAGCAACCTGGGAAGAGGAATAAACTCCGAAGTCTTAAAAGAATTTGAGATCTCTGGTTGAGCCTCATAGATCTGAAATAAAAATAACAATTTAATCAACATTGATTAGTCCAGTAGAAAACAGCTTCTTCTGGGGAGCATTTCACAGAGGAGTTCTGACTTGTCAAAAGTAATGACAGCACTAAACACCAATTTTTACACAGAAATGCTACAGAGCACCCCCCAGGCTCCTATAAGTAAACAGAACATCTGTATGCGACCTGCATCCCTACTAAAGGCAACCCCTTTTCAACAAACAAGACTACAGATCCTTCTTGCCCATTTTAAGCTAAACAAAGAGGCTGAGGAACACTCAGAAAGGACAAAAGGTTTTTCTAGCTGAGCTTCAATGCTGCTGCTACTCAAAAAACATTATCATGATGCTTTCCACTGTCTCCTATACCAATTCCTTTTTTCTCCGTTTAGTTAAATGTTTATACAGCCTCCTGCTCCCAGTATAGCTTTTTACAGAAAGACCTTTCAACTCACTCTATGTACACACATTTTAAAGCAGCTGTGGCTCATTTTCCTCAGCACCCATAGAAAACAGGATGCCATTTTCCCCCCCTCTCCATTTACCATCTTCGACATTTAACAGCATCCTGTTGCTTCTTTCCTAACATACCCATGGTAATTGATGGTGTTATTTCAGAACCATTAAGTCCTTCCTGTTTAGCTCACTTAAACCTCAGTCACCTAACTTCCCCACTGCTGGACTGGTTTGTTTTTAAAATCATCATTTATGAAATATTATGTCTGTGTGCTTTCCCGTGATTTTAATAAACTCTAAAGCACTGTGCATTTACAGCTGTGAACACAATACATCTTCAGACATGTGAGTTTCCTCTGATACAGAACAGCTGCTTCTGAAACAAAAAACACCCACTCCCTGATCCTCAGCTTAGGTCCTCTAAAAATCAATGAAATTTTGTCCTTTGTCACTAGAAGACCCCAGATAAATAAATTAATTCAGAGTTAGTTTATACCTAACATGGCCACACCACAGGCTGGCCTGGCTCTGTACTGCGCAGTACCCAACAACTGTAACAAAATTTCCATAGGAATGGCATTATGATATCTATCTGTAATAAAAGCAATCAAAGGCAGGATTACCAATCTACTACCAAATTCCTTGGCTTGATAACTTCTCTGCAGGCCAGGAATGTTTGACTTTACCATCTTTCCTCTTACAATTTTGTGTAGTTCTGCACTACTGTTTAACAAAAACTACTTTGATTTTTGGAGAGGAAAGGAAGTTTTGGAATTGCATATTTCTGTGAAGAGGTGATGTGCATCATTCATACTCTTACCTTTCTGAGTAACTTCATATTGTCCATCCAGGCAGACTTCTGTCGGGGAACAAAGGAATACTGGGTCTCCTTAAAGTACCTATTCAATAAATCTGGGCATACTTTAAGAATATTCACCACGAGATCAGCAACCATTTCATCTTCTGTTGCAGTTTTTAAACCAAGCAGAAAGTGCAGAAGCACCACATTTCCTCCTCTATTAAAGACAAAGACACACTTTCAGAAAGAAATTGTTATTTCAATACTTTACATGTGATGCTAACTCTGCAACTCCTCTAACTGTTGCTGGGATAAATTCAAGGCAAGACCTCTCACACTGCCGGTATAATTTCTGAGTTTATACTCAGAAAAGTAAGAACATGAATTTACCATGTTTCCTGCATGACAAACATTAATTACTTTTAATTAAAAACATAATGTTTTGGAAATATTCAAACCAAACTTCACAAAAGTAAAAATGTAGAATTAAAGTTTTAATATTAGACTTGGAAGTATTTTCTGTGGTCTTCTGCCCTTTTTTTTTTTTTAAGTTTTCATCCGTATGTCCCTAAACAAAGTAAGAATACTGCAGATACCAGACAAATACCAGTTAAAATTTTGCTCAAAGCAAGAAACAACCTGCTCTAGCACTGCTCAGTATTAGTACCTGCCACTACAATCTAGTATCTTCTTTGCCCAGCTAATGTAATGAAGCACAAACTCACCCAAAAAAAATCCCACCATGGAATTACAAGGGTCTCAATTATTTTCTCTAGCAGTCATAATCTTAGTGCACATATATTTTAAATAGTTAGTAAATGGAAACAGTAGGGTAAACAGGTGCTTCTAGATTAGGGTTGCAGGCCAAATTCTGGCACTAATGGAATCCATGTCAGCATTTTGCCAAAACCTAGAATAAACCACATCTGGTTCTACAAAACGTAAATTAGACTAGGTATTTTACCACCATCTGGTTAACATTGCAGTTTTGATGTTTTATTGTCACATTAAAAAAAATAAGTATCTATGCTTCAAAATCACACCTTACAACAAAAGACTTTCTATCTAGTTAGATATGGCTCAAAGAAACACAACCTTCGCCTAAGCTCCTATGAACAGGCAGAGCACTCTCTACTCTAGTACACAGAGTATAAGGAGATCCAATAGTTTGATCTTGGGAAGTTAACAATGAAAACAACAAAAAGCCCAACTTATTTCTTACATCTGCCACAGAAGAAAGAGATGGAAGCAGAACCCCATAAAGTTACTTGCAAAGGGAAGGGTAGACAAGGTAACTACTGAGGTCTCTCTTGTTCCTAGCACAAAGTTCACATACAATCTCAGCCGTCTAGTGACTTACTTGCCAGAAGTTCCAAGACTTGGATCATAGAAAGTTATACCATGTTTCAGGGAGCAGCAGAGGTCCATTAAGAAATTATGAACAAGTTCCCGTACCATCATCCTTCCCGCCTCTTCAGAACCTTGAGACACCTATAAAAATCAAAAAGGAGTAAAAAAGGCATATGCCTTTGGGTATCACAGAAGGAAAATCTTACACCAATTTCACTCCAAATTTTATGAAGCTCCTTTTACAGAAATGCTAAAACAGTTTGGCTTTTGTTCAGATTAACAAGTTTCCATTTCTGTACTAGACACATTAAATATTACAATACTTTTGGTATCAAGGAAAGCAAACCTCAAAAATTTAGGTACATATGTACTACCTGCAGAGCATTACTGACTTAGGGCATTTGCTAAGCCGTCAGACAGGAAAAGACAGCGAAAAGTCAAGCTAAAGAAAAGTAGTGATATAAAACTTATTTAAATAGGGCAAGGCTATCCTGGGACTTTGAAGAATCTAGTATTTAATCTGAAATAACCAACTTTTAACCGTACAAGCCAGGTTCACTATAAGGAAGTTCAGAAAGACAAAAAAAAAATAAAAAAATAAAAAAAAATCACTGAAGCCTTCAGCATAAAGCATGTGAAACAAGCATGCGTATGTTTTTTGGGCCAGTTTGGCAGAAGATGTAACTTTAATATCAAGCAAGAAGGGCAGATAGCTGACAATGCACTGAACACGCCAACACTTCCAGGAAAGGTGAGGCATCAACGCCATTACAGTCACAACCAGGAGCTGTGATCTGTTCCAAAACTTGCAGGCTGCAAGAGCTGGGAGGAGGGGGAGGGGCGGGGCAGGGGGTGGAAAGGCAGGACACGGACTAGGAGTTACAACGAAACAAATTCGTAGACCTTTAAATCCGCAGGGCTGACATCAGTAATCCCATTCCACCGGTAAAGTGAAGCAATGTGAATCAACATTTCCGCAGTGAAAAAGCGCACCTTCTGAGTTTTGGTGATATTTTTATTTTGAACCACCTGAAAACAATGAGAGAAAAAAACCACAGGCAATTCTAGTTATTGCAAGTTATCACAAAATAATGGCAAATTAGCAGCACCATCCTCCTCATACACACACAGCTCACACTCCTCACTACAGCAGAGGAAAGTTCTGCCTGTGCTGTTAACAATGCTTTCACACATAGGAGCATGCGAAAGAAGTGCTCCACCTTGGTATGGTTGAAGCCATAGGACTCTACCAACTTCTACACACTGCACGTGCTCGACAGGACAGGCTTTCAAGTTCAACTAAAGAGCACAGAACATATTTTGAGTAGCACAGCCACAGACTCGGATCATGGAAACCTGATCAGACCTGGCAGAGATAATAGAGCTTGCTACAAAAGACGTTTGAATGAAATGGAAAACACAGTGAAGGAATTTCTCAACAGTTCTACTGCATTCTCCTGTCCGCAGTTTTTTCATTTCTCATTTTCCTTGCTAAACTGAAGCAGTCATACAGTGTGTTAGATATCCATACATGATGTATGATTGCCAATGGGAAAAAGCTTCATTTAGAAAACAGTTTCAAGGAGGTTTATTTTACATTTAAATGGTTTTTTTCTTCTTCTAAGGGTATTACAACAGAACAATGAAAAAATATTTTTGGCTTTAAATTGTCAGTTGTGAATAGCCCGAGTGTGAGGCAGGCTCTTAGAGTTAAACTCTAAATTTGAAACTATTTTTTCTTCATTCTCTCAATTAGTCATACAACAGCACGTGCAACATTGCTACAGTTCACTACAGTAATTCAAAACATAAGTTCAAAAATCATAGATATTGGAACTAAAAATACTTTTTTAAATATTCTTATAGAAATAAAATAAATCTCTAGTGCAGTTGCTGTACCCACAGCAGCAACAAGCCGGTGCATCACAGTGAAAGAAGCACTGCCACACTTAGAAGCTAACCAACAACAGAGCACAGGAAAGGCAGTCGAGAGTAAACCAACTCTCACACCTTTCAGCAATTCCTGCTTTCAAGTTTTTTGTCTCAGCACTCTGTATCACAAGGTTATTTCTGTCTGCTATGAAAGAACCAGAAAAAAAACAACTTCAAGGAGGGGCAGACTTACCTCTCCAATAGTACTTTGTGATAGCAGATGGAATGTACCCTTTCTTTTTCATAGAAACTTCTCTGATCTTGGGAAGACAGTTTCATAAGACTTTCCTTTTCCTCTACCCCACTATGAAATACCTTTGACCAAATTATCTCCTGCAGCAGAAACCTTGCCATCCCAACGGTAAGCAAGTCCAAAGAACAGCTAACCAGGACCACAGGATGCAGCCTCAACAGAGCCCCGCCAAAACTGGTTGGGGAGTGGTACCACACACCCTTTGACTGCAACCAGATAGTTCCTAGGAACCCCCTTTCATGTCACAGTCCCCATACTAAAAATCACACAAAATCTTTTTTCTCCTGGAAAGAAGATTGCATGCCATTACCTAGCTCAGAGCTAACAAAACTACTCAAATCTAGCTGACCTCACCATTTTGGTGACTTCCTTTAAAAAAGGGCATTGGAAAAGCATAACAAGCTTTGATCTGGAAACAGTAATACAGTCAAGTTATCAACCTCCAACAAATATCATCAGTAATGGACACACTGGCAAACTTCCAGCAGCAGCGGCAGCACAGTACCAGCATCTTAAAGAGTTGTATGTTTTATGAAAAATTACTGCAAAACTGTTTCCAGCAGCAAAGAAAATAAAAAATGAGACAATGCAGTTTCAGGGGTATATCGTACCTTAGTTCTCAGTGTGGAAAGTAGAAGATTGATGGTTGAAACTTTGTCTTCCTTTATTTCAGAACGAAGAATATCTGGAATGAAATCTAAGAAGACATTTCAAATGTTAAGTGAAAACATGAAAGCTATTTTCATACTGAAATGCTTCAGGGAATTCATACCCATTTCTCTTCAATGTCATATTATTTACCTTACTGTTACATTTAAGAATAAACCAAAAGGCTGCAATCAGAGTTCAGAAGGGTGACAAGTCTGTAACTACAGTGATGAACAAGTAATGCTGCCAAACCTACTCTTATTGTAACTAGCTGATTTGCCAGCCTGGTTATTAACACTTATTGCAACAGTATCTGTCAATTTCAAATATATTTCAGGCCCCAATGTGCTATGCAGTATTTAACCTGAGTAAATGCCTAGCCTTTCCAATGAAGAACTCACAGTTGTTCTGCTGAGTGATTCTCAAATGTTTGGAGGTTACATCTCCAACTACATGCATCATCTTTTGGCTCACCCGTGCATCCCAAAGTTAGAGAACTTCAGTTTATAGAGAACTTAAGTATCTTAAAGGGGAATGAAAGCCAGCTGTGCTGACTAGATCTAGGCGTGCACTACCACTCTCTTTCCTTAAAGAACGTAAAAACTGCAAGCAATTAAAAGAAATCCACAGCCCCCAGGGCAGCATGAACAATAGAAGTAAATAATTATGGCCTGTTCTCTCTCCCCTCACTGTGGAAGAAATGAATTGCTGCAGGCTAATGACAACTTTTTTTTTTTTTTGGTAAGGATTTCTAGATCCCCTCTGAATTCTTTCATAACCTTACCAAGGGTTGCAATTCACAACTTGAGAAACATCAACAGTAGATTTCAAATCACTAAAGTCAAGAGAAGTTTTACATTAACTTCAGCACATAAGGGATCAAGTATTAATAAGTATAAGTAGGATTCAACTTTCTGGAGTCTCTTCTTTGCCAGTCCAGTTTGACCTCCTTCCCTAAGAGATATTGGTGTAATACTCCTGGACTGCACTCCCATGTAATGCCTCCATAAGGGATGCAAAGGACATTACACTGGTCTCCTGAATCACTGACAAAGAGCAGTCTAATGGAGTACACAACAACTGTCCTGCATGAGGACAGAAAGGACACTAAAGTACACACAATCTTTAAAACTCAAAAAAAAATAAAATTAATGCAACATATCCACTGTTACTGTGCTACAGGCAAGGCTGCAGGAAAAAACTCCATGAAATTTTTGGAGCAAAAACTCCATGAATTTTTTTCTGCTTATTAACTATATGGCCTCAAAGTTATATTTACCTTGTCACCAATGGCTTTCTATTCTTGCAGTGTTTGCAGATAGCAAGCATTATTCTCAAGAAGAGGCACTCACTAGAATACTGAAGAAGTTTTAAAGCTTGTCAGGTAATAAGATTAGAAATATATATTTTGTATCTTATTAGCGCTGTTTAACTGATTTACATTTTTAATTACCTCACATTTATTATCATCTATAAAAGACTCTGCCTTAAAAAAAGAAATACAAGAATTGTGAAGTACCTTTTAGTTCCAGCACGTGTGTCAAGATTGCATTGTCACCAGCAATTAAAAAGGAGAGAGCAAACTGAATATAGGCCATACGAACATCAGTTCTCCCCTAAAAAAGATGAGAGGCACTAGTAGCATACAGATTGTACACAACTGCAAAATTAATACCACAACAATTAATTATACTTGTAAGTACCATAAACACATAAATTAAACAACTTCTGTAAACATGTTGGACATAGCCACACACACACTTACATGCAACACATCCACCATATATTCATTTGAGAAACTTAATGCATTAAGCAGGTAACGGTCTGTTAGTTAACATTAAAAAGGAAGGTATCCTAGTTCACATATTTCTCAATTCTCAATATATGAGATAGGCTGTAAATAAATTAAAAAAACATTAACAGTAGTTCCCTGCCAAACCCTGTACACACATCACTCAACATCCTCACTTCTGGATGCACCACTGGGTACACTGGACAATTCACAAAAATACTCAAGAACAGTAATGACAGTAGTGCTGCTGCCATTTCTTACTATACAGGCTTCCAGAGCAATGCCAGCCTTGGGGAATCTTGCAGCTTGTTGCCATCTCGGAGCTGCAGTACATTACACTCATCTCTCAGCTATCACAGCTGTGCATGGAGCTACCCAGGTAAACTTAGAACAGCTAAAAAAAGGCCCTTTAAAAAGGGGCTAATTGTTAGAAAACTACAAATTCTGGCACACTGGAAGCAGTGAAAACTTTGCCTGGAGAAGGATCATAGAATATGAACAAAAAATCATAGAATGGTTTGGGTTGGAAGGGACCTTACAGATCATCTAGTTCCAACCCCCCTGCCATGGGCAGGGACACCTGCCACCAGACCAGGTTGCTCCAAGCCCCATCCAGCCTGGCCTTGAACACTTCCAGGGATGGGGCACCCACAGCTGCTCTGGGCAACCTGTGCCACCACCCACACAGTAAAGAACTACTTCCTAATATCTAATCTAAATCTACCCTCTTTCAGTTTAAAACCACTACCCTCATCCTATCACTACCTTCCCTGATAAAGAGTCCCTCCCTGATTTATAATTTTTGAAACTTACTGCACAAAATCAAATTGTGTGTAAAAATGCCTGAAAGAAGATACTGACTAGCCTAAGCATAAGGCAGAAGCAACTCATGAAGGGTTGAAAAAATAAATAAAGAGAAAGAAATGAGATTTTGCTGTAAGCTTTGGGCCTGATATTTTTATATTAAAAATTCACCTCTGATAACCAGTTGTGGCATCATAATTTCACTGAAAGCTGAGCAAGACCTTTAATCCATTTTTGGAAACTTTCGTCCTTGTAGGTTACTTGCATTATCTAACAAGTTTGTGGTCAAAGGCTACATCCAAGCATTTAAATTTAAGGGGTGGAGGTACTCCTAAAGACAGCTTCTGCAGAAAGGTCAAAAATCATGAGATCTGGCATTCTACAAGATGGTTTGAGGGAAAAAGGTAAGTGTTTGGGGTTTTGCCTTCTACTTGTCTGTTTTATATATAAAGTCTCATTTGTTACCGCAGATGGCACAAACCCAACACAAATGTACACACTCATTCTGCAAGTCATCTTTAAAACCTAGAAACAATGTATCAGCATTGGAAATACCAGACTTACACCCTTACATTTGGAATAACTTATAAATATTCTTGTTCTAAAACACTGCTTCAGGTCAACTCTAATTATTTTTAGCAAATGGACAGGAAACAAGAAATAAAGTTCTTTTTGGAAAAAGAGGGGTGAGTTTATCTACTCACTCACATACCCTCCTTCGGGATTTGCACCAAGAGATTGTTTAAAACTCTTGGTTATATTTTTAAATGCAATTACTCTGACTGTACTAGTACTGGGCAAAATCTTCTCTCCATTAAAACAACTGCAGAACCTCCAACTTCCATTTATTTCAGTGGGACCAAAGTCTAATCCTTGCACTGGAAAAAAGACTGAGCTCTTCCCAAACACATCACTGAATAGTTTTCAAAAGTTTACTATCACTTTCACTCCGTTTCAGACAAGGGTAGCCCATAGAAACTACACATTTATATTTCACCACAGCTTACTAGAAACAGTAAAGGCACTTCAATGTGTTGCAGTAATTCTACAAAGCACTGCAGAAACAAGGTTATCCTGAGGAGCTCAGCAACCCTGACAAGATGAGAAAGAGCAGCATGGGATGGAAGGCAAAGCAAGCTCCACCTCAAGGGTGCACACCACCCCTCACACTATTGCAGATACTCAGAAATATTCCCTGGAGATTTCCTATATAAGTAGATGGGAAGCTCTTTCCCCACAGATCAGTTCTGCTGCCAATTAGAAACAATCAAGAACTATTTCAGCTTGACACACGACAGGAAGGGAAGAGGTAACTTACTACAGACAAAAATGCAGCAGACCAGCAATAGCTTAGTTTTAAATACTTGGCAGAAGAAAACTGTTGGGAGCCATGGCATAGCATTTCATGGCACACAGCAACTTGATTTACCTTCTTACATCTTTTTTTCAATAATCCAGGCAGAAATTTATTATTGAAATCAAAATGGCTAAACACATCCCTTGCTGAATCTGGCCCCTGAGCCACCATTGCTGACAACAGGGTAAGGCACAGTCGGCTCATCCTAAAATGAAATGCAGAGGAAAACCTGCAGGTTATTTCCTGGATGACAGTTATACAACCAACCAAATCAAGATATTAAAATTTAGACCTTTTTCCTGTAAAAGAAATGACCCCACTCCACCTCCAATATCCACCCAAGCCCTCAGGATTTTCAGGCATGAAGAATTTCTAAGTCAGTCCCAACACAAGCAACCAAGACAACCAGTAGGAAAGCATCCCTGATCATGCAAAGCTCTCACTGCAGTTGATGGGACCTTTAGATGAATATGTAAACAACCATTTTAATGGCAATCACAACACAGATTTAAGCCAAACACAAAGGTCATTCCTCTATTCACAAAGAACTTTGGTTGTCTGTGAATAGCCTATTTCTGCAAGCATGCATCTTGGACAGAGCCCCCAATCCTGTAAACGTTTATGTGTCTGCCACAATCAGGTCCACAGGAGCTACAGCCGATGCTGAAGTTCCAGACGCATTACAGATAGCATAGGCTGAAGACTGAATTTTTTGTGTTTTAGCTGAGTGACAGAGGTTTTCTTCAGTTTAAGTATGAAGCATGGCCTTGTCATGAACTAAATTCCATTATCTACACTCGGTTTTGATTCTTGCTCACTGACCACTGGGAAAATTTGCCTGAGAAAACAGAAGAGAAGTTAAACCAACAAAAAACATCATTTCAGGCAGTGATGGCAACTGGGAAAAAGGGGAAAGGGAAGAAGGGAAAAGGGAATGTCTGTTTATATTCTTCCCAAAAATTAAGCTGTAATGAGAGGCTGGATATTCACCTTATAAAGTAGATTAAAAAGAAGAAAGTGCCAAAAATTAACAACTCATAAATTCTTAAAAGTTTGCCATTTATTTCAATGGGAACATGACAGAGCTGTTAGGTACAAGTCTGCAGACCTCCATCACCTGAACAGCCACTACCCATTAAGGGGTTTGGAATCTGTCCCTCATGTTGCAGTCATGAACAATCTGTAAGAAAGCCGTAGATTAAAGCAGAGATCCCATTTGGACATACCACCAAATAAAATCCCTTTGCACATCAAAAAGGTAGCACAGAAAAAGCAGAACATACATAACAGAATATCATCAGAAAACTGAAGCCTTCTCTATGCAGGTTCTGGAAAGATTTCTCCAAAAGCAGTGATCTTTAAATGCTTAAGAAGAAGCGTAGATCTTGCATAGTTTCAAAATTTATTTAAAATATACCTATCAACCCATGTTTGGGATTCTATGTACAGCTAAAATGCTTGTTACAATAAGATCAACTGAGTGGTACAGGAGGCATGGTTGTGCTCAAGAACTGGAAAGCAGAAAACGCTTTTCTAATTCTGGACTGTTCAAAGACTAAAAGAAAAGTCATTGACCCTAGACAAGTAATTTCCAGTCTGTTTCTTTCTCTCCCTTCTTCTTCCTCCCCCGTTTGTATTAAAATGTCTCTGGCCACTTGGAACTTCTCTCACCCTGTCCATGGAGCACAAGAAATTGTTGTTTAAGACTGGACTAAGTAACACATCAGTGCTTCAATCAGGTTAAAATGGCCTTAGACTGAACAGACAGGAAAAATCAGAGGAAAAACCATTCTAAAAGAAAAAAAACCAAACTACTATAAACATGGAAATCTGACTACAAAAAATACAAGGAAATAAAAGACTCAAGAGCAGCTCTTCTTGCCATCACAAGATAGACTGCTCAGCCTCTGTGAACTATGAGAAAGCTGGTCCTATCTGTTCTATGTAGCACATTTCACTTCACAAACCAAGAAGCACTGAAATAACAGGGCTCAAGGTATCATCCACTTTACCTCTCACTAGGATAGGCACAACCAATGAAAACTACAGCCTCAGGGAAGCATCATATAGCCTTTGACTGTGTATTGTACCAAAGCTTCCACCTTGCAAAGACTTTCACATGCAATTATTCTATGAAATGTCATCAGCATTATTAAATAAAAGTGGATTATTAGCAATAAGGCAAGCTGAATTTTGCAACATCTTATACACATGTGCAAGAGCCATACAGCCCCTCACGATCAACTAACAAGAGATTCTCCATAACAGAAGCCTTACCTGTGATTTTCAGAATACAAAGCAGCATAGACCAATCTCATATAGGAATGAATCAACTTTTTGACTATGTTCATTCCCACAACAGAAAAATGGGAGAGGTCACTGGCTGTCCTCAGTAAAATGGCTTCTAGAGCTTGAAAGATTAACAACATCTGTAAGACACAGAACTATGTTAGTATCTGCCAGTGTCAGGTACAGTTTGAATGATTAGCTGAGCAAACAGTAAACTGTTAAAAAAAGAGTAACCCCACCATAAGAGGAAAGCTTCCACATATGAAGCTGGAATTAGCTTCTGAATTCTCTCCAAAATTAATGCTTCTTGGATTAGTTCTGAAAGTGCAAATTTTCAAGGAAGCCCCTATACAGATGCTACATGAAAGACCAGAGAACCACTGGAGGTCAGCTGACTCCTCTTTTCAGTTGCTTAACTCATGCAATTCAGTAGTCAGAAGGGATAACTTCTGCTAGAAGACCAAGCCAACATGCTGACTGAAGGCCTGTACAATCCTGTACACATAAACTGAATGTAAAAAAGAGTCCTTCCTCACCTGTGAACTGAGGCCTGCATGCATATGCATGATTTATCTACATATGCACAACAGCTGCTTCTGGGGATGCAAACACAGACTGCACTGCAAATCTCAGTACAGGCTGATGGATCTAAAAAGGCCCTTTTCAAGCTGGAGACCAAGGCCTAGGGCTAATGAACCAACTTTAAGAGACAACTGCTATTAAGTGGACAATGAAATGTGCTGGAGAAAACCATCTGAGCTCCTTCGCTCTTGAATTGACTCCTAGATGAATCCAGAGTCCACACAGCACTGGAACTGTATTCATGACATGTATTAGCCTCTCTTAGTAAAAGGGTCTTGAAGCAAGCATGTCATCCAACATGGCAAAGATTATCATCACACTGACAAAAATCATAATTTAAGGCAAGGACCAACAAGTGAAGGTTAAGAACACTATCCAACTTTATGTTGTAAGCAGACTTAAGTTAATAATGCTCCCCCCACAGTGGAAAAATAATATTAATTCCTATTAATTATACGAGAAAAATGAGGTCAACTCTACCAGTGGCTTCTTAGAAATACTGATGTATGAGGGAGATGTCTAGTTATCTAAAAATAATTACTTTCACTGGACTCGGTTTTTTTGCTTGCTTAACTGCTTCTGTTGACCCTCTTATTTCATAGATGGTCTTTTAATAACATTTTGAGAATGTCAAGAGCTTGGTTTTGGCAGGACTGCTGGTTGTGCATATCATTAAATCCACGAACATCTTTGCACTGAAAATGGCATTTCCCACTGGATCAGTGCTTCTGCCATTGTGACTTCCAGGGGGGGAGAAACCACCAACGAACCAACCCATACCAAATTACCAAAGCTATTCACGCTGCAAAACATTTATTCGGCAGCTCCTCTCCCAGTCGGGATGCACAGTGAGAGGCATTACACTACAACACCCACGGCAAGCTTACCTCGCCTTCAGGCTTCCTTTCTCCATCCAGAAGTTTGAATATTTCAGCACACTCCATGGAAATTTTAAGGTATCCCTCCACGACATCGTATATTTCAGGTGATGGCAGCGTCTTAGCAACGGAGACGAAGGTCTCCAGACCTGCAGTGACAGAGCTTCAGGCGGGGAGCCACCGCTTCGCCTGTGACACGCCACGAGCCGCCCCCAGGGCCCCGGGTCGGCGGCGGGCCCACGCCGCGCGGGAGCAGCACGTGCTCGCGGTACCGTAACCGCAATCGCCACCCTCAGCACCGCCGTCATGGCCACGACGTCGCTCCGGGGCCAGGAGAAGTCTCCAGGGTCCCCACGGAGCACGCCTTTACCTCAGGACCGCACTGCACCGCCCGGCACGCCGGCCGGCCGCCCCCCGCCCGGCCCGGCCCGGCCCGGCCCGGCCCGG
>JAVJGJ010000014.1:73965508-74025608 GCA_035590215.1 Microhierax caerulescens
GGGGGGGGGGTGCGGGCTCCAGAGAGGTCGGGTGGGGAAGGGGCGTGAGGACTTGAGCTGTCGGTTGCTTCTCAGCTGCGCGGAGGGAAAGGCGTGCGTGAATCGGCCAGGGCCTGACCAAAAGTGCGTGGAAGTCCCTGGAAAGATTCCCACTTTCTCCTGGAGACTTGGAGTCGGGCCCTGAGCGAGCCGTCCTCCGCTCCGGTAGCGAGCGAACGCTGCGCGCCTGTCCGGGAGGGCGCTTCGCCTGGCCGCGCTGGGGTGAGAGGGTCGCGCCACAGCGAGCAGGGGTACCAGCCGTCCCTCAGCAGTCACTTGCGCGACCGCTGCGAGGGTGCGGCATCGGTGCAAAACGAAGTGACTGCAGAAAACGGGAAGAATGTCCCTTGTTCCATCAGAACGAAGCAGCAAGCTGTCTTTTCTGCTTGAGAAAACTCCGCTTTTGTAACTTTTCTTGTGCTCCAGGACATCTCGCTGCAGTTAAAAAAGTTATTTAGAAGAGCAGTGTCCCTCCTTTCTATATTTCACAGTAGGCAAAGCATATTCCTGGTGATTGCAAGCTTAAGGAACTACATTTAGGTCAGAAAGCAAACCTTACCCTTAATAAACAGCAGAGCCTTCCAAAAGCCAGTTGAGTGCACTGGACCAAAGTTAACATATAATTAATAGTCGAAATGTGTTGTTATGTATATTAATATAGGTCGTGTTAATGCAGTTCAAAATGCTGGTAATGGTTCTGTAGAAGCTATTGTCTCAGCAAGAAGGAAATACCATTTGTGATTTTATTATTGTGCCCGGCTCTGTAAGCCTGAACTTTTCTAAGCAAGCTACCACCACATATAAAAATCAGAATGGTATACTTGGATAAACAGTGTTTCTCCTATTTGATTCCTTTCACATGTAGAAGGCTTTTAAATCCTTGCTATCTCATTTGTTGGTATTTTTTTGGCTTAACTGCTGGCTTCTAGATGTTAGTTTTGGAATCACATGGTAGTTCTCAACAAGAAAATAAATGTTAAAAATTTCCCTTTCAAATAGTCACTGAGTTAAAAAAATATCCCCCTAGTTTATCTAGGAAAGTTCCTCTCACAAAAGTCCATTCACTTTTCAAATGAAGTTATTTAGATAAGGTTATCCCAGATACATTTCAGAAGTCCAGCAGTGTTCAGCATTCATTGTGCATTGAACTTTCCAAATAGATAGAATGACGAAGGAAAAATCTCTGTCTCACCACAGGTATCAGTATTAAAAATGTCATGCAGTCAATTCAGTAAATAACATGTAGAAAACAAAATCAGATTCCAAAATTCTTGCCAAACTGGTAAGTTTCCAGGCCTGAACAAATTCTGCTCGCATTTACTTTTTACTTTTAACATGGAAATTAATCCAGAGTGACAGAAAACTCCGAAATATTATTAAAGCCTTTAAAAAAAAAAAGGTATCCAGAGCACACAGAGAAGTTTTTAGCTACCTACTAAAGTGGGTGCTGTGGGCCAGGAGCTGTCAGCCGTAAGGTGACACCCTCCAGTGCCATCCCCAGCCAGTTTACTACCTGTTAAAAGAATTGCAAGCAGCTCCCTGACAGCAGCTTCAAGCTGGGCTTCTAGCATTGCTGAATTTCCTTATTTGCCTCCTTCCTCGGCAGGAACAGCGACTTGATTTTCATAAGCTTTGTTGAATTTACATGAAAACAAATCTGCCCTGTTTAAAGGGGCAGTGCCCTGCAGCTGCCAAGGTGCAGGCGGCTCCTGGGGGATTATCCTGAGGGATAAGGAGTGGGGATCTGGCTCCCCCTGCTTTACCCACCACCTGCGCTTTCACTCTTCTGAAAAGAATCAGGTCTAACCCTGCCCTTCTGAGAGTAAAGCTTCCAGGCGGCAGGTTATAGGTTTCTGTGTGTAGCCTATGTCATAGCAGAAGGAACAGAGCTCTGCACCTTAAGTGTGTTCTGCATGATTTGATCTGGTACTGGGAATTGAGTGCACAGAGAACTGGAAGGCCAGTTGCTAAAACTTTTCCTCCTTTTCACAGCTTTCAGGCTTTTATATGCAGTTTATCAGGCATGTACTTTTTTGGGTCATTGCCTTTTCCGCTCTCCAGGATCAGATGTGTGTCTCCACCATCAGATCTCTACCTCAGCAGCCCAAACTCTCTGTGTTGTGTTCCCCCTGCCCCCCACCCCCTTCAGACAGCTTTCTACAATCACTTCCCAGAGTGCTGTCAGATCACAACAACTGCACGTGTAATCTTTGCTGTTTGCTTTATATGTATTAAATGGTGCTAGCAATTCTAACCTGCCCCGAGTCCGTTCGTTAATCACGAGATGTAGCTGCTTGCTTGTAACAATACAAATATGACCCCTCTTGGGATCTGTGTGATAAGTTGGAAGAGAGAGCAGAGAACAGTGTATGTGGATAGTGAAGGGTTATTTTTTTTTTATTATTATGTTTGACTTGTATTTATTTCCCTATTTAAAAAACTGTAGTCATTTTTTATGGATCATTTAACTGAACAGAAGCAGTGAAACTAGTACAGTATTTATACTTCCTTTTTGTAAGAGAGAGGTTGGCAGCTGTGGCTGCAAATTTCTTTGGTTATTGCAGGTCTGTTGCTATTGTGGTCTTGTTACTAGTCTTGTCCTTCTAGAATGTAGAGCTGCAGGTTCTTGTTCTCATAGGTTTCAGTCCAAATTTTAACAATGACAAAAAATATTTGTTGGTGGGTTTTGTTTTGGGTTGTTGTTGGGTTTTTTTGAGACATTTCTTCACTGTACAATAACATTCCAAGAACTGGTATGTGAATTGGTATTTTCTGGAGAGAAAAATGTTCTGAAACAAGACTCCAGAAGCAGTTCTAAATCAAACTCTGTGAGGAGGACTCGGTGTCAGTGAACAAAATTAGTTTCTCCTTTTAATAACAGGAGATAATGAGGTAATGTTGATATAAAGAATACTTAAAGATCTGCATAATCTATTCTCCTTTAGCAGTTTGGTGGCATCAAAGAACATATTAATTGCACTGGTGATTGAAAGTGGAGGTTTGCTGTGAGATCTGCAGTCCTCCATGTGATTAATTTTTAAAAGTGGAATCCAAGCATTTATGCCCAAATTTGAAACTGAAAGCTGAAGATTTGGAAGAAGACAGAGATAGTCCACAGTTCTTTCCTTAGATCTTCATGCATATTGGTTTGATCCTACAGCTAGAGATTTTTCTTCCCCTCATGCCTAGTCTTCAAAACACATCAAACTCGCCTTTTCACTAAAATATTTATTCATGTCCACAGTTTCATTCCTACTTGACAAAGCTCTGTCCTCACATTGTTTTTCTGTGATCATGTGCAGCTTTCACATTTCAGATCAGGTCCCAGTCCAGCAGACTGAAGACTGCTGTGAAGTTTGCTATTTCTCCAGTCCCTGGGAGCCAAAATCCTAAATACTCTGGGCTCCCAGGAGACTGTCAGAAGTGAAGAGAGAAACATTTTTCAATAGATCAAGACCACATGACAGCCATTTCCTCACAGCTTCTCTGTGTTCAAGGATGCGTTCCCAAAACAGGCAAAATAAGGAGTTGGCAAAACCAGCAAACTTGTATACTACTACTTAACTTACATACTTATACTGTATAGGTTGGTGCGGCTATAGAAAGCCAAACTGCTACCAGAGCTGCTGAGGCAGAGTTGGTTTTGCTGGAGATGGTGGCATTTGCTCAGGAGCATATACCTTCCCAAAAGCAGGAATCACTGGTCCCTCATCTCATCCCCCTGTCCTCCTTGGTGGCAGTGGGAAAAGTGCTCATCTCTCCCCTTGGGTCTCTTGTCTTAGACCTGTTCTGTCTCCCACTTTTATTCCATCTGCTGCAAAAGTGAACTGACTTCTTACATGTTTGGGAACAAATTCCTTCTCTCTGGCAGCACTGAGGAACACCCATTTACCTTTTATTATGCCTCTTTTTTTCCTCTTCTTTTCTACATGCTGCTTTGAGCTTAGGCTTTCTGCTTGAACTGGCTTTCTGTGATTACTTCATCAGGCAATCTCCCCTTCTTTACCTTCGTCCCAGCCAGGTTTTCTGGGCAGCTTTCAAGAAATGTGGCTGTAACTGAAGATCAAAAATGAAGTAACTGTGTGATTGCATAACTGGGCTGAAGAATGACTTTCTGGATGTGAACAGAAAAAGCAGCCACTGCTTAGGTAGAACATTTTAATCTTTGTCTGCTGGTGTCAGCTTTTCTTTCTTTTTCCAGAACAGTTCAGACAGAACTAGGCATTACTTTAACTCCATAGACTTGATCTTCTGACCCAACAATAGAAAACAAATGGATCTAATGAAAAAGCAAACCAGTTCACCCAAGAAATATAATCTGATCCTGTGGCCTTTCTGCATTAAAAGTTTCCATTAAGTTGTGGCATTTGCCCATCCCAGATTTCCCCAGGCAAAAGGAAAGCAAACAAATGCTTCAAGCAAATGCTCTGTTTATAATAATGTGGCAGGATCGATCATGACCGACCACAGTGATGCAGAGGGTTTTTTGTTGGTTTTGTGTTGGTCAGATAAAATCCTGTATAAATTTTCTTGAGTCAGTTCTGTTGACTCACCATGGCAAGTGGAGCTTATCCTTTGACCAGGATATTTAAAGAGGTGCTAAAAGGAGTGATGTCAATGATGCATCTTCTTGATACTGTCTTGTAAAAGTCAAATGAAAATTTTGCTTGTTTTGTTTAAAGACAAATATTTTATTTTAGAAACATTTTTCACTACAATATGAGAGTTATACCTCAAATTCTGGTTTAAAGTTTCTCAAAGTGGAGTGGGTTTGGATCTGGATTTGTTCTGTGGAACAGAGGTGTGTGTGCCAGAAATGAGATCTTAGTTTAGGTCATGGCGCTGAGATCCAAGGTTTTGTTTCAGGTCTATGTTTGCAGTTCTTGCTTCTTGAGGAAGTGTAGCTTAGGAAATCCCATTTTAGAATTGGATTTTGCCTAATATTTTTTTGTTAAATCCACTGATCATCCTTGTTAGAGAAGTAAAAGCTTTGGTCCTATTAATTAAGTTCCTACACATTTTGTAAGCATAAACAGCTAGCATCCCCAAGAAAGGATGCTGTTCCAAAAGCTCTCCTCAAGTGGGTTAAAGCATAGTGTGATGCTCCTACCCCTACAACAGATGTTGTAAAAATTAGGGATGAGACACAGACCTATAGGAAACCTGACTTCCTGAGCTCCACTGCTCAGAGACCAACATGTTTGAGTCTGCCCTTGAGGTTCTTACACTTTTGGGGCAGGAACTCTTTGTTCTCACTGTGTAGTTTGCTGGTACCTGACACATCATATGTTATTTTTATTCAAAATAAATAGCAGGGATTAGCTCCCCCCTGCCTTCCTATTCCATCTGCTGCTGATACCCTTCTTATTAAGACAGATCTTCCAGACAGTCTCAGCTTTATTAGAGAAAGGGGTCACAGACCTGTTCCAAATAAATACTCAGATTTTGATGGAATCGTCCCCAGACAGAGAAAGCACTGTCTGACCGGTCACCAGTTATCAGAATTCTGTCATCTGCCAACCATAATCTACAATTAAAATTGAAATATTTTTATATATTACCAAACAGAGAAAATAGTGTCTTAAAGGGAGCTGAAGAGCAGAAGGAGGCGTGGTTGCGCCTTATTTGTTCAGCACTGGTGAGTCATTTCATCTGAATTTCTATGCATTTGAAGAGTTTTGTTTCAAAGGTCTATTGTGTGGCTTCTGGCAACAAATTAAATACCAGTGATGTTTGGCTCTTAATTTAGAATTAATTTTAAAACATCACTCATAATAAGACCTGATTGAAAGCCTATGGTCACTGGAAGGGTTCCCAAGGATTGCGCTGGGCTTTGGATGAGGGTCTCAACCCACAAATATCTGTTTATTTTTCTTCATTGTGTTTATTCTTGGATGGAAAGACAATAATTAATTTTTCAGAATAATTTTGCAATTTTGGACTTTTCATTTCGAAGAAACTGAACTGAGGACAGTGAAATGTTGTAAAGAAAATCATCTTACTTATGAGGGTAAGGTGGGTTATTTTTTTCTTTTCTGCTTGGACTTGCCATACTGTAAGCCATCATAATATTGCAGATCTGTGAGCTGTCAGAGGATGGACTTAGTGATTCAGTAGGCAAATTGTCTGATCTCCAATTTATGTGATTTTTTTTGAGTGTCAAATATAGATGGGAATACAAAAAATAAAGAGTTTGAGTCAGAGTTCTGTTTACAAAATTAAACCTGCATTTCATTTTCCAAAGAGCTGGCAATGAACAGTACTCCCCCCTGCCTCAAGTTTGCATGTATGTTCAGGTTCATAAATCCAAGTTTTCAAAGAAATATTTTCCTCTAGTGCCTGAGGTTTTCTTACTTGCATTCTCTGGGAAGATTATAACTTTGCTGTCTCTTGGGCATAATGATTCACTCATTCTGTCTCCAGAAGCAGTTGCCACCCGCTGAGCCTTTCTCTTGTTACTTGTTAATGGCAGTAGAAGAGGCTACTCTGCCTCCAATCAAAAGAGGATTTTTTGGCAAGGGGAGAAAAGACCATCAGTCTCCCTTAACAGTGTTGTACCTCTTGTCAGCATTTTAGGACAGGAAGGAGAAAATATTCCTTTTCTACTGTAATAGTTCCATATTAAGTCCCAGGACACATGTTTGTCCCTGTGTGGCTTCATGGAATAGCTGAGAGCAGTGTAACTGACTAGCGTGGAGTTTACTACAGACCAAAATCTTTGGTGATCAGAAATAATTTGCCTCTTCCTGACACAAGAAGGAAAGAAGGAAATAAAAAGAGAAAGTGAGTGACAAAAAAAAAAAAAAAATGCCTGAGGATCTCTTCAATTTCCTCAGAAAGCTATTGGGATGCAGCAAAAATAAGCATCACTCCTAGGACACAACACAAGGTAATATGAAACTGTAGATCTGAAGGAAACAGAGAACAGCTGTGGGAAGATATGAGAGAGAGAATAGGCATCTGGTTTGCAAGTGTGGGATTCATGTATTTTTCCACTCTGCAAAAATTTAATTCACGTAACTGCCAAGTCTGAGCTGAGTGGCATGGGTATGAAGAGGTTATGTGGTTCCTGGAGAAACAGTGCCCATTTGGTATAACCAAAAAGTTACAGGAGGTCTGTACTTTCTTCATGATATCTTGGGTTTGTTTTTCTAAAAAGAGCTTATGGCTTGGCTTCTTGCATGTGCTGCTGCTCACTGAGTAAAATCTGTTCATGTGCTAGAGTCTGAATGTGGTTTTATGTTGAATTATCTGCTGGTTACCTTGGTCCATTCTCTGGCTTAAGCGGAACCAGGCTCTTGCTTAATCTGACCCTCATATTTAGCAGTGAGAGTTAGGGTCAGTAAAATGGTTATGATCCATGTTATGATCCATGAGGATCTATGACTATGACGGGAAAAAACTAAACAAGATGATTTCCTTGGGAAAGCAGCCATGTTGATAGAGCAGTTAATGGAAAACCTGACTGGTGTCTTCATCACTGATGCCTGCTTTGATTGCCATACAATCCCAAAAGCATTTTCACTTTTAACGTTAGTATTTTCTTATTGAAGGCTTAATCCTTCATCTGTGAAGGCAGTGAAAACAAATTGCTCCATTAGCAGCAGGCTGGTTAGCTTCCAGTGTAAGTATGTTGTCTCTTCAGCAGCCAGTTGACTTTTTAGCATTAGTCAATTAGATTGAGTTGGAAGTGACAGTTCTTATGTTGACCTGTAAGCTCAGGCTTCAATTTTGTGAAACTTGTAGGATCTTTATTTCTTTTGGAAATTGAAAGGTGTTTTTTTTAATGGTCACTAGCTTATTAGTGAAGCTAAATTACCACTAGTTTTTCCAAGTGAACATCTACCCCACATCAAAAAGGTTTAGATAATATAAAACATATAGTGATTATTTAAAAATATTTTCCTTGTATGGCAAACCAGCTTTTCATGCCACCTCCAGCAGTACAAGTGAAAGGATGAAGTTAGGAGGATAGCAGTCATTTGAAAAGAGTATGAGTGTTGAGGGAATAGCGGAAAAAGGCACACTGGAAAACACAAGCAATGGAGGGTAATTAAGTCAAATTAGTGACTATGCAAGAAAGCATATTTTAAGAAAATACAGAATTTTATGTGTGTCTCCTGAGTGAAGCTGTTATGCTCATTCCTGAACGCTGAGTAGAATAAACTACTTCTGCCTAAGGGTATTTCTTACTGATAAAAGGCTGTAAGACCAAGTCTGGCTAGAGTTACTCAAACAGCATGCTTACAAGGCACTAGGATGAAAAAGAATAAAATGATGGGGCAAGAAGCATAGTGGTGTGAATTTCAGAAACGGTGTCTTTCCAGGGTAACGTTTTGCCCTCTGTCACTATTACTGATTCCAAAAAGGAGCTGCCACAGCAAGAACATGCAGACAACCAAGATAGGAGACTAAAGAGAATTATGAGAGGCTTCTGTGAATGGAGCTAAATAGGCACTGTCATATCCACATGCACATCTCGGCTCTGAAAGCAGTGATTATGCAGTTACCCTAAGCAGTGTAGTCTGTGGTGTAGCTGCCTCTAAAGACCAGTGGTGAGTATGTCAGGGGAGATGGGAGAGGAAACTGGAGGGTTAATTTCTCTTCAATGCTTCCTTCACAAACCAACGGAGACAATATTTCTGGTGAAGTACTGCAGCTGGATCCTAAATACCAGTAAATATCGAATTGATGCTTCTAATGGTGTTTGTAGTAGAGTTTATCAACAATTCTGTTATCACTGCATAAGATCTCTTCCTTCAGACTTGCCAATCTTGTGTATTTTTAATGACTGTTGGCACAACTCTTCATAAAACTGGGAGCTGATGTAGATTTACCGAATGAATTAGCCTTCTGGGACTCCCACAACAATATATGTGCTATTTCAATCTATTTTGATCTAAAATGGATTTGTATGTCTTTAAAATAAGCTAGCAAATTGCTGTGCTAATTAAGCTAGATTGAACGATGCACAGGAACTAATATTACTAAATCTGTATATGAAAGCCCAATTCTGAGAATCCTTGTAGGCTGTGTGCTACTGAGCTTCAGGCTCTAAAAATATTACATTGCAAAGCTGCTTTCTTACCAAAAAGACATTACATCAGTCAACGCTGAGACTGCATTTAATAAGTGCTAGCCATTAGACTCATAGCTTGAAGTGCAGTTCTCCTTGATGCTTCTATATGGTGATGTTCATGCCAGTGCAGTGAGGCGGGGCAGAATATACACATTCCTTTTTTTACTCTAATGCTGACAACTGCAAAAGGGCCTTAAGCCCTGGAGTTAGCATCCTCTGCCATAAGGAATGAGTCAGCAAATATGAGTAGCCTGTACTGTCTTGGGCTGTACGTGGGAGATGTAGCACAACTCTTGGCTGACTGCTTCCAGGCTTTTGGTAGTCATATTTGTTCAAACTGAAACTTTCTAAGTTCCCAGTTTTTCAGTGTTCTTAAGAGGAAAAAAAAGAAAAAATTCTTTCTGGATTTTCATGCCTTCATGTTCATTACTACCTTTATTGCTGCTATTCAAAGCAGTAATGCCAGGAGCCAATGTTGAATATAAAAACTATAACCTTTTAAGAGATCTGTTTCACACACGGAGGTATCTATTTACAACCTTTGCTCCCTTAGGCCAGTGGGGTTTTTTTGTCTGTCATTGTAATTCTAGTTTATCAGTCCTCCTTTGCAACAAGAAGTGATCAGTAAGGCTTAAAGCTTTGCTCAGCTGCTTCGCCTCAGTGTTTTGTGTGGTTTTATGGTGCTATGTTTTTTTAGTTGAATTTCTTTGTCAACACAGTGGATGCTGTGACTAATTTGGCTAATTCTGGAAGAAAGGATTACGCTTGGATTCCGCGTTGTTGTTTTGAATCTCAGTAGAAAGTTACAATGAGTGAGTAGTCTGGGTTATGCAGACAGTTGGGTGGGATGATACCTTCTGGCCTTCACATCAATGGGATTTGTTTGTTGCTGTATGATTCAGGCTTAACTTTTGAGCCAGTCTCTAAGGCCTCGTACATGATTTTGTATGCAGAGCACCACATACATTGCTTATGAATGTGTGTCTTGGATAAATGGGAAAGCTTCTAGTGGGGCTTTCACACAGAGGCATAGAGATGTTATTGGGACACTGCAGTATTGCCAAACTTTCTAATTTTGACAATTCCCGCAGTAACTGACCTTTTTTTAATGAAGTTTATTATTGTTTTAAAGAAGTGAGATTTACTATTTTTGAAAAAAAAAAGGAAATCTAAAGTCTTCCTCATTGCAGAATAACACTTGAAAAAGTGACTGCTGTAGATAACACCACCTCTCCCTCCATCACCCAGTAACCCAGAAAACAAAGAGAAAGCCCCCAACATTAGGTTTAAACATTATGTCATCTCAGGATTTTTATAGGGACTGCTTAAGATTCTGTTTGGTTAGGGTAAGAAATCCCATAACTCACAAGTCACCTTGTTTCACAGTCCAGGCGCATACACAGCTGTGACCTCACTCCGTCCACGCTGGGGTGAGCCGTGGTTGTGCTCCAGCCCTGCTGTCCAGGGGAAGAGAATCTCCTTGCGTGCTGGCTGGAGAGGAGCTAGTGAGTGCTTCCCTAGCACGCAGGAGACCAGAATGTAGAAGTATGTTGTAGTCCAGGCACAGCCTCTAGATCCCACATTAGATATTTAAAAAAGAAAATGTTTTCTCAATATTTGCAGCTAACAGATAATAATTAATTAAACAAATACAAACTGAGACATTCTGAACAACAAATAGTTCCCTGAAGTGCCTGTAGCCCAGGCGATGTGCTGGGCTGGTTCCTGAAAGTGACACAGTCCTGCTGCCTGATTTGGGTGGTGACACAACCCTGCTGTCTATTTTGGATGACCTGATTTAATTGCGCCATTTGAGAGAAATGCAGAAAAGGAAGCGTGCCTCAGAAACAGTGACAGACCCATTCAACTGTTACAATACCCTCTCTCCTGATAATCGTGGCTGTTAATAATTGTAGAGATAAGAAAATATTTTTCCCCTAACCTTACATTGTCATTTTCCTAAATTTTCTGCCTTGAGGGAAGTGTGTTTCTGTACAGAGTTTGGTAAATGATACAGGGTTACTTGTGGTCTCAAGATGGAGCATTCTACCAGGGTGACTACAAGGCCATGCTGCCCAGGAAAGGGGAGAAATCAACTGGAAATTGCTGCCTCCTGTGCGAGCCCCGCTCCAGGACTGAGGTGAGAGGCAGCAGCTACTGAGAAAACTTCATTCCCTTGCTGAATACAGGGCAGGCAGCACCCAGGTACGTGAAGAGGGCTGGCATGAGGAGAGGAAAAAAACTGGAGTTTTTCAGGGAAGAGCAAGAGAAAATGATGATTTTTCAAGTGGGAATTCTTCCTCTGCATGTAATGTGAGCTGCCCAGTCTGCACTGCTCTTCGCAAGGGGCTGACCGCTCCACCTGCATCTGTGTAGTCTGTGTGCATAGTAATAAAAAATGCAGGTTTCTGCGGTCTGCCATGTGAGACAAACAATTTAGATGCTAGTACGTCACCACTTCTCTTATCAGAGAACATTAGGTTTCGGCCAATTTCCATTACTATTTTTATCCTTTATTGTGTGCAAATACACAAAGATTTTAGTAACAGCAGAGTCAGTTTAAATGCCACTTAGAAGGCTGAAGAGCATGATGTCTTGTTTTCACCAGTCTGTCTAATGCCATTTTTACAAGTGAACCATATTGCGTATAGAGAATCAGAGCAAGTTTTTTATAAAGGCATTTTTTTAAAGGATTGAATAGTTGCAGTTGTTGGAGAAAGGTGCTTAGATACTGGATTAGGAATTTGTAGGATCAAAGTAGCAGTTAAGATGCCAGGGAACTCATCCAAATCACAACATAGCTGATATTCTTTAGGGAATACTGGGCTGTTTTGTATACAGCAGTCTTGGCTCCAGGTAACTTAAAACCTGAAGAATTGAAATGATTACAAATATCGGGCTCAATCTTTCAAGGTGTTGAGTGCCCACAACTCATGTTGGGCTGAATACTCTTTTACACTGTGGTCCTTTATGCTATGATGGCGATGTCAAAGGAATTCAGTAAATGTCTCTGGAGGCCCCTTTACTGTATCAGGCTGTAGCAAATTCGCTTGGGTGCAATTGGGCATTCGGCCCATTTTCCTGGCAATACTCAGCACCTTTCAGGAGCAGGCTGACAGAGGAGTGGCTCTGGCAGGAAAGCTCAATTATTTGTGGTCTCAATTACACAGAAAATGTAGGGGATGGATTTGGTTGGGGTTTTTTAACCTGTGAGAAGCCGTGGGGATTTTTGCTGGGCTGGTTTCTTTGAGATCTAGACTGCAAATACGGGGCGTGAAATTCTCTGTGTCCTGATTTTAGTGACACTGCTCAGACTGAGTTCAATGAGGTGAAGAACTCACCTACATCTTTGCTGCACTGGAAGGCGTCTTAGCTGACTCCTGTCCTCTCTCGGGCTCTAGATGAAGAACAGCAGACAACAGTGGAGCAGGCTTCTCCTTTCTCTAGAAATAGTAACTGGTGGGGAAGCTGGATTTTCCTAGCCAGTTGCACAGCTGGAGCTGGAAAGGATGTCAGAGAGCAGAAATATTTCATTTTCATATCAATTACTTGGAATACTTAAATTTCTATTTTAAAACCTTTTTAAAAATTGTTTGACTTTGGTGAAGGGGTCAAAAAAGGCTTAAAGTGTGAAAATTAAATAGCACGAGCAAACTCTTTCTCAATATTTTCTTTGAGAAAACTGATTTTTGTTTTAACGATACAAAACCCATGTCATTCTAGTTCTGATTCAGCCACCAAAACAAGAAAACATGGATTGGATGTTTTTTTGTCTATTATAATTAACAGTAGTAATATTGCTGTCACCACACTGGAGTAAGCAAAGCTTCTGAGGAGAAGATACTAGGTTTTGTCTTTAATTAGATCAATTATATATCTGGAGAAGAGGCTAAGATAGGAAAATTATAATTTTTGAAATCAAAAAGATACATATGTAATCATGGTCTCTGTTTTAAAACTTGTACAAATCTTTTTTTCAAATCGGTGGAAGCTTGTAGTGCTTTCTCATTACTTAGTATGTTGTGTTTGGAGAATTTTGTTTGATTTTTTTTGTCGTGAATGTGTATGAAGTTGGTGTTCTAGAAGTTGGGAATTTATTTTAGAGAGAATTGTACAGAATTTAATGCATGTATAAGAACAAAGGAAACTTCAAATATAGGTATTGCATACACATTAATAAAAAGTTTGGCTAGTAGTGAAGAATTAGAAAACAGATTTGCTGTGACTGTAGTATATCGGGTTGTCATAAAACTCGTGGGGAAAAAAGTGGGTTTGGGTCTAATTTCCATATGTTCATGGATACGGGATAAGGAAGGATATTGCTTCATTTGTGGACTGATATTTTGTGTCCTTTATCTGTCCTCTCCCTAAGGCCTCCTCTTCCCCGTCACCCACAAACCTTTTCTGCTTAAAGATAAATTTCAGTCGAGTGTGACAGAGTGGTAGAGATATCAAAGCTTCATGAGCATAGGTGAGGAAAATGTTTGAATTAAATTACTGCTAATAGTTTCCCATCACAATGGATGATTTGTAATGGCCCAAGGTGGCAGACTGCATGTTTCCATTAAAGTATTCTACAGAACAGAGAGCAGGGCAGTAGGAGATTCAGTTTATAAATATTTGTGGTGATTACAGAAATCTTGGCTTAAGAGACAGTACATGATGAAATACAAATTAGAAAACCAGCTGTCAATAGCTCTGCTGATCATGGACTTACTTATTAGAAGATGCAAACAGATGGTACAGGTGGACAGCTACATACAGATCCTACCTTTCCCTCTCCTGGTAACACTGCCAAACTCTTTAGCAAATACAGATTTTTATGCATCTTACTTCTGGGTTTCTGTCCCGCACCCATGGTATCCAGCACTTATGGACCACCTTTCCTCTGTTATCCTAGCATCTGATTTGGTGATGGAGAAGGAATCACTTTTATTATCACTTTTGTGGAACACAACTGCCAAGGAGCCCTGAAGTGCAAAGCATCACTGTAAGACAAGGTGTAAGGAGTACCTTAGCCAGCTGGAATGCAAGAACCTGGCCCGCAAAACCAAGTAATAGCCTTTCCGACTCCTACAAACACACCCTGGCATTGTTAGCAACCACGACTGGCAAGGGCCTGAGCCTGCTTATTGTCTGTGAAATGACATCTCTGACATAGTGCCGCTGCTGGAGTGCTGGTAGGGCTCTGACTCACTGCCACGCGACCTCATGTTTTCCAGTCCTGAGCATTACTAGCACATAAAGGTTCACCCATTCACAGAACCATGCGATATGGCAGCAGGCCATGCGTATAACCTTGACTACAATGCCCTTTCCAGAGACTGATTGTGGTTTTCTTATTATCTAACAAGCTTGTCATTTCCTGTACTAGTTGTAACAGAGCTGAATATTTTCTAGGTTACCTAACCAAACTTCTGCAAAATCATACTGCCTATGCCTGCGATGGGGAACATTTGAGTCTGCACTGTCCTCGGCATTCAACTATAAGTGTTCAGTCAGCATTTTACGGGCAAGACTACCACATGTGTAGTACTCAGGAGCCTGAAACCAAGATGGCAGAACCCGTAAACTGTGTGGCACCCACTTCTTTGCAGGTATCGCACGTTGTAAAGGTTCTTAATGCACAGAATGTTTTTGATGGTTTCCATGTGGTGAGCTATGCTGTGTGAAAATGGCAAGTGTTCACAACATTGAATGAAATTACATCGTGTCTATGTCAGTTTACTATCAAAAGTATTACAGCTGAAACAATTTGTTTGGCCAGCAGGGTATTATCATAGGATTGTGAAAGCTTTGTAGGTTGCCTTCTGGTTTGATGAGCCTTGCTTTGGAAACCCCATTCTCAAAGTTCCCTATAATAATCAATTCCCTTCTAATCAAGGGCAGGTCATGACTGAGCAGACCAGTCTTAATCCATCACACAAGGCCTTCTGTGTTCACAGGAGAGGATGCAAACATGGGAAAGAGCTGGGTTACAAATCCACTGAATAAGATGGCATTCTGGATGGCATTTGGCTTGTTCCATGACTATCTTCACTCACTGAAAAGGCACCATCACAGCTAAACAGCAGATCCTAAGTACTTCTGCAGATATCTTAATTTCTGTGAATATGTGATTTGTATCAGTAAGACCCTACGGTTTGTTTGCTGAGCCCACTTAAATATAGCTTAAAATGATTTATACTTCATGAATTATTACTTTCTGCTGTGGAGACCTTTTAAACAAGGCTTAGAAAGTCTGACTTACACTGCTGTCAAAGGCTTGTTTCATCATAGTGAAAATGCCCAGTGTTAGGCCATATTCAGTAAATCATTGTAAAAATGAGTGGTCAGTGGAATCCGAACACATTCTGTTGGTGAAGGTATTGTAAATGCCCTACAGAAGCTTTGAAGAAGGTTGCAACATCTGTGCTTGCAGCCGATGCATTGCTTCTTGACAACAGGGAATGTCTGTTCCCACCACTAGTGAATTGAAGAGTTTTACGGAGTAGTCCAGCAGTAGTATCCTCTATCCAGAAACAGTATTAAGGCAGTTTTATAACTGTGGCTTGCCATGTTGTACTGCAACTTCGGAAGACATTCCAGATGTGACCTGTGGGCCATGTGAAAGTACATTTCTCCACCAAAACCAGTAAGCCAGATGTATCCTTGATGTCATTTTACTGACTAGAGCAAAGTGACACCGATGACTATTTTGGGCTTGTGAGTGCTCCTGTGAGGTCTCCATGGGCAGTTTCACCCTGGAATGTAATAAACACAGCATGGGATAATATCATCATCATTCAGGCACTGTCACTGATCAAAGGCATGAAACCATTTTGACAAGGCCACAAACGTGAGATACACAAAATGCTCTGCATCTCTGGGAGTTCCGTTTCTGTCAAGGAGAAGAGATACATCCTGTAAACTGATTTCTTAGAAAAGAGCACCAGTGATCTCATCCCTCCTCCCCTTCCCTTTGGAACTGCATCTGCAGTCTGCGTAATTGGGCATGATGCTACCCTGCAGCCAGGAGGAAGCATAACAGGCATTTTTTACAGTGACCCCTTATTAAAAGGATTACTGCAAAGTTAAATCTGTCTCGAGATATTAACAGCCCAGTGCTATCTCATTATGAGTATTGTTATTTACTTTTGTGGTTACATGTTTTTGCACAGCAACCTGATAGGAAATGCAACTGCTATTTGCAGTAAGTGGGAGAAAACCAACAGATGCACAGGAGATGATTCAGCTCAGGTGCAAACAGAAGGTGACTCAATAGGGGACAGCTATCTCCACTTACTAAGGACATAACACTATTTCACTGGCCTGTTCCAGAACCATCCCAATTACGGAGGAGTTATTTGTTTGACTTGCAGCTCTGTAAGAGGTGAATTGACTGATAAAATTAAGTCTGCTATGCTCTTCCTTCCCTTTTAAACTCTTTAGAGTGCACTTAATGATCAAAAAGTGTTGGATGCAAGTCCTCTTCTACCAACAAGAACAAAAAGGCAAGATTGTTATAGGATCACTGCAATGCTCTGCCAATGTGTATCGTTTCTGCTTGGGAGGGATGGCTTCCAGGGATGACAGGAGAGATTCAGCCACTGCCAACTCTCTCAGTCTGGAAACAAGAATGCAGCTTGTGCTATCACAGTGGTGAATTTGTGATTTGGCCTCTTGGTATGACTGAGACCCCTTCTGGTGAGAAACAAGGCAAAAATTCCCATAGATTTTGTGGGAGTACCTAAAACTACCAGAGAATGGTATCTTACAGTTACTCCTGTTAAGAGTGGGGTGACCTAGGGACAACATCTTCCTTATGGCAGCCTGCTGTGATTTTAAACATCCAGAATGCTGGGCACAACACCACAGACTACCCAAAAACAGTGTATAGAAAGCCCTCTCTAAAGCAGGCTTTGAAGGTGAATAAGAATTTCCTAAGTACACGGCTGCATTTAAACTGGGGGGGGCGTTTAGGTGCTTTGGCTTCTGACTATTTTAAAAACTAGACTGAGACCCATCTTGGGCAATGTCTTCCTGTTCTCTACCACTACAGCTCCAAAACCACTGATGAAGTGGGAACACTAATGTGAGCACTAGGAATACTCGGTTCTTTTGCTGGACTTGGAGAGGGCCCATGTGACCCTGTGCATATAATGCTGCTGACCTTTTTATAGTCCTCCTCTGTTGCCACTCCCAGTGAAACAGCACAGTAAGAACCATGGTATATTGCTGGGTCAAAAAAAGTGGGGTAGATACAGCCTTAAAAGAGCATTAAAAAAAAAATGATATGCAAGCAGGCTTAGGATAGACAGGCACATCTCTGCTATCCAATCAAACCAATTTGGAAATTTGTTCAAGTGGCAAGTCAAGTAAATATCTGATAATGTGTGTAACTGCAAGCAAGAAGTTTCTTTCACATAAGGTCCTTCATATGGTGAAAGCTAGGGTTGTGCTTAGGTATCACTCAGCACACCAAGTCCTTAGTTAGAACCTCAAGTGAAGGTATTACAGAGCATGATCAGGTAAAGTAGATCAAGATGAAATGGTTAAAAAGATCTTTTTGAGTTGCCATGCTTCACCTGGACACTGCGCTAGCCATAAATGCTATCAGGAATGTGCGAGAGCCTCAGGCACAGCAGCGAAGAGGCTGGGGGCTGAGCGTGTTCCCACTTGCTCTGGGCTCTGCAGAGAGTCCCAAGCACCGCTGAGGCTGTGGTGGCACACAGTGAAATCTGGCTGGCCTGCTAGGGGCAGAGGGAAAAGTGACAAGCAACAGCAGATTGGTAACATCCTAAGTTGCCATGGGCATCGCTGTGATTAATGTGTTCCCATAAACTTGGCTGTGACTCAGAGTCCAGTAGATATGTGGCCTAAATCCAACAATACAAATGTTTTACATGTTTATAGCCAAAAAAGTTGTGAAGGAATGATTTCTCTCCTGTATAGAACAAAGTACAACTAAGTGTTCTCGTTGCTGTTAAGCTTCATACCTTGTTTTCAAGCCTATCCTTTTTGCCCGTTGTTCTAGAAAGTGCTGGATGAATGCCAAAACCTGAGATCCTGCCAACTCCTTGTCAATAGTCGGGTTTTTGGACCTGATCTGTGTCCAGGGACCACTAAATTCCTCCTTGTCTCCTTTAAATGCAAACCTAGTAAGTAATCCACATCAGGCAAATGTGTTTTTGTTTGTGTTTTTTTGTTTGTTTTGGTTAAAATGCAATTGCACAAGGTTTTGCATAAATCCATGTGAAGTTTTGAGACTCAGATTAATAGCAAATTGTTTTTTTCTACTTTACCTTAGCTCTCCATTGTGTTTGCAACCTCAATATGCTTGCTGCCAATTTAACGAGCAGTGTAGTTTGGCAGTCAGATGCCAGACATCAGACTAGAAAGGAAAAATGTTTTGGAAATTATTTTTAAAGAGATGGCAATGATAATGTCATATTAGAAAGGCAGAGCTGAAGAGCAAAAGCAGATGCTTGGGCTAAGGATCCAACTGATGAAGAAGATATTACAATAAGAAATAGGCAAAAATGCTTGAGGAGGTGGGATCAAAGCTTTCAAAGATCTCTGTTACTACCTGCTATTTATAGAATAGTGGCTGGAAGATACATATGCATGGGTAACTTTATTACAGAATTTCATTGTAGAATCACCTGTATTCCATGCAGGTAATTGATGTTGATATGTAAAGGGACAAATCCTGCCTCAAAGAGAATGTGCTTTGTAAATGTGAGAAAAGTATAAGAAAGACCAAGTCAATCATCATGAAGTTCCATTTATTGGTGTTTTTAAATTGTTTTTCTTGTTGCTATTGTATATGAGAACAAGCCCCAGTAGCCTGGGGGCTCAGCTTTTTTTGGCAGCTAATCCCCAGTGTGGCTGAAATGGGTCCCAAAGAAAATAGTTGAGTGATGATTTATGGTTAGGCTCCGCAGCCAACTCAGAAATACCATCCCACAACTAAAGGAGAAAGCACAAAAGGGATTGTCTTTAATCAGAACATTAAGATAGATGTAATTGGTGGAATAGGAACAGGGGTGGCAAGCAAGCTGGAAGGCTAATTTATGCAGAGTATTGAAGTCAAGAGCAGAGATATGGAATGGAGTAGGCAGATGTTACCTTTGGCAAAGCACTGACACAAGAACTCCCAAGGAGATTTAGTGGGCCAATCATCAGGGGAAAAAAATACCAGAAATTAAATTCTCAAACATTTTAATGATTTTTAAATTATCTGGTTTATTATCTTAATAGTTAAAATTTTTCTTTACATATTAAAATTACTGCATTAGTAATAGTAGATTGATTTGATTATCATAGCAGTGTTTGTGTCATTAGAAATTTCTTTTTACTAATCAAAAGTGGATTGGGATTCTGTTTGTTACTTTCAAAAGCTTCTTATTATTCCCACTGGAAATGAGCTACTGTGAATATATAATATTCTCTGTGATCTGAATTTTAAAAAAGCTGGTCAAAACTGCATTTAACAGCAAGTGCTGCCTTTAGAATTGAGGAATAGTCCAGTTTCAGTGAGAATTACATGATCCCATGTGACAGGAAATTTGTATTTATAGGTAAGATACCAATATTGTTAGGCTTGACTGTGGAAAACGTCCTTATTCAGGAAATCACTTGAGTGTAACTTCAAGTATATTTTACAGTCTCCTTGCTTTCAAGTGGGCACTTAAGCAATTGCCTGAATCCTTTAGTTTTTCATCTATTTAGAAATATTGTTGCTGTATCTCTGCAAAGGTTTCTGTTGTATTCTTACCCTTGTCTTACAGCACTTGTGGGTTTGTTTCTGCTGTCTGTACTTCCTTAGCTTCTCCAGCAACCATGGAGCACAGCTGTACAGACACAGAGCCCAGCTTTAGGTCGTCAGCCCTTGGATCAGAGGCTCTGTTTTCTTGGCATGATCCTTATGGGTGTACTGTATGGCAGGTGCTTCTGCAGAAGTAACAATCTGCAGCAGGTGAACTGTTTTTTTTAAAAAAAATTACTCCTTTTAAACTTAAACTTGTGACTGCTGATGAGCTCAAATGGAAGAAACTGGACTATTACCAAGAACATGAACCCTTTTTTAAAATCTGTTCCATTCTAAGTGAAACAATAATGTTTTCTATATTGAATAGATAGGTTTTTCTCTCTCCAGTTCCCCTAGCACCAACACCCACACTCCACTCACAGGGATACCACTCAGCAACAATAAGGTTTCCCTTTTCTCCTGCTCAGCTCAGGAACCTCCTTTTCCTGTTTTCACAGTTTTGAAGGACAAAATCTGGAGCAGAATAAACTCTTCTGCCTGGCCTTACCTGCAGTAAAAAAAATTGCCACCATACCTAGACCAGGAAGACTTGAGCGGTAAAACGGTGCAAGCAGAGCAGCTGCTTAGGCCAGCAAGGGACCTCCTTGACCAGATGGCAGATTTTAAGCAGTTCCCTAGGAGGGATAAGCCATGCTGTCTGGAGGATGGTCTCACTGGCTTCCCCACCTCCATGCTGAGAGTGCTGCTAGTGTGCCAGCTGAGAAAGGGAGAGGGTGTATTTTTCTCAGGCTCCTGATTCACATTGCTTTGTCAGCAAGACTTTCAAATGAGCCTATGCTAGATAGTCACGCCCAGGGAAAACCACTGACCTTGGTGGAGCCATGCAAATACAGCTGAGAGCACTGTCTGGCTTAGGATACGTAGCCCATCCCTATGCCTTTGTGCCTCCCATTCTTCGGCGCTCACTCCGTGTATGCAATGGCACTGGGTGATGCCAGCCATGCCCATGATTGATGAATGGTCAGAGGCTCTCAGCACTCAGACGGGCATCTGAAGTAGGCGTAGAATGCAACATTGTCCTGGGAGAGACAAAAGGAAAGGACAAGGCTTCTCCTACTGAGCAGCGGTGGAAAGCAAGCCAGGAAATGAGGCAGGAAGGGGGGAGGCTGTTCCAGTGGGAGAGGAGATTGGCAAAAGTTAACTTTTTGATTCCTTTCAAAAAGGAGCTGGAGGCTTTAGATAGTCATATGGAAGCAATTCAGTTGGAGGAGACACTCACTTTGCTATTTGCTTTGTCTCTGGTTGTAACAGTGCCACATGTCACTTGCAACAGGACTTGCAGAAAAGCTGTTGTCATGCTGCTATTTGCTGTTAACAGTCCAGTAGAGTAAATTGCCTCATGCTACCGTATTGTTATTTGTTTTTATTTTAGCTGAATACAAAACCAAATCAGCATGTGAAAACCAGGAACTGAAACTCCACTGTCAGGAGTCCAAGTTCCTTATCATCTACTCTGCCACCTATGGCAGATGGGCACATGAGGAGAACATCTGCTCAACAGAAGTGGAGCGCGTCCCCCCCTTTGGTATGTTTTTACGCTGTTGATAGACCTTCTCCAAGCAGGTGCACAGGGAAGATGGGAAGTAGATGGGGAGAAAATGTCAGGTGCAAGAGCAATGGCATTTTGAAAGCACCAATGCTTGAAGTAGAGGAAAGTTTATTTCTAAAACTTAAATAAATTGCCCAGTATGAGGAAGAAATGTGGAGTAAGAAATGCAGCAAAATAATAAACTTTCATACAGTTCGTCAGTCCTTAGTATGCTTAACATAAAAAACTCCAATTCTGTTAGCTGTCTTGAACTTAGGCGATGTATACTAAATGTCAGCTGTGTGCCTCTCTTCTTTTTCCAACTTCTGACAAGGATTAGGCAACCCGAGTGTTGTGACACTTTGGTTTACTCTTACCTTCTTCTCTTGACTCTTTTTTCTGCAAGCTCTTCCTTGCCTTAATGCAGGCTGTAAGGATAGGGTCCATAGGTCAGGACCCATTGTTTTAAATGCTGTTGTAAGACCAGACTCCAAGACTGACATAATATACTAGAAAATTAAACGTGCCTGGGACTTCTCGCTGGCACCAAGTCCAGAAGGCCAGAACATCCTGTGTATGCAGAACTAAACTCTTACCCTCCAAAGCAGGATGACTGCATGCAAATTGCTTCTTGTGGCTGCTCCCTGGCCTGTGCTAGCTCCTCGGCTGTGATGGGGAGTTGCTGAGAGGACGCTGTTGGCCCATGCCAGATGGGCACAGGGACCACACTTATCAGAGTGGAGCACCACGCTGCAGTGTGAGAAACATGCCCTCTCACTGCTGGTTTACTAGTGCAGGTGCATCCATGTAGATATATATATCTCTATATAAACATCACTATATTAGTAATTAATATATAAGCAATATATTAATTTTTCTATAAGATTAATATTCCTTTTGTCAGACCGTGAATGCTTTCAGGCACAGATCATTCCTTTTTGAATAGGAAAAAGAACCCAAAACATTGCAAGTAGTTGTATGGTCTACACCAATAACCAGTCATTGACTTCACTGTTACAGACTCAGCTGGTGTATGATCAATGACTTACGACTCACATTTTATCACTGAGAAGCTAAATGTATAGTAGTATGTGGTTATGAGGGTGCTTGATGCTTGTACAAACAGCGTGTTCTGTGGGTGACACTGAAGGTATGAAGGTAAATTTCCAGGCCATGGAGAAGGCCAGCACAAGGTATGTATGCTGTTCAGATCCCTCAGTACCACACAGGGAAGGACTTCTAGAGCTGATGTGCCAGCCCTGTGCAAAAGGCTGAACTTTACTACAAGTGTAATCTATGCGAAGCATTTCTGAACATCAGGAAGAGATAAATAATTAGCCTTAAAAGCCATCTGTCTGCAAGCCAATGTTTCTATTTAGTGATACAGATTTTATTAAAAATTTATTGGCTGAAAATTGTAACCTGTTCTTAGACAAGAATCTGTTTTAAATTGCCAGGTGTATGTTTCACACTGGCTATCTTGTGTGGTCCTTCACACAGACTTGCGCCGATCTGTTCTGTGGAGGAAACAGCATATTTCTGCCTATCTGTTCTGAGGAGGAAACATTTTAGCAGGTTTCTGACAGACCTATATGCCCTTCATGAGGGTGGTGTTAGTGTATGACCCAAGGCAGAGCAGGGATAGCTAAGTTGATTGAGGAAAAGCTGCCATCATACTTCTTGCACTTCATTCACCCATGGGGATCACTCACTTGTCTCTAATGTCAGCACTTACAGTTCGTAGATTAGAATACTGCAAACCCTTCCAACTGGATGAAGTTTCCCAGTATAAATAGAAAAAGAATTTGCAACAGTATCAAACTCTCTGCTGTGCTGTCTGCACACCAGGACCTCTGGAGCAACACCCTGTCTGGTGTGGGTTTTGTGTTCTATAAAGCAACCGAAGACTGTGGTAATAGGAGAGAGCATAAAACCTGAGACAAACACAAGGTAGATCTACAGAAGGTAGGTCCTTGTATAGATTTCCTGTTACTTAATTAAAGTGCTTGGCCTCTTCCTGCATGGTACAAGTAACCCTCTGCAGTGAGTATAATTTTCAAAAGCACCTGTGTGTCTTGGGAGTACACGTTCAGTTACCACAAAAGACTTAGCACTTAGGAGCCAAATCCAATTGACTCCAGATCTGTCCATCTTGAGCTTAAATCTTATTCATGTGGTTATTTAGGCACTCACAGATGTGAGTGGGTGCGTGATTAGACTTTTTAAATGTCTGTGTACCTTTCTGTCAGGGAGCAGTGGTAATTTGAATGTCAATGTGATTTTAACGATTTGAGACAATTTGGAAAACTTAGTTCCGCTGTGCTTCGTTCCTGAATTGAGAGCACACATACTTGTATATGTTTGTACCAAAAGCTAAATCTGCTTCAGCACGCATTCATTGTGGTTTCTACCCATGTTTGTGCATCTCAGCCTAAAGGCAGTGCTTTAAGCCTTTCTGTTTCTTCCACTGCATCACAGGGAAACTGTGAGGTGGTTTTTTGTACCGTGCAGAAGAGAAGTCATCTGTAGGTTCTAATGGCAAGTATAGGAATTCTTTGTTGAGCTTGAGTTTTGCATCTATCCATACATCATATGGTCCTGCTAGGAGTACTGGGTATTGAATTAATGTGATAACTTCTCTGGGTCTTGGTGACATCGTGTTACATGTAATACAGCTGATAACTAATTAATGATAAACAGCGGCTTTGAACTGAGGCAGATGTGTTCCTAACTATCACTTCTCTGTGAAGAGTCTTATGAAATCAGCTGGCAGATTTTCAGAGCTTTGCTTCAAAGGGGACATGGGAAGATGTACTATTTCCTTAGCATAAAGCTTCTTCCCTGTACAAGAAATAGAATATATAAATCCATCTCTGGTATTTGTGATATCTGTGTGGCCTTGGAGCACTCGTAGGATGCTGAGGCTCAGCTCAACGTTTAGCATGACTACCTCCTCTTGGAACTAGTTTTCTGAGCCAGTTTAATAATGTAAGTTAGGTGCCACTTTCCATACAAAGGTGGAAGAAGAGCAGTGGCATCATGGTGTCATGCCTGCTAGATAAAGCTTTTACAGCAGAGTTGTCCTCTGGTCTGGTTAAGTCTTGCTTATCCTAGGCGATGGAGTGGCTTTAGCACGAGCCAGAGCTAACTGAAAAGCCCACACAGGATGGGCTATGGGGAAACATACATTCAAGTCCTTGTTCTGATTCAGATAGAGAAGATTTGAGTCAGGGTATCTGAACTACTGAGTACAAGAAGCTCTCTGATGTGTACCATAGCTATACAGCACTACTTCAGTCCCAAGACTGATACCTAGTTAGATGTGTGACTTGCACCTTTCATTTCAGAATGTTTCTTGCTTTTCTTAAAAATGAGCAGAAACAAAAAGCTGCACTTAGAACAACTCATCTTGCTCACAGTTTGGGGGAGAGGGAGGATTTGTCAAAGAATGTGAAATTTCCATATAAGATAGCTATAAAACATGTTTCCTGCTTTTTATCACTTTCACCTTCCAAGTGAAATATAGTATTTTTACATCTCTGTAATTTTTACATCTCTGGTCTTGCTGACTGACTTGTCGTAAGGGCTTTTCATTCCAATGAGTGATCACCATTGCCCACTTCAAAGAACAGTGTGTAAAATCTTGTCTCCAGGCATTTTAGGATATTTTGCCTCCAGGAAAAGTTTCTTCTGCAAGGTAAGCTCCTACCATAAGTAACAGAGTTCATTGAAGCACAGGGAATTGTTTCCATTATAAAATCTCTGGGTTATTGCAGGAAAATAAAAAAACTCCAAGCAGTGTCCTGCTTCTGCAGCTGTTCAAATATCTGGCACTGTTAGGACTGGACAGAGTTTACAGGAGGTAACCTCCCTGGTTTACTAAGATTATCAAAAACTTCCCAAGAAAACTAAAACTTTTTTGGGGTACAGTTTTGTGGCAGGTGGTTCTGCTTAGAGGAATCTGTTGTGCCCAGCACCAAAGCAGAAAACCGTAGCAGTTTGTTGCTGTTTCAGTTGTTGCCTATTCTGGCATATTCTCTATATTTGTACTAACATGTATGTGAAGAAAGAGGAAAACTTATTGCCCAAACAGGTTACCATAGAGAGTACAAGGAAGGTTCAGGTCAGCAAACACTTCTCAGGTAGTAAATTATCTTGTTAATACATGAAAGTACTTGAAAGAAGGCTTGGTGGTGGGTTGTGTCTAGCTGCAACTTGCAAGCTAGAACACTAAAACGTCCTTCCCAGAAATTTCACCTGGATATGCATTGGCTGGCCAGATGTGCATTCCCCTGAGCACTGATGACCAGCAGAGCCCTGAATTACATGCTTCACTGCTGGAAGGTAGGGTCCTTTCAGCACAGCTCTCTCTTTCACCTGTTCCCACTTTTGGGAGGCTGAGTGGGGAAGTGGAGAATTCAGGCACTCTCATCACAGCTTGCACCAGGCATGACATGCCCTGGGGCTGGGTTTTGTCCTGATCTCCTCCCAGTGGAATGGCATTCAGCTAAGAAGAAAAGATGTTAGCAAAGCACATAGATTTCCAAAATCCTTTAGGTTCCTTCCAGCCCAACAAGGCGTCATGATTTTGTAGTGTAACAGCATTTTGTGCTACTGTGATTCCTTTTTTTCTTTCTTCTTTTTTCTTTTTTTTTTTTTTTTTAATAATTCAGAGGTCTTACATCTATTACTCACTGAGAGTGACTGAAAAGCTTTTGGTTGCTTTCTCTTACTAAGAGATGTATTATAGTGTGAGCCAGTCCCATCTGTAAGTCTCTTGAGAGCAGATGTAACTGATGTAAAGGTACAAGCAGCTATAGGTAGATCTGGAAATGCTTACACACTCAAGTTATTAGGTTTGTGCTAGCTATAGACTTCTAGGTGCCATAAAACACAAACCATGTATGTTGGCCAAAATTTAGGAAATGCTGGATATTGAAGCACAGACACTCCAAGGACCACTTAGTCAATACCAGGAACACTGAGCCCAGTCCTCTGCTGGGGGAAGAAGCAAGAGCTTGTAAGGTGATTTAAGTCATTTCTACACTGCAGGTGTCATTGTTTGAAGGCCTGGGTTTGCCCTTCCATTCCTGAGCATCATCTGCTTAACATATATAACATATTTGCTAGGTAACTGGGTCAAACACAGGCCCTGTAGGCAGTCATGCAAGTGGCAGGCTCCTGAATGGAAGAAACTTGAGGCTGCAGAACAGTTGTTTTATTAACACAGGATTGGACCTCGTACAGGGGCACCATGAAAGAGCAAATGTGCTCCAGCTGCGAAGGCAGGGAGATGGTTTGAGCAGGGCAGATGCAGCGGGACCAGGGCTCAGGCTTGTGAGGTAGGTTCATGTCTCCCTTCGCAGCTTCTGCCACTAGTGCCTTACGACTTTGGGTGTGGGAGACAACAGTCAACTGAATTTTATGGGTACAAAAGTAAGGATAAAATTGTTGGATTTTGCTTCCACTGCGAAACTGCAGGGTCAACTCTGTGTCAACTCAGAGTCAACTGCCTCTGGTTGCAGATATGATATGAAAAGTTCCTTGTCCATGTCAGCCTGAGCAAACTGCAAAGCTCAGCAGGTGTTTTGGGCCCCAGAAAGTGCCAGTAAGAGCTATTGCAACCTCTGCCCCAACAAATCTTGTCAAGACAAAGCTCCTCAAAAAGAAAAGGTGTTTAAAGCAGTGGCAGGATGAGAAGTAAATGTTTGAAGGGAAGAAGCGAGCAGCCACCATTTTTAGAGTCCAGTTAACTTTCTGCTGAGGTGAACAGGGAAGGTCACATTTGGCTGAGCAGACGTTTGCTTCAACCATATTCAGACACACATCACTTCATCCATTAATGTTTTCTTTACTAGGAATACAGGGGGGTTCTTGTGTATAATTTTTTCTAGCTTAGATTTTTGAACTGTTTGGAAAAGTACCCTTGGCACTCAAGTCTAAAATAAGCCAAAGAACTCCTGTCCTGCCTGTGTACATGCAGGTACATGTGTACCTAAATGGTGCAAAACAAAGCAACGAGCGTTCAGGCAGAGGGAATCTGGTTCCTGCTGCTGCCAGCCAGCATGGGGTTCCACTTGTCTCTTGCCCTTGGTCTATGTGCTGGCAGATGAATCCCCTACTCTGTGCATATGCACGTGCAAGAAGGAGAGAAAGACCAGGTTGTGGTGGGGTTTTTTTTGTTTGTTTGGGTTTTTTTTGTCCAAAATACATACAAACTGAATTCTGAACTCAAGAGATGCTAGCAAATAAAACCAAGCGATGGGCTAATCTCATGCAGGCTTACAAGGGCCTCGCAACAAGCACTGCAGAGGGAGAGAGAGGGTGCAGCTTTTCAGAAAGCCCGGGTGCTGTCTTCACTTCTAAGGAATGGCCTGTGCTAGCAGTAAGTAGTATTTTTAGTGTATCATACTGCCTTGTTTACTGACAATACTTGGACCTGGAATATAAAGGTATCGGCAACACTTTCAATAAGTCCTGCTGATCATATTGTGTGTTTTTGCTGGAATCAGCGGTTCAAATGACCCTTTTCTGATGCATAGGCAGGACCCTGTGTGCCATGCTCTTGCATAAATTACCATGTTATTATGGTAACTTTGTGTAGGAATCTGCAGCCGTAGCTTGCTCAGAATGCCATAGTTTCCCCTTGTCAGTTCTTATCCCCAGAGCTGATAATATGGGCTCCACAAAGCACAAGCCATCCCAATTTGGTAGTGTGAAATCTTTGCTTTCAGTTGATTTTAAAAGCAAGCTCCTTATTCTTTTGCAGGGAGGCACAGCCCAGAAAGCGTAAAGCAGCATAAGCCAGCAGTTTGGGATGAAAGCGAGAAGCAACTGGGCTCCGGTATTGGAGTGACAAATTGTGAAGGGGTTTCTTTTTTGGGCACCCTGGTCCTTCACCAGCATGTTACTTTTCATGTCATGCGGATCTACATTTGAGACACATCCCCTTACCCACCACATTCTTGAGGCTCGCCCTGTGCATAGTGATGTGGGAGAAGACGGCAATTAGTAACGTTTGGAGAGGATGTGACAGGGTGCTATTGCCAGGGCTTGGCACAAGATGCTCAGGACGGCTCTGGCTGCTCCATCACCTGCAGGTCTTGGGTGGCAGGGTGGAAAGAAAGGGAGGGAAAGCTCCTCTTGTCTGAATTGAGAGAAGCTTTAAGAAACCAGAAGACAAATTGCTTCTCATTAAAGCCTGCATGATTTATGGCACGTCATTTGCATGCCAAAACTTTCCTAAACAAAGCTAATCAGGCAGCTGAAAGCCTTTCCTCCAGAAACAAGGCTCTCTACTCTTAACTGTTAAATAGTTGCAGTCAGATTTTATACTTTATTACTGCATTAAGAACCTCTTCTCGACACCCCTACCTCCATGCCATCTATATAAGTGTCTGTTTCAAAAGATCCACTGAGAGTCTTGGTGTGTAACAGGCAACTTTGGGAGAAAGGCATGAAGAATGGAGTGTTTTCCCAGTCACACATAGCTGCCTTTTCTGCCACGGCTGGTGGATGCCACCAGCCTTCTAGCACGCCGGGAACGTGCCTTTCAAAAGGCAGTTGATGTTAAATATATGGTACCAATTTAGCAAGCCCCAGGAACGTGAGTGTAGCTCAAACATTACTTAGACAATCAGAAAGAAGGCACATTGCATATTTGTGTTCATCTTCCTGATCGGTGATGTCTTTGGGACCATTCAGTGGGACCATTCACTCATATACTCAAAGTGCAGCACTGAGTGAATCCTCTCCTCGTTCAGGTACTGCAATAAGGTGTTTGACCAGAAGGAGGGTAAGTTATTCCTAGCGCCAGCTCTGCGTTGCTGTAGCTGGATTGCTGTTAGACCCCCAGCAAGTCTGGATGAAACTAGCTTCAGCATCCCCCGAGCACACACTGATTCCTCTGACTTCAGTGTAGATACATTTCTGTAATGTCTGCTTGTGGGAGATTGTACAGATGAAGTTGCAGACATTGGAAAAGTGGCCTTCGGTACAAAATACACAGAATTCTTCCAGGCTGAAATCATTGCTCAGCTGGCATTGTAGCTGCCAGAAGAGCTAATGGGGAGATAGCAAGGACACATATAATCCAGAGAGAACTGAATCACTAAAAGCCAAAATGTTGTTAGACCACGGGAAGCTGTTAAATAGGGGTTTTTTGTTATAGACCTTTCCAGTTAACATCTGTGGTGTCCTGCAGAAAGAAGCAAGCCAGCCTTGGTTTGCATTTACTCACCTGTGACACCAGGCAAGCTTTGGGAAGTTCTCCAAAAACTGGCCTGCCAAGAGCCTGTAGGCATATGACGACTGATTCCTCGGGTAGAGGAGCCAAATCCAACATGAATATAGATGATAAAGAACTATTAACTTCTACAGAAACATGAACAAACAATTACCAAAGGCAAAATGAAACATGTACTCACCATATCACTGAATTTGTAGAAAATATCAGCACAACAGCCCCCTGTTTTTTAAGACACTGAGTAGCTCCCAGAGCAGGAAATTTTGTAGAAAACATAATTCAGTTGCCAGATCATGGTTGTGCTCCCAGTCCATTCATTTATGAATCATCTGGTAATTCATCCTGATAATTCTTCAGGTTTTTTTGTACTTGCCAAAATAAGCTACTTGGCTGACTAAAATGTCCACCCAAATATATCTTTACTCATCTGAAATCACCAGGGAGGGAAACATCTGAATTACTTAATCAGAACTACCCAGTGTTTTAGGTCAGCCTTCTCTTGCCTGCCCAGCAGCCTCCCAAGACACAGGCATGAGGATTTTAGGTCTCTGAAAACACAAAGGGAGAGTTGCTCTCCCAAAAATCCATGTCCAAAGGTAACCTGCAAGCCCTTTGGCAAACAAACAGATCAGCCCAATACCTCCCGATGGCTTCACTCAAGTGTATGACTAACGTAGTGCTGCTGTCAGGGGATTAACTCTAAGAATCACAAATCTGCTCCATTTTCACATACTAAATGACAGTCTTCCTTGTCAAGAACTCCAGTCTCAAACCTCCTCTTTCTTTTCAAACAAGACTGATTTGGGGAACCTTTGGAGTCTTGGCAAGCACTGTTTCTCCTTCCGCTTAAGGGGCACCAATGAGCCTCAGCAGTCGGAAGGTGACAAGTTGCTGTCCCTTTCTGACTTTTACTACAGGAAGGAGAACTGTTTTAATGCCTAGAGAGGTATGTTTTCGGAGCTCTGGAGTGTCCCTGCCTTGGGGGAGTAGAGTAAGAAATACCTGTCATACACAGAAAGTCGTAAAATGCATGAGGTAATGCTGAATGGAAGCAGACAGCTTTAGAAAAGTATTACTCCAGACTTGGCATTTCTGCGTGGTTTCTGTTTAGAGACCAAAACTAAGGGGTGTTTTTGCTTCGTGGTTTGGAGTTTAGCACATGTGGATACTGGGAATTTAATTGCATCTATTCTTCCTTTTTTTAAAGCAGATCTTTGAAAGTTTGGCATATACACTTTCCCACTCAAATAATTTCAGCTTCAGAGTAAAATCATGCTAAGCAAGTTTTATTCTTTTAATAAGTGTGGTAGAAGGCCTAAATCTTGAACAAAGAAATCCCAAATCAAAGTGTAGATATTAGCAAGGCAAGTGTTCACACATGGTGCCTACTTGTTCTGCTTAGTCCACAGGGAGAGAGAGGTTCAGCAATGTGGACGCTCTTCACCTGCACAAAGTCGGCGGTAGTTGATGCTGCTTTGAAAATGATGTGGGTTACTTCATGTAATTAGGGCATGAAGGACAGTGCAGCGTAGATGCTGTTGAGGTTGCTTTAAGCATGCAAACTTGACTTTGTAGTGGCAGCCTTACTAGAGCAGCCTGAAATTCGGTATGGGAAGAAGAAGCCAAATGTTTCCCTGATTAAATATTGAGCCCATTTTGACCTCTTTGCCACGGCAGAATGGCTCCTACCAGTGACAGGCATAAGAAATCAAAAGCTACACCAAACTTCACTGTAGCCCTAGCTATTGCGCCACACACAAATTGCTCTCACCTGGCTTGAACTGAAATTAGGCATCCAGTCAAACCATCCATCTCAATAGCCCAGGGACCTGCAAACAGCATTGAATCTCCCTTCATTTGCACACTCATCTTGAGATGGAATAAATGGAGAGCTATTTGGATGTGCTTATTTTTTTCCAAGTGATCATGAAGGGAACGTAGAGGTCTTATACTGGGCACCTGTTTGGAGCTTGACATGAATTTTAACTGCAACCTTAGTATGCACCTGAAAGAGCACGAGGTAGCCTGCTGCAAGTTCACATCTTCATTGCAGCCGACTTCCTTGCATTGACAAGTCTCAATATTTAATTCTGAAATCCTGCTTAGGGAAACATAATTGAAATCAATAGCAAATCTGTATCTCTAGTCGTGCATGTAGCAGCTATGATTTCTGATAACACCGGTGTTGTTTATTTATTGTATTTTTCTTTCAGACTGTTTGTCTTACACGGCGCTAGAAGTTTTATCAAAAAGGTGTTATGGGAAACAGAGATGCAAGATCATTGTCACTAGCCGGGATTTTGGAAGTCCATGCCTACCTGGAGTGACAAAATACCTTAACGTCAGCTATGCATGTGGTAAGACCAAATGCACGATCGCTTTAAAGACTTCATTCTGCTTTTAAAGAAAAACAATGCCAAATGGTGCACACATAGGGAGACACACACATGCATGAACATAGAGGCTTCCTAAATCTCCCCATCCTTTTAACATAAGAATACAAGAACAACCAGAATATGTGAACAATCCCATGGGCAGAGCTGCACCTAATGTTAACTCAGGCATTAAGGTGGGGTTTTTTTCTATGAAATGCTATTGACAATAAAATTTCAAGTATGTGGTTTAGTATTTTGAGAAATGCTATCATAATAGGAATCTGTTCTACAGAACTCACCTGCAGCAGAGCTAGGAAAAAATTGCGTGCCATCAGTGCAGGTAAAGCAGTCCAGCATAATCGAAGCACTGTGTAGAAGCCCAGTCCTGAAATCTGATTCACACGAGCATACCTACAGCCTTCAGCCTTACAGAAGGATTTCCTTCCTCATGGGCAAAGTCTCACTAAACGTAAAGGTCTGCTGTTATACATCCTTTGCAGGACTGAAGCCTACTTCAGCCCATTCCTCAGGCAAGAGGGAAGTTTTCATATTCTTTACCATAGACTAATACATTTACTCAGGGGAAAGCAGAATTCCCTACAATTCTTTTTCTCAAAAGCAAAGGTCATGGGGCAGCAAAGTGGAATATCAATGAAGGTGAGAGAAAAGTGGTTGCAGGACTTCAGTGTAGTGCCTTATTGTGATATTGCACATTTTTAGGAATAGCTGTGCATTTCTTAAGCCTTGAACAGATTCCCTCATGCTCTGCTTGCTGCTGCTGGCTAGCTGTGGAGTGGAGGTATGAGGGTCAGGGGTGATTGTCTCTCACACCTCTCTGCTTCAACCAGAGGATGTGTAAAAGCTTTTTCACCAGGTTACCGCTCTGCTTATGTGCACTGCTTGGAAAGCTGCCAGCCTGCTCCTTTCTGGCTCTTTCTGCTCTGCAGGGAGTCACAGCAGTAGCTCCATGGGGACATATCACAGAGTCCTTTCGCTGCATCTCTAGTGAGTAGTGGTCAAAGGGCACAGGTTATCTGAGACGTGCTTTTGCGAACAGCAGTGTAGGATTGATTACCAGATCACCATGTACCTGAAGATCAGAGGAAAATGAGCCCCGGCTGCTTCCTTGCTGGCATGAGAGATTTTCTTTTTCAGTGTTCCCGTGAGTTAGTTGTCAGGTGGGAGGCATTGCAGTAATTCAGCTTTATGTTGTTGAAGAGAGCTGGAGATCTGCCTTTGCACTATGTTATATTATTGTGGAGTTGCCTTCACGCTGTAGTAACTTCATGAATGAGTTAATGGAATTCTTTTTAATTAGAGTAAGGATAATTACAACAGATTGTACTTCCTTGCACATGTATGTAGTAGAAAACCAGCATAAGTTTGTTTACAGTGAGGTTTTGCATTCTGTTACTTAGTGAAGTCATTTTGCAAAAGCACGTGGGTAATAAATAGTGTTCTTGTGCGCTGCTGGCACATTTTGAAGACTGTTTTCTTCTGCCAAATCCCACCAAGCTGTGCAATCTGAAGCATTAGCCAATGATTTGCAGGTCCAATTATTTTACAATCATCTAGTGAACATGGGAAGAATTTGAGCATATTCCAAATTGATATTTTACATTCTTTCCCCTCACTAGAAGATTCCTGCTAACCTGATGCTTCCCAGGATAGGTAAACAGACCTCCCCCTGAAATGACAGGAGCATGAGCAGACCACGTTCTCTGAGGACTGTGCCACACTTTAAAGTATTTCCATCATGGTCAGGAATGTGAAAAAAATCATAGTCCCCACCTCAGTGGTCAGCAACCATTTAGGGCTAGTGTGTCTGGCTGCATTTTTAGTTTTGCAGTTAATTCCTGCTAGTAGAAAACTTAGCAGGAGCCAGGAGGTGCTGGTTTCTTGTGGTCTCAGTGCTCCGCATCACAAGGTGACATCTTCTGGCTGTCACTGAGGCTGGACTTCAGGAACCTCTCTCAGGAAACACAGCTCCTGATCCCCCTCGTTGTATGTACACCCCCTGTATGCCATTCAGAGGCTGTCTGTGGGCTGCCTTGGGCAGCTTGTGGTAGGTGACTGACTCCCACCCTACTTGACAAAGCAGTGCTGGCACAAGTTGTGGCATAGCTGTGACTATCTTGATAAAAATTGCTCATGCTAGTTATGCTGTTCAGCGACCTGATGCAGGCTACCCTGGCTAAAGTCCTTGTGTTTGAAATTAAATCATAATGAAAACTAATGATGCAAGCAGTCAGGAGCTTTTTTTGTCCATGACATTTTGAATTAAGCATCCTCCTACAACAGGTATTTGAATAGCATGTTAAATAGCTGTTCAGACCCTATGGGAAGCCATGGGGAAGGGATTCAGTCCTGTAGCAAGCAAAGCTCTGGGAAGTTCCCCCTGAGAGGGGAGCAGGAACAACATCAGCACAAGTGAAGGAACCCTGACCTGGGCACCAGGCCATGTGACAGGAGCTTCAGGTCATGCAAAGGTGCCAGGGACAGTGCGTCCTCCTGGGATGTTGTTCGTAACACATGCACATTGTTCATACCAGCCAGGCCTGCAAATTCAGAGTGCAGCCTGAGAGCAAACCAACCTGCTCACTGTCTGCCTCATGCACCAGCAAAAATATTTTGCTGCTGGCAAACTGTTAAGAATTACAATGAGGTGCAAGCCAAAATAGAAATGAGCTCATTGTCCCCTATCTCTCTTGGCCTTGTATTGCAAACAGAAGCTAAGAGTCCCCAGAAAAATCCTTCATCAGGAAAGGAAACAGCTATGACTTTGAGCCCACACATAAAGAAAAGTTCTGCTCAGAAAGAAGTGTTATTATTAATTATTTTTCAGATTAAAACTATGCTAAGCTGCAAACCTCAGTCTCCTCTGTTCTGCTTAACTTCCTGGACACTATTTATTGGCAAATGTTTCTATGCGGGATAGAGGTGAGCTTCATACTTGAAATTTCTTCCTTTCTTCCCCCGCTTCACATCAGTCTGAAAATCAGTCAATCTGCCTTCACATAGTACAGGGAACAGGTGCCAAGATCTGGGTATCTGAAGGGCCCATTCATCTAACACAGAATATGTGAACTCTCAATGTCTGCATGATGCACCTGCTTTTAGCTCTTTTAATTATTTTAAGAAGGGTGGGAAAATTTATCAAGGGAAAAAAATTAATGAAATGTGAAGGATGCAGCCCACTCCCACCCAGCGCATCTCTTCCCAATCTGTGCACCTTCCTTCTTGATGACCATTTATCTCAGAGGCTTTGCAGAGGATGTCACACAAGACTTTAAATGTTTCTCTGAGACTTACAGTGAATTACACTCATCCAAACCCAGTATCTAGATGCAGTTTAGCATCTGACTGTATCCCAGTTAATCCTGAATTTATAGGCCAATATTGTCTGCTATGCACTGGTTGGCACACCCCTTGTGGGGTAGAAACCAAGGGGCAGGTCTCCATACTGTTTGCAGCTGCACTGATGTTCCTGGAGCTCCATACAGGCTGGCGTGTGAATCCAGTCACAGGTCCAGAGCTGCCCTTACTAGTCCCTAGCAAGAAGTTGCAGTATTGCCTGTCTCCTTTGGTGTTTCACTGTTCTTTAGGTGAAAATCACTGGGTCTCTGCCCGTGTGTCCCATCCCTCAGGTTTGCTCTTCCTGCCACAGTTGCCCTTATCTCCCTTCCCTGCTCACCCCACGTTCACAGAATCATAGAATATCTCAAATTGGAAAGAATCCATAAGGATCATTGAGTCCAACTCCCTGCTTCTTGCAGGACTACTTAAAACTACACCATGTGACTAAGAGTCTTGTCCAGATGCTCCTTCAACTCTTGACAGGCTTCATGCCATGACTCTTTCCTTGGGGAGCTCGTTCCAGCGACCGACCACCCTCTCAGTGAAGAACCTTTCCCTAAGGTCCAATCTGAACTTCCTCTGGTGCAGCTTCATTGCATTTCCTCATGTCCTGTCGTTGGTCACCAGAGAGGAGATCAGCACCTTCCCTTGTGCTGCCCTCCTTGAGGAAGCTGTAGGCTGTGATGAGGGCATCCCTCAGCCTTTCCTTCTCCAAGCTGAACAAACCAGATGACCTCAGCCACTCCTCATAAGTCTTGACCTTGAGACCTTTCACCATCTTGGTTGCTCTCCTCTGGGCACACTCTAATAAACTTTAATGAAAAACATAGATCTGTAGTCCTTCACGTTGCTACAGAGACTCAAAATAAGTGGCGGTGAATAGGAGTAAACAAATTGCTTTTTCTGGCTTCTTCTTCCCAGTTACTCCATTTCTTTTCCCACCTCCTTTTCCTCCCTCCCAGTGCTGACCCTGTGAGCAGCGTGCTCTTTGCCACTGTCCTATGCCACAGCATCCTGGTGCCGTGCGTCGCGGTGCGCCGGATCTGGGGGAGTGGGTGGCAGGAGGAGGGTGTATAACTGGTCACAGCCTCTCCTGGGGCATTTGCCAGCCCGCGGGGTTAGGGTGTGACTTGGTCCTGCAGGTCAAGGTGGCACAGCAGGCAGCGGCAGCAGCCCTGGCCAGGGCTGGTACAGCGAGGACAAGCACCGTGCGCCACCTCTGCCGGTGCTCCCGGCCTTTGGGCATGACGGAGCATCTCTGGGCCACTGAGGGGGCTCAGGCTGGCTGCAGTGCCAGCTCCGGCAGGGCTGGCTCCGGACACAGCCACCCCCTCCGATCCCTTTGATGCCACCGTCAGAAACCCAGTTAATAAACTCAGGGTTAGCAGTGGGATTGGTCATTAACTGAGGGTCTGGTTCCTAAAACTAACATATATTGTCTTTCATCTTTTCAGTTCCTAAATTGATCCTCACGGCCGTCAACCCCGTGGTCACTGATAGCCAGTCTTCCGTCAAACAGGACGATAGTACGTGCCATCAAAAAACATGTGGTTTGCTGCCGTCTTTGGGTTGAAATGGGACATTCTCCCACTGCAGAGCTTGGTCTGAGGGAGGTGGGACGAGGTGACGGAAACCCGTGCTGGAACAGCTGCCCTTCCCCTCAGAGGGCAGCGGGATGGGCTGGGAGCGGGGCACTGTCCTGCTGTCACAGCAACGCTACAAACAAGTGGCCTGTCCAGACCTACCCATAACCAGCACGTTGTCTATTCACTTTGATTGAACTGTCGGAGAAGTAAAAGCGAAATCGCGGTTGTTTCAGGGTGGAGTCTAATTTTCACGAGTTACACCAACACCTGCTCTCCTTAAAGGCAACAGAACCAGTGACGTGGCTAGTGCGTGTCTGCTGTAATCAGTAACGGGATGTACTGCAGTGCTTGGGCTGGGAAGTCCTCTTGAGACCTGTGAAGCTTAATGAAGTAAAACTGTTTCAGAAACCTCAATGGGAGTAGACAATGGGTTTCATTTGGTAGTAGATTCTTTTAAATTAGTTTTCCATTTTCTAGATATTCCATATTTTCAATACTTTGTTATTTATACTTTATTTCAATATTTATTTTATATATCAACCATGGTTTGGGCTAATGTTCTGCAAGGTTCCTATGACACAGTGCTGGCCTGCCTCTGGTTTAGGTGGCTTTGTCAGTTTAAAAGTTATTGTGTAAATATCAGTTTAGTAGCATCATCATCTATGATATGATTGAATTTGCTTTACCTTCTCATGTCACAGGTGTCGACCTTGATCCAAAGGAATCGAGACTTCCAAAGAAAGATGGAATTATTGTTAGCAACTCCTTGGCTACATTTGCATACATTAGAGGTAGGAAAATGAGGCTGAGATTGTTTGGTTCGTTAGATTATGGCATCTTGGGAAAAGGGAAGATCACCTCAGAAGGTCACAACTGGTAATCGCCTGTTTATAGTAACGATATTATTACAACAAAATTGCAGTCTTTTGGATGGGACAATCACAGCATAATTGCTATTTATAGACTATTTTCCATCCTGAAGGATCCAAACTCTTTTAGTGACTGCAGCTAAGATATTTGTTAATGAATATTTTCAGTGGGGACTGTTGGTTGTTCAGTGTTTTTGAAAACCTGGTCCTGATCTAGGAGCAGCGCTGGAGACATCCGTTTTTGGAAATGTGGGTTTGCATACATACAAGGATCATTGAGGAGCAGCAAAACAAACAAGCAACCCAAAGCCAGCCATCTCTGGTATGGGACATGGCAAGTCTTGTGACTTAGCAACACTAAGGCAGATTTTGTTCAGGCAAATAAATCTGTGATACCAGATCTCTTAACAGCACAGGAGAAGTCAAGAATTTTGGAAGTGAGCAAATGCTGGTGTTGAGAAGCAATTCTGGAGCTAAGATTGCTGCTTTTCTAGAAAATGCCAAGAACCACCCAGCTGTTGAGCATCATCTCACAGCCTTTGCAAGGGCTTCCCCTGCCAGCAAGAAGGGTGGCCACGGCCTGCTGGCACAGCAAGACAGTCTGGTCTTGCCAGCGGTACCTGGCTGCCCCCAACAGCTCTCCCCAACCCCCCTGGCCCCACCACCCTTGAGACCACCTAGCAGCACCTCAAGCAGCCAGGGCTGGATTTTACAGCCCTTTGAGAAAGGCTGTAAATAATAATAATAATAAGTCTCACTTATTGCTATGCTGAGACGTGATCTTGGACTGTGTCAAGGAAGAAAAATGCTCCTTGCCCAGCCTGACCTGGAGATGCTGCCATGGCTCTGTGGAGCCCGGAGTTGCTCTTCTCATGCCCCCTCTTCATAAGGGTAAGGCCCGTTTTGGCAGGGTGGCTGGAAAAAAACTCAGGGGTATGCCTCTGGCGTCTGGTTGAGAATGCTAGCAAGCTGCTAATAACAAGGTGCTATTAAGAGGCTGGGGTTTTTGCACTGTAATTTGAAGAGGCAGAGGTGGCAGTGCTCAGACTGCAAGTGCAAGGTGGTCTTGCTGAGTGACAGAAAAAGCCTCTTCTCACCCCCCATCTCCTGAAGCTCACCCCACTGTTATTGCTGCACAATGCAGGGCACTTCGAAATGGAAGTTGACTTTTTTTGTAGCTAGGTTTTGGCAGTTTGTGAAGGGTTTAAGTACTGGCTTTCTGATTTCAGATCACCTTGAAAGAGCTGCTCTCCTGTTTGTGTCCAGCGTTTGTGTGGGATTAATCTTCACACTGTGTGCTTTGGTGATCCGTGTGTCGTGCTCAAGTGACTTCCAGAAATTGCACAAAAAGAAGGATCAGTTAGTGCAAGAAAGTGATGGAGTGTACGAGAACAGTGAAAATGAGGAGGAAGAGGAGGATTCCTCTGATTCGGACATCAGGGATGAGATAGTGGGACTTTACAGACCTTCTTACTCAGGTTATAATTCAACAGAAGCTGCAGAACTGGCTGAAAGGATAGAGCGCAGGGAGCAGATCATACAAGAAATTTGGATGAACAGTGGTTTGGATATGACACCTCCTAGAAATATGAATACATTTTATATTAATGAACAATAAATGGCTTATTTTGGATGACACCCTAGCTCTTTTTTAAAAAAAAAGAAATGTACCTTCTGTGAAGGAACATTTGTATCAGTGCATATAATTATTTGTAAAGCAAGAAGAATTATATACAATAAAAGAAGAGTTTAAAACCCTTGACTGTCTGGAAATTGTTCTGTGAAAAAAACACTTCTACAGACCTTCATAGTTTTAAGTTACGATATGTTATGGATTACTTTTCACTGTAATTTGGGATCAGCAGGTTAAGGAATATTAAAAAAGGGGAAAAATATTTAAGCAGCATAACATGGAGAAACACCTTCTGCATTAGGATATGACACCTGTGACCAGTTAGTTGCAGCTCATAAGTTACATAAGAACATGCTCTATTGATGAGAAATACAAGTATTATTAATAGCACGAGCAGGACAAAGCATAATTAAACACAGACTCTGGAAGCTTTTCTGCAATTGCCTTAACCCAACCTTTCGCTAATAAATCCTGTTCCTCTGGTAACGGCAGTCCTGATTACAAGGGAGTTAAGTTCTGCTCGCTTGAGTCCAGTTGATGCACTTAGAAGAGAGACATGAAAGAAGAAAGCCCTCTCTTTGGGCTGAGAGGTCTGGAAACCAATCTGCAAAGAAGTGCCTGGTATTTCAGTGAAAACTTCCCTGGTTTGAGAATTAGTCTCCTTAGTAACATTCCTCTTGATTCTAACACAACAGCACCTGAAGTCAGGCACGCTTGGTGTAGGGAGATTTCACCATACCTCTCCAAGTACACCCCTTCTTTTTGAAAGCACGTAGCCACCAGATAAGGCTATAGCCCTAGGAGGAAACGCACTGCTGAAGAAGAATGGACATAAGGGCAAAAATCAGTCTGCATTCAAGCCTTTCAGCCCGGTTGTTAAGGAAAAGGTCACCATTCCACTGTCACAAGATACCTGCCCGAGATGTAACTCTGCTGCTACCTATGCTGGCAAATCTGCGAAGCACAAGCTTGAAAATGGCTGTTTTCATAAGACTCCTGAAGTTGAAACATACTAAGAAAACTTCCTAAGTAAGTGAAATGCTGTGTTAATTTTTCTGATATTAATGCATGATAGAGCCAGAATTTGATTGAAGGTTATATTCTCAGGATTTTTCTGTAAGCTTACAATCTTCACTTGAAGATTATTCAGACTAGTCTGATTTGGTTTCAGTTGCACAGAAAATTAAGTCAGAAATGTATCTAAGCTGAAACAGCAACCTTCCTGTCTTTAAATAAATGTCTCCGATATTTTAGCTGCGGTCCATAGGGAATTCACTGAACAAAGGGAGGAAAAATGTCACTTCCTATTGGTAATACTCTTCATGAGTTCCCTGTGCTTTCCCGCTCAGACGCTGTGTGCCTCGGTATCGTGGTGTAGTATGAAACACTTGGAAAGAAAAAAAGTGACATGGCTTGTCATTTCCTACAGTTACAGTTGAATTTAGCATGGGAAAACTGGAAAGGGAGGAAGGGGGCTTGCTCAAATGATGAAAGTGCAATCCTGTGCTCAACTGGAAAAAGCAGCAGTTAGCATCTGATCAGCGGAAGGAAGAGGGGCTGAGGGGACGGCCGAAGACCTGAGGTCGCCCATGGCACGGGGGAACTGCATGAAACACTTGGCACAGCCCAGGAGCCCGGCTGTGCACCCACGGGGACTCGACTCATCCTTTTTCCATTAGAAAGTCATCATAGCCCGTGCCACTGCACGATATTGATGGTTTTGGTCTGGAGAACCCCCATGCCTTTGTCCTGAGCCTGGAGGAGGGCAGGTTTTCCTTTTGCTGGCCCTGTGGGTAGGTGTGGGACAGCTCTGGTCAGGAGCCGGCTCCTTCCTCCTGACTCACGGGGGCAGGTCAGAAAGAAAGGGGGACTGATCTACATCCCAACAAGTCCCCTGCTGACAGACCGTACCAGGAAAAAAATGGATTCTCTTCCTGTTGGTGACCCTCAGGAGAGGCCGTGTGTCAATTGCAGAGTGGGCTGGGCTCCAACACACGGAGAGAAGGGCTGAGGGCAGGGGCTCGGGGGGGGCTGCCCCTTCTCCCACACATCCTGCTCCAGCTGCCTCCCCAAAACACTGAGCCCCCGTGAAACTCCCTCTGAAGAGCCTGGGGTCCACAATTCAGCTGATCTCCAGCTGACCTGTTTTCAGAAGTTACCTGTCCGGCAGTTTATCCTCACTAAAATCTCTGTGCTTGCTTTCCTTATTCTGTGAGCCTCCACCGCGGTGTAGTCCTGAAGCTGACACCGTAACAAAACCTGGGAGGGAGTCTTTCCACCAAACTTTCACTTTGCTCAAGCTTAAGTAAAAGTAGCATGTCCTAGGGGTGGCCACAGTATCACAGAAGGGTTGAGGACATCTGGTCCAAGCCCCTGCTCACCACCTACAGCAGGTTGCCCATGGCCCTGTGGCTTTCGAGTGTCTCTGGGGATGGAGGTTCCACAGCCTCCCTGGGCAGCCTGTACCAGTGCTTGGTCACCCCCACAGTGAAAAAGTGATTCCTGATGTTCACGGGGAACCAACCTCCTGTGTTTCGCTTTGTGCCCGTTGCCTCTGGTCCTGCCACTGGGCACCACAGGTCCTTTCCCTCTTGTTTTGTTCATCCATGCACGTCTTCCATCCGACAGCCCTGCTTTGGGGTTCCCAGCTGAAAACAGGGGTGGTCATTCCTGGTGATGAAGCAACCAAAGTGGCAGCAGATCAGCAGAAACCAGCCTGTAACTTAAGAGGTTAGTCCCTTCATTGGAGTAAAACTGCAAGATGGTTTACTTCTCCCAACTCCTAGTTCTCTCATCTGCTTTTTGCAAACTTGGAGGAAAAAAATCCTTTGTATTCAAGTGAAGATTAGCAATTTATTTTTTCCATTACCTTTGCATAGTTGCCTGTAAATGACTTAACAGATCTGATTCCCTCCTGGTTTTCCCCCCTGCTTGCCACCACCGGCTGTGGGCAGGCAGTAAAAGATTTCCACGGGTGCCAGAGAAGAGCTTGCTTCCCAGTATGGAGCATTTTGCAGCCTCTGGGAACGTGTTTTGAGGGGAAAAAAAAAAGTGCTTCATAATGTGTGTCTGTTTAAATGTATCCTCAAACACGGTGACAAAGCCCAATCATGCACCCCAGCACGAGGAGTTACTCGGCAGGACGGGGGAAGCAGCTTTTGCTCCATACCAGGAGGTTGAGCTTCGCTCGGGAAGTGTAAAGTCTGAGTTTGCATTGCTATTTTATTCTTTTTGCATAAACTTTCCCAGTCTAATTGGGGGAAGCTATCAATCAGCGGTTCACCTTGTTCCCAGGTGTTCACCATTCGCAGGTCTGAAAGTTAAGAGTGAAAACTGACAAGGAAAACCCTGAGAAACAGACACGGAATTATTTTGATCTTTCTGAAATAACACCCTCTGCAGAAAAAGCATCCAGCATAGAAACCAGAAAATTAACGTGGAACATACTTACCTGACCCAAGCCCACCCAAATCACAATTTTATGGGAAAAGACTGTGTGTGCCCATTACAGAGAAACAGTGGCTACGCTGAGCCCAGCTCGTGTCCAGTGGCAGCTCCTGCTTTACTGGAACAGGAGCAATGGTGAGAAGCAATTGGATTTGGCTGATTATTACTGGGATGTGTGCACTGGAAAAACAAGAAGCAGCAATGCTGTAGCTGGTACCTACTTCATTTCCAGGCTAAGGGCAGAAACATCATTGAGGAGGCTGCCCCAGGGCAGCAGCAACACGGCGGCGGGGGTGTTCAGGGCTGGCAGCAGGATGGAGTTTCAGCAGTAAAATCCCTGCAACTGCCCAGAAGAGCAGCATAAGAAGAAAACATCACAAAGGAGAGCTTGCAAGTAGTTCGGCCATAACTAGTAGGTTCATGCTACGTTCACAGCTAGGGGAATGACGTGCATTTGGAAATTACATGACTTAGCATTAACACCTAAACCTGCTGCAAGGCAATGTGCAACCCTGGTGTGGCTGGTTTAACTCCTGACTTTAAAATAACCCAGAGTTTACCTCCAGGAACCCCTGGGTGAGGTTGCAGGAAGCAGTAAATAAATCCTTCCGAAACTGGTACCTTTATCGGCAGCCACTCAGGTGTGGCAGCTGACGCTTGTGCAATGTTGTGGCCAAAAATCCCCGGTGCCACCCCATCCATAGCCAAAAATCCCTGGCACCACTCTATCCATAGCCAAAAATCCCCAGCACCAGCCCAGCTCTTTTTTGGGAGGCACCTGTGATGGGCGGGCAGCGAGGGGGTGCGGGGGCAGCAGGCAGGGCTGGGGTGGGGGCAGAGCCTGCAGCAACCTGGGAAGGCAAAACTGTAGGGTGCAAGCAAGGAGCAAAGGAGCAAAACCAGGTGTGGAAACCATCCAGTTGGCTTCATCTGCACGCTGGAAAGCCTGAGGGATAAATGACCACAAAGGGCCTTTTTTGCAAGGGGCATGGCTGAGCGACGGAGCATTCAAGCACAGGCCAAGGCAGGGGATTTCATGTAGCCTGTGATGTTGTCGGTGGTGGGTTCTCTTGGCCCCCCAAAGCCCGCTCAGACCCCGTGAAGCAAACGGGGGTCACTCTCCAGTGAGTTTTGGAGTGAGCCCTGCAAAGCAGCAGTGAAGCGGCAGCGCTGTTGTCCTCAGAGGAGACGCGGCTCCGGGTGCCAGAGCGCCAGATTCCTGCAGCATGAAAGCAGCAGAGCAAACAGCATTCCTCTGCCAAGGAGCGGGCCCCGCCACGTGTGCAGCCTGCAGAGCCCCACGCCAGCACCTCGTATGCCCAGGCCGGTGCCCAGCACGGTTTCAGTGGTGCTGGGGGTGCTCCTGCTCTGCTGCCAGGCATCACTTTCAGAAGAGAAAACGGGGCTCCTGCCAGCCCCCAAACATGTCTGCTGTAACAGACACCCCCCTGCTCCCAGGGTGGCAGCTCCACAGTGGTCACCCTTGGCCAGGCACCCTGAGATGCCTCTGGCAAACCAAGTCCTCCAAGGATTGCTTTTAGCATTAGGGGACTGATGTGCTTTCTTACGTTCTCATTTCTGGAGGGAAAAAAAAACAGCCCAGCCTCAAGATGTAGTCAGCCCAGCACTGTAGTTAAAAAACTCCTTTTCCAGCACTGTAGGAAATGTCAGACTTGCAGCTTCTCATGGAGAAAGTTGCAAATCCCAGCTTGATGTTACAAACAACTCTGGTGACATCCCAGTTACAGCCTGGGTGGGAACACGCCCTCAGGTGCACGGGGCACCTCAGCAATACGCGTCCAGCGGCAGGGGGAGGGTACATTAGTGACTATCCGTTAATAAACCCTGTTGCAGAGTAATTACAGCTGTAGAGGTTCACTGGAGTGCTGGCCACTGGGTGAGCTCTGACCCAGCCCCATACAACTCCCCACACTCTTTTTTAAGACCATTGCATTTCTTAAGACCATGCATTTTTAAGACCCAAGGACATGACGGTAGTGCCCAGTCACTCTTCTGCTGGCACAGCAAGAGCTTGAAAGTGTCAGGCAGAGTTCACACCTTCTTCATGCAGTAAACCAGACGGGAGATAAAAATCCATCAGAAACCTCTGCAGGTCCAGTCACAATGGAGCTGCCTGGTTTGGTTTTCTTTTGAAAAATCAGGACCCTGAGCGACATGATCTAGTTTTGAGGCTGGATCCAGGTTACATTGAAGCCTCGCTCCAAGTCACAGCAGGACCAGCACCCCTCCAGAGATCTCCCAGCCTACACTGTTTTACAGGCCTGTGGCCAGCTCTCCCCACACCTGGAAGCCAGCCTTTGGAGCTGCCACAACGCCACTCTCCAGCCTTTTGGTTGCATTACAGCTCCAAGCACCCTGCCTATCTATCTGTTGCAAGAATTTAAAACCAGGTTTCCAAAAAAATCTCTCATCAGGACAGAGGTGAAATGTCCTATTCTGAATGAGGCTACAAGGCATTGCTGAGGGAGGGAGACGCAGGAAAAAAACAGAGCTGCAAACTCCCAACCGACCGCTGCGCTGGGCACCATTATGGGTTGAACCCTTAAACTGCAGGAGCTGTCGCTTGGGTGAGAGGCGAAGCAGGTGGTATGAAATATCACACCACTTCTGCAGCGGTGCCTGCAGACCCGTACACAATAACGTGAGTGGCAGCTGTATGTTGATTCTCAGGGCAAAAAAGTCCCCACACAACAATTTTTAACCGCAACATCGTTAAGTACTTGGCTGTATTACTCAGCCTTTGCTGAGAGCTGTTCTCACAAACACAGCCCTTGGAATAAAACAATAATTACCTTTTCTTTTCCCTTGAGGAAGTGCCAGATTTCCTATTTTTGCTATAAACTTCCTCATTCTCAACACAACCCCGCCATAGCTGCTGTACAGCCTGTACTCACCGCAGCATGGGATGGGGACACGCAGGCAGGCAGGTGGGTTTGGGTGAAGCACAGGTGCACAGCTGGGGCTGGGTGACAAGGTGGAGGCACCCACGGGTGCCTCGGGCCACCACTGCCCCGTCACCCCATGCCCTGAGATGGCAGGTGAGGATGGGAACAGCTGGAGGAAAGGTGCCAGCTCGTGTTCTGGGTGGCGGCTCCCGGCTCGCACACTGACGACGGCCAGGCGGGCAGAAGCGATTTGTTGCACCTTCCTCCAACACCAGCGTGCCAGAGCGCACAGGCTCAGGAGGTCACCGGCAGCTGGGAAATCCTCACATCTGCTGGCAGGGAGACCTTGCTGTCAGTGGTGGCGGGTGTCCTCCTCCTCCTGGCCCCATCACGCCAGACCTTGGCAGGCTCCCATGGTTGTCAGTGCTGAGCAGGAACAAGAGCTGCACCCTGGTGAGATGTCAGTGCTGCCAAAAGCGGTGGCTCCAGCTCTCTCCACATACTGGACCCCCACCTTGGACATGGAGTTGGGGACCGGGTGCTCAGCACCCCACTGCAGTGGCAGCCCACCACAGCCACCCTATCCCACAGCCACACAGACAGCGGCCCTCTCCTGTCATTCAGAGAACCCGCAACAGAGCACAAGGGTCTGTGGGCAGAGGAGGGGGGAACAGAGAGGGAAAATAACCAAGAAATGTCACCAGAGTGTTTTAAAACATGTTGTGTATATTGGGCTCACCCTGCTCTAAGACCTTCCAGTACAAGAGACAAGTTCCACTTCCCCCATGGCTTTTGCCTGTGACCCTCACGTGGTAGAATGGTATAGGACAAGATATCAGAATGCAGATATCAGAAAAACCCACCGGCAGGCATGGGGCAAGCCTGGAGTGGCGGCAGCGTGCCGGGGCAGAGCAGTGCCCTGCGGAGCAGCACCTGCCCTGCAGCTCGGGACCTCCCCAGCCAACCTCCGGGGGGGAAGCAACACGGGAGCCACGTCCACACAGAGCAAAATGCTGCCTATGCCTTGCCTTCTCCCACACTCCTGTTCAAGGAAACCTCGACAGCACATTAAGAACTGCAATAGCACTAGCAACCCTCCCCAACACATAATGCAGATTTCCATTAATCAGGATGGTGATATGGCCACAAAACAAACATTTCAGCAACGTTCCGCTGTGTGTATCCTTTGATAGAGAATGGATTTTCCCCCTGGAATGGCAAGTCTGCTATCAAACTTCCAGAAATAAACAGTTTAGAAGAAAGATAAGATGCTTTTGCAAATTTGCAAACCTGCGTGTGGTATTCCTATCTCATAATTCTCACATTCTTTAGATATTCAAATATCCATAGGCTTTGCTTTGTTCCTGTATTCTTTCATCTTTTTCCAGTAGGTTCATTCAATTTCAGCCATAATAAATGAATCCAGCAGATCCACAGATGCTGTCATGAGAACTCAGAAGAGCACTGATCCTACAGACAGTTTTCTCAGCTAAAGAACACAGGGCCAATTACAGCAGAGAGCAGCACTCAAAGGTATGCAGAATAAAATGGAGTTTTTTCTGTGTTCTTTCCTACACCTGCTTTTCCCTCATTTTTAGAGAAGAAACGACCACGTTACAAGAACCGTAATCAAAGGGCCTGTTCAAACTCTCCCCGCCTCAGAATCCTCCATATAATGGTAATTTTAAACTCTATTTTTCACCAAGACAATAACTCTCAACAAGTCCTGGAAAGATAATAGAACTTGCACTCCTTTGACTTGTCCTCCTCCTGCTACGCCAGTCGCAGAAAGAACTCTGCTGGGAGGAAGGCACGAGCAAAATGTCAGGGCTTTGTCATGGAAAACCAGTTATGGATGTGCAGCAGGGTTTAACGAGCGAGATCAGGGGAGTATAAATACGTCACTGCTTATGCTGTTTTCATTTTGCCTCCTCTGCTATTGAACTTTCCTGGTATCAAGGACATTAAATCAAATGGCCAAAAGCCAATGATGACTTCAGTTATTTACAGGACCGGGAGCCCACAGAACAAACTCCTTGGAATAAAACTAATCTAAGATGAAAGCTCTATTTGTAAGAGGATTCAGTTGGATATTTTCAAGCGTTCATTATAACTGATCCAAAACATCTGGGAAGCATCCTGCCAAGGCTGATGCAGTTATGACTAACTAACTAAAAAAAGCTACTTTCAAACATTAAGGAGCAGGCAAATAAGTACTCCTGCTACAAAATTGTTCCAGGGTGCGTAAATGCTGATAAACAAGCGCCACGAGGTAAGGTCACATTGCAGCCCCTGGTCCTGCAGCGGATCTCCACCTCAGGTAGCTTATGGGCAAGTCCATCTGACAGGAATCTTGCTCCCAGGTTGGTGGGACAAAACCCACACAGCAACACTCGCTGTCCTTGGCCAGCTTGTTAAACAGAAAAGGTGAGATTTTGGGGAGGGGAAGCGTTGTCACAAGCAGCAGAGGAAACAATGTGATTCCTGGAGGAACTCAGTTTGGGAACCGCCGGGTTATAACTCCCCCCTGGACACAAAACGTGCCAGACTGCCACACAACTTGCTTTAAAACAGGGCGACATTTTTTCTGTCTGCCAAAAGGACATAAATATTTTAGAACATTGCTGGAAAAAGAGGAAAACAAATGGCCACAGCAACACCTCCAGCAGCCTGGGCCTCTTACAGCCAGTAGGACTATGAGGAGCTGCAGCTAGGTAACTAACAACCTTTATAATAAATCAATGAATTTTATGATTTTATAATGATTTCACCAAGTGCTCCCAATTCCAGTTATGGATCAAGAACATCTGCCATACCATCATGGGTTACAATGCCAGCGATATTATGAAATCAAGTACTTCCAGATTTTCTTTACTCCACCCGATGACAGCAAAGGATCACATTAGGAAAAAAACCTTCAGCTTTGGGAAGGGCTGAAAATCTCCAGAGTTGTACAGGACACCAACTTCCATCTGACAAAGTGGTAGAACAAAGTGTTCTGTTAAAACATGCTCTATTTTCTGCTGCATAGAAATAATTCCAAGTAGGTTTGAAACTAAAAAAAATATTTGAAGTTTTGCAACTTAAAAAAAACCCAAATACCAATTTTTTTCTAAGAAAAAAGTTAGAAGTTGATATTCCAGAAAAACTAACAGACACTAAACTTTCCTAAAAGAATCAGTGATTTAAGTAAAAGTGCCATTAATAGTTCACTGAATGACATTAATTCTCTTTTCTGTATTCAATCTTCCAGCTGTGAGTTCAGAAAACACTTCAGTTTAACTTGATCAGTATCTCTTCAACCATACTAATATTTAGAGAAAATGATTTTTTTTCATCATTAGAAAATGACGAGCAAAATGTTTTCTCATTGTTATTTTACAATGGCTCAAGCAAGCAGAGAGATTTAAGCCAGAAGTATTGAGATTTGTGAATCTGGAGAGCCACAGCCAGGTATTTTTAGGGGACAGTCAATGACCACAGAATTTATACTTCCACCTTGTTGCATTGGCAGGTTTGGCAAGGCAGGAAGCTTCCAGTTGATAACATCTCAGATGTTTATGTTTTCAAGTGTCTCTGCCTCTAAGCCCTTCTGACATGAGGATTAGGACATGAGTAAGACCAAAAAAAACTATCAATGAAAAATGTCAAGCAAACATAACCCATCTGGCTTCCAGAGCTGCTGAGCAGCCCTAGCACCACAGTGCCATAATGTGGCATTTGCAAAAATATCTCACATTAAAATTTGACTTCAACTAGGTGCTGATGAGCAACTGCCTGTTCTCGAGACTGATGTAGTTTGTGAACATGATCTAGTTTGGTTCAGGTGGAAAGGAAGCAGACACATGCAGGGGCAACTTGGTATCCTGAAGTCCACTGCAAACTACAAACCCAACATCCATAGCTGGATGGCCCTTCTGTGCTGCAGAACTGAAAAGGTGGGTGTTTGCAGCTCCCTGCTGCCCTAGGGACAACTGCTTTGGGGTCTGAATGAACACGCCATTTCAGTTGTCATCTGTGAGTGCCCACGTCGGTTCACCTCTTTTTAAAACACTCCATTGATCCTCATGCAGAATTTTCAGAGCACCCTGGCTTATCAGTTCAGCAACCTGATGAGGATGCACATCTGCCTCCATAGAAAAGCATCTCCTTTAAGGACACAGAAGTTTAAACATGTAAAACTTGAGCAACTTGTTTCTAAACACAGAGAATTCTGGAGATTTAATTATCCATTAGTCATACAGTATCCCGAATCAGAATCCTTCCTCCAAAAACAGACACAACATGTGCTTCAAGTCTACTAGCATTTGCTTTGTTGGTCTTGAACCCAGAACTGACTGGTGGTACATTTTAGAAACGGTAAAGGATCCTAAACATCAAGCATATAGTGGAAACACTCTCTGATGAATTTCATGAATTCTCATTTTAAAATGCCGATTTAGAAACTAAATGCTCCTAATCCAGTTGTAATCGTAGAAGTACTTCCATGTCAGAGATCTTGCCCTATTAAACTGGGGCTTATTGTATCCACGCTACTTGCAAATGATGATTACTTTCATAAACAGATTTCTGTCAATCTTTACGTAAAAGTATCATGGCTAACAGCTTGTTAAACTGAATGAGATCAACAGGTTGGCTTCCAGTGTCAATGAAAACTAAACCAGAAGAATGAAAATGAAGCATTCCACAAGGATTTTCGTGTCATTTGTGTTTATATAAAAATACTTCCTTTAAACAACTGTTAAGAGGTCAACTCATTTAAAAATGATAATTTGGGATTAGCTATGTTGAAATGCAAACAAGCACATTTATAAAAATAACTTTCACTGGATTTGCCTGAGAAAACTGGTTTCTTACAAAACAAATTACCTTCTGTGGACCATACCATCTAAAAGAAATGAGAGAATCAGAAAGAAAGTATAAAGACCACTCAAAACAATACCAAACGTTCTAGTGTGTATCTATTAGATATATTATCTATAAAATAGTTTAGTATTTCAATATTCAAATTACAAGTTTCTAATAAAATAACAAACTTCAACAGGATTGATTGTATCCTTTGCAGAGACAAGTGCTGTTACAGTTACACAGAAATGTAAATGTTTATTGAAAACCTAAGGCTAAAACTGGCACCTGCTACAGAAGTGACAAGGTCAGCTTTTGTCAGAAGAATCTACCGCACACAACACAACTCCTTGTTGCAAACAAACGTATCAACCAAACAACTTAAAGTGGCAAAAAGGTGCTTGCCAAGCTTCATCTTGGACCCCATTTGATGTCTTTTACACCATGAAATTGCCTTTTCAGAGCCTGGCTGTCTGCCCACTCAGCATTTAGATACGAGTCATCGTCATCCTCTTCTAGTTTCTGTGAACAGAACGGCCAGGTTAAGAAGGCAGTAACATAACCTGCAGTTAGTGTCTGCGACAGCACAGCTCGCATACAGTGAAAAGACACTGTTACCTTAAGTTCCTCCTGCTTTTTGTAGTAATACAGCATCATCTGTTTTTGCTCTTCGTGACTAATCAGAGGTTCACGCCCTGGAGCTCCTTGTCCTTTCTGAAAGGGAAATCATAAATTTTATTTATGATGGCATTTGCGATACAGAAGAGAAGCTGCTATGCAAAGATCTTTTTTCAGACAATAGGATTTCTGAAATTTAATAAGATCCCTCAGAACAGGAAAATAAAAGTTGAAAAACTTCTGCGGCATTCAAGTGAGAATTATTTTTTCATCTCAGCATCTGAATCATGCTGTCAATTTTGTGAACATCGATGGAGTTGCAATAGGATTTAGTTTATTTTACTTATACTCCTCTAAAAGACATAATAAATCTCTGTTTTAAGGTCGTTCCAGATGTCTTGGGATGGGCCCATCCATCTTCAGCTCCCCTGCTAATACAAACTCAAAATGGCACACAACTTAGTAAAGCAGGGAAGGAAGGCAGTTACAAAACACTACAGATAAAAGAAATTTTGTTACTACAAATATTTATTTTTTTCCCCAGGCAACTGTCCTTATGGAAGAAATAATGCACACAGCAGAAAATAGCTGACGACAGCTATTGTCAACAACAGCAAACAGAACAGTTTGAAAAGAGATGGTGAATCTTCTCTGGAACAAAAAGGGTCGGAGGTGTTTTAATTTAGCTCTCTAACCCAAAAATGCAGGCATCTCTTGTCAGATTGAAAACCACCATACTACTTTGCATTCTCTGAAGAGGCCCATCAACTAATTAAACAGTAAGACAGCTTTCCTGGGAGCCTAACACTTCAATGGCTGTTGATTTGTCACACAGTTTTTCAGTCACCCTGATAGGAAAAAGAAAGCAATTCTGTTCTAAATGACAAACACATAAATCACTTGACCTATTTTTCAGGAATCCCGTTACAGGCACCTGCAGATAATAAGATCTGCCACAAACCTCAATACTTTCTGTGGCAGAGAAGCTCTCACTGACATGGAAGTGAAATGCAGCTCCAGAGTAATTCTGAGCTATGGGTAAGTACTCAGAGACATTTGACATTCACAAAAGCACCCTTTGAATGTGGTTTTATAGAGAGACAGACAGACACACGAACAGGGTGAGCATCTTCTGACTAAGCTCTGAAAATTAACTGAAACATCAAACATTCATTCCTCCAGTATGGCATTGTCACCACTGATGAACACAACTGCACAGTTAGTACACAATCATTTTGTCCACAAAATAATAGAGAGTCCCAGTAGCTTGGTACTAATTCTGATACTGCAAGAACATGACCATTGTGTCAGCCACCAGTATACACTTAACGAATGGCTTTTGCTGAAGCATCAGGTCTATAAACTGAGAAGCAGCAGGAGAACTTTGCCTCATTTTAGCTAATTACTCTGGAGGATGACTCAGACGTTGTTGTGTTGAAATTAATACAGAAGGCCTCATCTGCTTCATCACACCTGACAACTGGAAAGTCTCATTTCTTTAAAAAAAGTTCAGCTGGAAGCTTCCGGCAAGCTGCTGCCAACAGCACACCTGGTGGTACAGGCCCAGCAGCTTGTTCTTCCTTCTAGCACTGAGCGAATGCTCACTGAACACTCTGGAGAGCGTAAGGTCAGGCTCTTGCACAACCTGTGTCCTCTCAAAAAAAAGAGACATGTCTACATTTCCAAAGGCAAGTGAGACAGTCTGAGGACCTGCCATCAAGAAACTCAGGACATCACTGGCAGAAAATTACTGAGTTACAGACACTGCCTTTCAGACACAGAACAGACTAAAACAGAGATGAAAGGTATCCACACCACATATGCACAGAACATTAAAAATGTTTTTAAGGGCCAGAAAAAAAATGGTGATGGAGAAAAAAACATTCACAAGTACGATTAGAAAAACTGGGCAGACTGAATGACTGGGTCTGTTCAGTGCTCTTGCACTGAGATGAAACAGAGCCAGTTGAGGTTTTTTAACTTTTCCATTTGCACTTCATCTATTTTTAAATACCTCTTTGCTGTACTTTTTAAATGTGCTACGAAGCAAGTAATATAATCTACAGTATTTAACTGATAGGCAAAGAGATTACTAAAGAAAAACTTAGAATATAATAAACTAAGACCTTAAAATAGATGTACAGTTTTGACACTCAAGCCAGAACTAATCTAATCCATTTTATATACCTATGGACAATTCTCCCCCACAGAGAATCAGACAGCCAAAGGTGAGTAACTTGTAAAGAAAACTCCCAGCAACACTTACTTTCTGTATCTTGACAATGATGGTTGTTTTCTCATTTTTGCCTACATAGTCGGAGAGCAACTTTGTCTCTTTCAACTCCTTTCCTGCCCACCACAATTGTGCTTCTGATTCTGGTATAACTTCAAGTCCAGCCTTCGATAAACAAAAAAACAAACAAGGTGAAGTGTTGGGTGTGGGGGTGTGGTTTTTGCTTTTTTTCAAATCCAGAAACATTTTTTGGGAAAATTTTTCTGGAATTCCTAACAGAAAGGCCAGTGTAATTTCAGACTACACTTCTGCTACATCTTTCTCCTCATACTTACTGACAGCATTTTTCTCATATTCCATTCAATCCTGATCTAACATAAACACTTTTGGCTATAAATTTTCAATACTAGCATAAGAAAGACATGACAAGCTATTTAAAATGAGTCTCAGATTTACCTGAACTTCTGAATGTATGTAACATTTGAAATCAATTTAATTCTTCCTTCTAGTTAAGCTATTGGCATGCTTTTACATAAACTATCAGAAAAAAATATTAAACAAAATTTGTTATGCAAATAAAAACAGCCTTCACTGATAAAATGGAGAACAACATAGAACATAATTAACCCAGGCACTACATATAATCCAAATACTTTACTGCATACATGAGTTCCCGACAAGTCTTCTCTATCTTCAATCTCCATCCTAACTGGATCATGTGGAGGCAATCCCATTGGATACACAATCATTACAGCCCCTCGGAGCTGGTCCAATGCATCTTTCACCATCTCCATATTAACACATACATTGGCCTGAACTTGTTTCTGAAATACAGACAGGGATCACTGGTAATTTAAAAAAATATGCAGAAAGCCTTTGCTTTGTAGTCAGTTCAAAGGTTCAACAGTGGGATATTTGAGCAAAGGTAACTGGCTGCACAAAGATATCAGAACCACAAATTTTCTCATTTGAATATTGACTTCTGAACACAGCACTCCACTTGTGCCCCTTCCATTTAGCTTGCTTACACCGGGGTGGTGGTGGTGGGAAGAGGTCATCACTAAATTGTGCAGGAGGTGTTTAGTAACAAATGTCTTTGGGATACAGGCATTTGAACAAGTTCACATGACCACAGAAACTGGATGGGGGAGTCTTTTGTTCTGAGTACTTGTGATCCATGAACAAGTTTCAAAACAGCAGAATTCAAGTGAAGGTTAGAGAAAGGGTCTTAAAACTTGAGCAAAAAAATAGAGCACAATGTGAGCAGAAGAGTAAAGCTTGGCATATTGCACAGCTTATGCAGAGATCTGTAATCTCAAAATACTTGAGATCATTCCAAACCCTATCACAACAGACAGAGGAAAAACAAGATGCATCTGGAAGCGCAGAAATCAAGTTTGTGCTTATGGATTTACCAGTTCCAATATTTTAAGTAACAAAGTTTATAAAGAGAGTAAGAGAATGTTGCCTCCTTGTGGACATTTTAAAACTAATTACCTGGCAAGTACAATTGGTTTCTCAATCTCAGATAATCAGCTTTTTATTTTTTTTTTAAATACACTGGCATATTTCTTCACTTTCATCATTGTAAAGTGATGAACCTAACAAACCACTTCCCAAACTATCCTTAACTTCATTCACCCATGAATGGCAGTAATTTTGGGAGTAAGTTAGCATGAAGGGCATCAATTTTGCAACTTTTTATCGTAACTGACAATAGGGTATATAGTTAGAGGTTTCACCCAGGAAGACCTGCAAAGTGGAGACCAGATCTGCAGGTATTTTTGACTCAAGAAGTCAAAATTACGCATTATTGATTTCCTCCCTGTTCAGAAACAGAGCTGATATATATATTAAAAAAAAAAAAAGCCTATTGAGAAAATCTTTATAGTCCAGAAGCTTTAATCTGAAACATCTCTCATGTTGTGTAATTTTGCTGTGACTCAGAACAGTTTGGCTGAAATCGTGCCTCAGTTCAGGAAAAGTCTGCTGCAACTCAACACACTGCAAGTGCTGCCAGGCGACCGGACAGCTCCTCAGCCTGCCTCCACGAGGCCCTTGGAAACACGGAGCTGCTCACTCCAAATGACTGATACGACGCTGTTATCAGCAACAAAACAGCCAGTAAGTCCAATTCAAGTGCACAGGCAACACTAGAAGTTCAGTAACATTATCCATTTCCATAACTGGTTTAAGGCTGTTTTAAAGTTCCACACATACCAGTTCCCAGAACTGTAAGGGTGGGGAGAAGAAAATTACTTACAGATGTTTACAAAGAAGAAATCTGGTAATAAATACTATTTAATTTGCATTTCAAAGTCATACAAAAGCTGAGACAGAATGCAGAGCATCTATGGATTGGGACATAGGGGCATACCCTCACACTTATCTTTAAACATGCAAACTCGTTGCGACTGAGCATGAGTCCAAGTGCTTGTAAAACTAAGGCCTAATCTAAGAGATTAGAACACACTTTTCAATTAATTACACATAAAACTCAAAAGACTACGTTAACGAGCAAAACCTGGTTTATTCCATGAACACCACAGAATGCAGTTAATTTTTCACCAGAAAACACGACAAGCATTCACCCAAAGAATGCATCAATAGCAAATTAAGAGCATGTGGATAAAATTAAATGCGACTTAATCATTCAATGCGGTCTTGGCTGCCAGCGATCACTTGGAGTTTAATATCTGATTCCTTAACTTGTTGAACCAGCTTGCCAAAAGCCATTAGGAAAATCATTAACAGAAATGTCAGGTTTTATTACACTATTCACATCACTTCCATGATATCACTCAAAAATTGTCAGCCTTTGCACTGAAAAAGGTCTATTTTTTCTTAAGCTGCTGCACAACTGCACAGCACCTATTAAGGTCCCACAGACCACAGGCTACATTAGGAAACTTACCCTAGAGACTAATGCCTTGGCTTCCTCTATCGTCTTCTTTATAACTTGCTGCATTTTTTCATTTGGAGCTAAAAATAAGAGACACGTATTTAATAGTCTAGACTTATTATAAAGAAACCAAGCGAACAACCTGTCCAAGTTATTCTCTACTGTAAGCAAATGAAATGTTAAATCACAAAGCAAGGCAGACACTACTAAGTTGCAGTCTGTTTACCAGTTTGATAGTTCATTGCTGTTATTTCTTACTAACTTAAGAAACAAAACAGTATTCCTCATGACAGCGCCAAACTTACTTTTCCACAAAGACATTTGACTGGTATTTGGAACTTCATGTGGGGCAAAAGTACTAAGTTGAAAGCAACAGCCATAATCTCATACCCTCCACAATCAAAAACGAGACTCTCTCCCACGCTGTACTTACAACTACTGGGGGCTGTGCCAGCAGATATGCTTTAAGCAGGGACAACAGCTTGGAGTTTTCTGACCTTTTTCTAAGTAAAATCACAATCTGACATCAACTGCAGTTTTGCAAATACATAGTTATCTATTTTAATTGTTTTTAAAAACTTCTCCTCAAACACAAAGATCCAATTAAATCATGTTCAGAGCTGATTAAATGCATCATTTGATGGTATTTGCTTTGGCCCACATTTAGACACGATTCAATGTCATAACCGTTAATATTACAAAGCTGTCCTCCCACCGACAAACAAATGCCAGAGAACTACTACAAGTTGTACTGTCCTTACGCTAAAGCTGCTTGCAGACTTTCAGTGAAGGCCCAACACTGCTAACAACCACAACAAACAAGACAGTCTTTGTCTGCATGCCTACGTATGAGACAGCTATTTCCAAGAACAGTTAGGAGGGAAAACTTTTAGCTATGATATAAGCTCTTAATAAAGTTCAGCAGAAGCTTAAATTCGATTGGACAATGTGTTAGAAGAATTATCTTCCCCAAAATAGACACTGGGAGTAAGCTGTTTGCATATGACAAGTTAAGACCAAGTTGTTTTATTCAAAGATTCCTCTTTAACTGAGCTGCCCTGCAACCAATGTCGAAAGGGCTGCTGACCCAACAAGGGCTGTTGTGGGTGTCAGAAGTACAGGGACAGACAGCAAGACGACAACTGTGGTCTCTTCTGTGCAATTGGTCCTCACGCTCTTGATGGTAAAGCAGTGCTCAAAACATATGCCAAGTGCTAAGGCAAAACCATTTGGCTGGAGTTGCAGAAAAAAAAAAAAAGTGATATGACTGTGTTCTGTAAGTCTGAGTCACAGTCAATGAGAAAAAAGGAGAAACACTAGAAAAACAACTGGTTAATGTATCTTGGAGCCTCTGGAGAAAAACAGTACTTACATATATATTTACAAATAGGAGAATACATCAAAGAAGAAGAATCAAACTTGCTTCTGATAATTGTTTACTTACCTTTGGAGTTTACTTGCAAGTACTACTGTTGTAAAGTTAAACAGCATACATGCTGAAGAGACATACTACTGTTTAGGCTTTTAAATCAACATTATACCAGGTCCTAACCCAAGACAGAAGACTTAAGTATGTAACTTTAGTTTATCTAACCTATTGTGAAAACTGGCCTCTGAAATAGCTACTACTTAACAAATCTACAAGTGCCTTTACAAGAATGTATTTATAGGACAATTTTTGTAACTAATATAAGCCCGCTAACATGCTGGCCTGAAATCAGATGCCTACTTAGTATCTACTCATTTTCTAGTGCTTCCAGGACAGCAAGGTAAAAGTGAAAGGTACAGGATTATGGGGTTTACGCTCCTCATTATATTACAGATTATCTGCAGGGAAAGAAGCAAACATTTACATTTGATTTACCATGTCCATTTCTTCGCCCAATTTCATCCTTTTTGAAGACACTTCCACCACTTGGTACACACTTTTCTGCCCACTCATCCTTTAACTTCAGTTCTTCAATTTGCTCATCTGTCAATCCTTGCATATTATAAGGCAAGAAAACACCATGCTCTGCCAGCTCCTCCATCTCTTTAAATGTTTAGAGAACAAGATTAAAAATCTGTTATTGAGAACATACCATTTTAAAAAGCCTTTCATATTATGTACATGAAGACAAACCTTACTCCTATACTTCAATTTTTAAAGAGCTTAAGTATATGGAATAAATAATAAAGTATATAAATACACATATATAAATATAAATATATATGCTGTAATTATATTACAATTCATACATTTCACATATATATGAAGCAATGTAACAAATGACACAGTTGCAGTTCTGCAAACCCAGATGTTACTGGCTGGCCATAAACTTTTTCTTTTTGGTACTTCCTTAGCTTTAGCTGACTGGATATTCCTTTTTCCAAGTACTTCTGGGAAAGCAAGTTTTTTCAAAATGGAAAAATATTTTATTCTTATACAGTAATTAATGTCTTTGCAGTTGAGAAAATATGTAACTGGACTATCTACAGCTTTGGCTATACTACACCAGACCCAAAGAGTCGGATTCACACCCAGTAGAAAATAAAAAGTAAACAAAAGTCTCTATAGTAATTTATGTCTAATCAATTCTAGCTGAGACAACAGAGAGGTGTACAAGGCACAGCCTCACGCAGTGAGAAGGGGCAGAGAGTGGATGTCGTTTCCTAACCGTTATCTAGCCTACAGCATCTGATCCTTGGCCTGCAAGCTTCCTCACTACTTTCCCGCAGAACAACTTATGCAGCTGTCAGCCCACTTCACAGCATCCTTTCCTTCTCTCCAGCCTCTTTCCCATCATCATGTTAATTAAAGCACGTCCATCTCACAACAGGCACACATTAAATACCCAGGTCTCAAGAAATGGTAATTTTGTTCCCATCGCTTGGGAATACAGGCACCCACACGGAAACACAAAGGCCAAGGCAAAGCAAGTGAGTACTGTGGGGTGACAACGGCAGATCTGTGGAGTGAGCGAGTGCTGGAAACATTGTAACCACAGTGCCTGGCGCCTGGGTTCAGGATTTTTTTTTTTTATTTCAGGTTAGCCTCAGTATGGCCTCATACACTACAGACATATTTGTGGCTGGAGCAAATCAAGTGTAAATGGGCTGCACTCTTCAGCTCAGCGTCATCTGAATCCATTCACGTGTTCCCAGGCTGATCCACAATGCAAACCAAAGCAGGGCAGCAGGGGACAAACAGTAAATGTTTTTCAAAAGCTGCCGCCTCAGTTGAACTCAAGCACTAATTTAGGCACATCCAGTGACTCTATCGCACGGCAGGTGGATGCCTGGCACCAGGCACAGGGTAGGCGACACGAGAAGTCCATTCACACAGAGGGTACACTGCTGGTCACGGAGCATGTACGCGGCCTTCCTCGCACAGGGCATGCTGCAGTTCAGTCATGCAACGGATGAGTTTTCAGCCACGTACGGTGGGAAGCTCAGAGCCATCTGGTCTCCGAAAAATAAAGATTGCTAAAGCACCAGCAGGTGGGATTTTACACATGCTTCGGCGTTTTCAGTGGGTACGTACTGCTCTCGTAAATTTAGGGGAGGATGGCTGGTCTGCCTGGGCTGGGATCTGAGAGGTACTTCTGAACTGCTGCTGGCACAGGACTGCGAGCCCAGACGCTCC
>JAVJGJ010000014.1:74025709-74095599 GCA_035590215.1 Microhierax caerulescens
GGCGGCCTCGAACCCCCGCCCCAGCGCCGCGCACCCGCCGCAGGTGCGGCAGGGCCCGGGCCCGGGCCGGCGGGGGGCCCACCGCCGCAGCGGGGGCCGGTACCTGAGCAGAGGCGCTGCACCTTCAGCCTCCCGTTGTAGATGCGGGCGACGAGGGTGACCAGGTCGGCGAGGCGGGTGCTGCCGGCCGCCTCCAGCAAGAACTGGCTCTCGTCGCAGCGCTTCACGTGTAGCCGCACCATGGCGAGGCCGGGGCCGCTCCGCGACGGCCCGGCGAGAAGAGGCGGCCGTTCAGGGCCGCGCAGCCGCTGCCCCTCTGCCCTCCCCCCAGCAACCGCTCCGCGTCCCTGGATACCGGCAGGCCCGGCGCTCCCCGGCCAGCCTGAGCGCGTGGCGCCGCCCGGCTCGCCTCGGCCTCCGCCGCGGCCGGCTGGGCCCGGCCCCCTCTCACCCACCCGGGCCGCCAGCAACGGCCCCGCCCTCCGGCCCGCGGGCACTTCCGCTTCCGGCCCCGCCGCTGCCGTCGTGGGAGACGCTTAAAGGGCCCGCGCCACCCCGCTGAGCCCAGCGGTGCAGCGGCACGGCCCGCCCCGGGGCAGCACCCGCGGCACAAAGAGAGGAAAAGCGCGTTTCTCGAGGGCAGGTCTGTTTATTTCACGAATACACCGCCGCCCGCCGCAGGGTCGCAGGGCACGCTGCCCGCCGCGGCGGCGGCACAGCGCGGCGCCGGGAGGTGACAGCCATGAGCAGCGTGTCGCAAGCGGGGGCGCCACGGCCAAAGCGGTCGCCAGGATGCGTTGAGCGTCTCTGCTTTAATTCTTAAGTCTTTTCGGAGCTTCTGCTAGTCGTTGCTTCCGTCAATACACGTTACAGTGATGAGCTCTCTATATACATACATATATATATATACGTGGGCATGGAGCATCTCTTGCCATCTTTGCAGTACTTGGCTGTCCATCTCCGTAATCCCGTAAGGTGCAGGAGTGCCGCCTACCAGGTACGCTTTAGACAGTCGTTTTTAATCACTGTAGTTAAATATTCAACAAAGAACATATTTATCACGTAACTCCCACTAGCAAAAAGTCCCCGTCCGTCCCCCCCCAATTGTTTTGCTAATGTAAGAATATACCAAAACACCGATCACACAGATGTTTATAGCAACAGTTTTAAAACAAGGTCAATCACACACCAGAGGACAAAGCGCATAGTACCACTGCTGCGTAACAGGTACAAGTACTGCTGAATGACTGGAACGGAAAAAAGCACAATATAAAACTCACTATCATCGCTTCTCTATCCAACTGCAGCTCGTGGCTACGCATATACTGTTTTAAAGGAAGAGTGAATTATTTCATAAATAATGTTTTGATAGCATTCGAGAATTAAAAAAAAAAAAAACAAACGAACAACTAGTACTGTTATCGTGTATTTTGCTACTATAAATATAATGCTAGTAGTATGTTGTGTTTCAGTCCCTGGTTCTGCAGAACCAGTACGGTCTGTTTGCAAGTAAGCCAGTGCGTGTAGGCATGGATTAGCAGTCCCCCGAGAGATGACAGCGTGACACGTTCAGCTCCAGATAAAAGCACGAAGCTGCAGATACCAGTTATGCCCTAAGACACTGTAAGGAGAACTGCAGGGGTTTGTAGCATACATAAGTGGAGCTAAGGAGATCAGTTATTTTAAATTGCCTGAAGATAACAACATACCATATTTTCAGTAATCTCACATGAGCTTTAGAAAATCATAAAAGCACAGAGTTGCGATTTTATAGCATAATGCATAGAACTGCGACTTAGCCTTCACTAGCCTCAAAGCAGCACCACGCAGAGGATGGTCGCTGTCTCTGGGCAAGGACACTTACTTAGCTTTAACTGCAGAAGTGACAGAATGATATTATTCAGCTCAGAGACTTACTGCTCTCCTGTTGCAGAGTACAATTTTAAAAAATATAGCAGTAAGTCTGGTAAATGGGAGGGTACCAAACAGACAGCCCCATCACATAAGATGACTTTCTCCTTCTCTGATGTTGCAACACAGCTGCTGGTTTTCTAAGAGGGCAAAAGAGGAGGGACAAGCCAACTCCACCGCGTTGTCTGCAACTGGCAAAGACTGCTTTGTATCTCAAAACCCAAGGGGAATTTCTGTCCAGAGGTTGAGGAGAAATTTGTTGTATCAGTTGTTTCCAATTTGTGGCAGAAAGTATCTTTAAAATAGTGATGAATAAATGGATGGTATGGAACAATTACTCTGAAGTAATGCTAGTGAGTATATGTCACAATAAGATTTAATAGCTGAAATGTACTGACACAGAAGATTAAAGTGAAATATTGAATATATTAATATGCAAAGTTTTGTTTCTGTTTTGAAATTAGACCATTTTTGTTGTGCCTCAAGTTCAATATAAGCCTTACAAATATCCATAGCCTCTTATAAATTAAACAATACTTGTCAACATTCAAATCTCAATAAACTTTGGCAGCTCTTTGGTAAATACTTATAAATAAAACACTAAAAAGGGAGTGGGAAGGCTACCAGCAGGGGAGCCTCTTTTTTTTGAAATTCCACAAAGGGGAATCGAAATGAGAGCGCTCCCTAAGCAAAAACTATTTCCAAGATTGGTATATTTTAATGAGATTAGTAGTTCATCCTTCTTTTCTCTGTCTATGCAAATACTATTACATCGGGATTTTATTAAATTTCAGACAATTTTTTGTGCTTTACCATATATACATATTCAAAATTTACACACAAACAATAGTGGCTGTTTACGAATAGAGTTAAGTTTCAGTGCATTGACAATTAATTATTGCACACAGAATAATCTCAAATGCCCAATTATTCTACTGGATAAATGTATCAACAGATATAACCTCTTATATTTTTAAACACCTATCTTTCTGTAAAATCTTGTGTTGGTGACACCTTAGGTGCCAAAGAAGTGAAAGGATCTGCAGGGGATCTGTTGCTGGTTAGTCGTGACGGTATAGGAGGTGCAGGTGGTCTTCTTGCTGGCATTGTATAGAAACAATCGGTAGAACTTTTCCAGTCATTATCAAAGTTAAAGTCTGAACCAAGAAAAGTATTTTGTTCAGTGCCCAGCAAATCTGGAGATCCAGCTGACTTCCTGGAACTGATTTGCTTAAGATCTGGAACACTTTTAGATGGCTTTAGCTTTACATTGAAATTTTCCTCCTCATCATCAAATGTTACCCATCCTTTTGGCTGTACATTTTTTACCATAAGAGATTTACTTTGCAAGCAAAAAGTGTTTTCAGATGCAACGACAGAAAATGCAGGCTTGCTTGTATTACAGCTGGGGGGATTGAGAGAAGGGAAAGGATTGCAAGCAGCACGTCCTTCTAGTAAATGTGAAGTTGTTTCAGACTCTTGTGTTCCTGTTCTGAATGGGTTTCCAGCATTAGGAGTTCTTTCAGTGAATGGATTTGTGCAGTTCAGTCCAGTAGTAAATGGATTTGGAGAGCTACGCTTATGTTCCTGGGATATGGTAAAGGTTGGAATAGGAGGTGTTGCTGGCATGCAATTTACAGTATTCAAAATATCAGCATCTCTTTGTGTTGCGGAAGGCAACTGCATCAACTCCTTTTGGTTCAAAGTGGTAACAGGTGATGTTCGAACAGACGTCTGCATCTTTGACACAAGCAGCTTAAATGACAAATCTTCAAAAGGGTCACTGTTTAACTGTGTTTCAAGTTTAGTGCCGTACGTTCCATTTGTTTTGATCTGAAAAGAAAACAAGGTGCTTAGTAATCATGTGGCTGGCTGTTTTAAGATTATCACTAACTCCCCATTTCTCACTCTTCTATGAGAGGAAAAGTTCTTGGGTGCTTAAACTGAAACTTCCATATAATTTGGTTGTAACTTGCACAATGCACTTGTAGTGGAATTATCACTTCTTTTCTGGAGAACAGTAACCCTTAACCCCTTCTCTGAAGAATGGCCTGCTAGTCATTAAACACCATTCCCCCCCCTTGTTGGTCGATGCAGCTTGAATCTCCTTCATGCAGGTCAGAATCCTAGCCAAAAGCACTAGTGGACATTGTGTAAGACCATCTTCAAGAAACTTGGGAAGTGACATTGTATTCTAAACAAGTGATAACCCAGCGCAAATATGAAATAAAAAGCTCTAGGTTTGACTGTTTGAGAGTTTATAACACTGATGTTACAAGCAATCTTTAAGCATCACAATGGAAGGAAAAATTAGTGTTATTAGTATATGCACTTCGGACATTTCTATGTAGACATACGCATCTGTAGGCATCTCCAGTGCTTCTTGACAGGTGAAGGTATGATCACCAATTTTGCAAGTTTGCAATATTTTGAAATGGCAAGTTATCATTGTTTAGAATAATACCAAATGGAGAAGACAAGATTTTTTTTTTTCACAGAACTTCTTATCTTTTAAAAACAAAATATTCCTGCTCTTATAAATTTCTTCAAACAACAATGCAACTGTTATACCTTGTAGCAGCTGTCCAAAAAGGTTAAATATCTACCTTTGTTCAAGTCATCACACTGACAGAACAGTTTGGAGCTTCTGCTTATTAAATGAATGCAAAGAATTAAGCTTAAAAGACAGCTTCTGTGAATTAAATTTCACAAACAATTTTTTCCTTTTAACACATCACCTTAACATACCCAAATAGTTTGGATCTTTAACGTGAAAATTCTGTTAACTAATGTTTTGTTGAACTAGGATGCTAGCTAAAACTATCAACTACAATATGACATTATTACAGCTTAACCTCAGTCTTTAAGCATCTTGGTTTTACCGCACTGACTGTGAATAGTTTGAAGCATGTCTCCATATATCCACTGCCTAAGCATAGTCTTAATTCTTATTAAGAATTAGTCTACAGGCTTCAGAGACTCTCAGGAATAGTAAGAATATTGTACATTTCACCCAGCGAATCCAGCATAGCAATTTCTTTTTAAAAATTGCAGTTGTAGCTTGAATTGGTCGGTAGGAGAAACAAAGTATGCTGGCAACAATGCATTTGCTCTTCTGGTGTTCATTTCAACCAACAGCATCAGTTACATGCTCTCAGAGAGAGTTCCTAAAATAGATGAGGCCTAATGCTACCAAACTATAAATAGAGTAATTCAATATTGGTATTTTTATATGTATATAGTAAATGTTTTGGAAAATAATATTAAATGTGAATAATTAAACTGTAGAAAGAATATAAATCATATGCAGCTTGGCACCAGCTGGTTAAGTCCTGTGTTCATTAACCAGGTAATCAAAAAGTACAGGATCCCAAAGATATTATGAATCCCAATTGCTCTTTATCGTAAGTTAAACATTTTTTCGGAATAATTCTGGAACCAAATGCTTTTAACATTGTAACAAACAGTAGCATATTTTGCTTTGAGTAATAGTAAGTTCTCTGTTCTTTGAGAAATGTGAAATACGAGTTTTACTTTTTTTACTTTGAAAAAAATTTGCCAGTGCAATTTCATCAGGATTTATCTGTATTAAAGAGAAACATTAATTCCAACACCTACTATTTCTTTTTCCATACAGACTGAGACCAGGAGATTCAGCAGTGACTAAGCAGCATACATGATGTTCCAATTGCTTCATAAAAGATGATGAAGCAAAATATTTGCTATGGTGCTAATAAATACAGTTAACAGTATCAATTCCAATTGCATTATCAAAGGAAAAAGCAAACTATGGTATGACAGTCAATTCATTAATGCAGACAGGTGATTTTTAATGTGGATGAAACTGCAGATGTATGAAAACAAGATTCATACATCTCTTCTGCTTGAATAGATGGAGACCACATACAAGATTGGTAAATAGTCAGATACCTGTTACCCTGATGGTTGCTCCTGCTTGTGAAAAAGAAACAGACATCAAGGAAAGAAAATTAGGAAGAAAATCCAAGTAACAAAGCAACCTCATTTTAAAAATACTTTAAGTTTTCATAAAGCTGTTTTTTGAGATATGAATACAAACAAAAAATATTTATTACACACTATACTAAACTGTAAATTTCTGTTGCATTCTGAGACTTGCAAATGTAAAAAAACCCAGCTCAAGCCAATTCTGTTATTTTCACATAGACATTCATTGCGCAGCTGATTGTGCTATTTTTTGAGGACCAATAAGAACTCAGCTGTATATATTCTAATTCTAACCATCTATTACCATGAAAAGCACTACAGCCCTCATTCTGGGAACCATGTTAGTATAATCACTCATCTATAGTAATAGCTTTTCAAGCTGAAAAAACCTGTAAGACTTCTCATTCAATCAAAACCCAAACTCTCCCTAATTTACAATAAATAAAATCAATTTATAATACCTAATTTTCTTCCTTAATGTATTGCTTGGTAATCGATAGAGTCCTCAATATTCATGCTGTATACAAGCAATTATTTATAAAAGGAGATATTTAGGCTCTTAAATACACAATCAAGCTTTGAATGAAAGGATGGGCTTGGAATCCACTACCTCTCAAAAGACTTTGGATTTATTTAAAAATCTTTCATTAGAAAACTTCATATTTACAAATGATAATCAGGAAAGGAAATAAACATCATTTAACTAAGTTAAAAAAAAAGAAAAAAGAAAAGGGAAATAAAAAAAATCTAAGCTGGAGACAATAAATGAAGCTCAAAGTGGGCCTTCCTTGTGATTGCGCAGCCTGCATTTATCAAAAAGAAAATTAGTCTAGAACTAGTCTTAAACTATAACTTAAACTTGAAAAGTTGGATATTGTTAACAATATAGCCACAGCATTACACAGTTCAAAAACCTGTTTAGTGTTCTTAAGCATATTTTTGATTGCTGTGTATACACACAGGTAAACATAACTTTCATAATAATTTTGAAAGAACTGCTTGCACCTCTTTTAAAGAATGATTAGTGGTAAAACTACATTTAGAAGGTGTGAGGCTCTCAGAAGTGACACAATGCAATCTGTTTCTGTTCACAAAATTGGTACCTTCTCAAGTACCTTATGCCTCCATGTGTATTCTTTGCTGGCAACACTTCACAATTTACAACAAACTACAAAAAGTCCTGATATTCTACCTGCATATCCAAAAATTATCCTCCATTTTTTGGCCTAAGCTTTCAAAATGAAAAAAAAACTAACAGGCAGAGAGAGAAGTTCAGCAGAAAGGAAGAACATTTAAAGAATTTTCAATTAGAATTCAAAATCAACTCCCTGAGGACTGCATTTGGCTGCTTCATTGTGGTACAAACTAGGTATTAACTAACTGCTTTAGTGAAAGTGGGCTTCAGATGTGGAGATAAAGTAAAATCTAAAATACTGATGAGAACTTAGGTAGTCATAAATAGCCACAGCTAGGTTTATGTTAAAAAAAAAAAAGAACGCCAAAAAACAAAAGCTTAAATTTACTCTTGGTAAAGAAGTAGGAATAAATCCATCGCTTCAATAAGTTTATGCTTTTATTCACATAGTGTATTATCTGGCCTAGCATCTTATACTGTAAAAAATAACAGCACTGGCCTTTAATGAAGAATTTTAGCCTTATGTATATATAAACAACACTGAAAATGTATTTCTGCATTTAAGCAGCAGTAAGAAACTATGGCTTATCCTAGAAAAGGTGGGAGGTTTTTAAATAACACTCTAAATCATCCCACAGATTAGTTTTATATGTTTCTGTATTTTAATTAATATTGGGGAATGGGGAGAAATGTATTTCTATTAAGTATCTATCAGTATCATCTTCCTGCAATGAATAATCATCAACATAAAGCACCACATCATGCAATCTATAAAGCTTACTTTATAAGCAAAACCTGCATTAGCTAGTTAACATACAGTTGTCATGCGTGTGTCATTATAAAATTAAACTTCTTAGATTATTTTTCCATTCAAAGTTGTCAAACAACAGCATAATTTAAAGAGCAAGCTGTCCATAAGTTGTAAGTCTGTCATAAGAAATCTTAAGTTAAACATTTAGTATTTAAGATGTTATTTACTCATGGACAATACATAAGCAATTAAGTATTATACTACTAGAGCCTAATAATCTTTGAATCCAATCTTTTGAACTTTATTTTTGTTTCGTTGCTTGCTCTAGGAGTTTCTCACAAATCTATAGTATTCAGTTCAAGCTGTGTGGTTTTGTTATGTAAATTAACATATATACAAGGGTTTTCTGCTTACTTGCTGTTGTGAAGGAGCAGAATCAGAAGGCAAACTGTGAGACGATCGGCTGCGAGGAGGTGGTTGTGGGGGTTCCAGACTTGGTGGGGCACTTGTCTGAGATGGATGCGATGCCACAGGTATCAGAGGCTCCTGCATCCTTAGCACAGGTGGTGGCTGAGTGGTGGGCTGAGCAGGTCCAGCAGCCTGAGGCTTCAGTGGTTCAGGAAGCAACGGTGAGCCTGCAAGTATATTTGCAGTGTTTTTCATTGCAAAGAATTGAATAGAAATCTTGTAGCATGAATGAGAACACGTGGCTGTGGAAGCAGCAGACAGAACCGCAGAAGGGGCTGTAAGAACAGCAGGTATTCATGGCAGCTAGGTTAGAAATCATCAAAAGCTCAGCATATCTGCATTAAAAATTATTACTATAGACACAAAATAGAGAACCAGAACTCATGTCATTCTTAAATGTACTTGTCCTAGTTTCAGCTGGGATGGAGTTAATTATCTTCTCCGGAGCTAGTGCGGTGCTGTGTTTTGGCTTTGATGTGAGATGTAAGTTTCTCAGGCCTTGCTAGCGAAAAGGCTGGAGGGGCACAAACATTCAGGAGAGGACACAGCCAGGGCAGCTGACCCAAACTAGCCAGAGGTATTCCATGCCGTGGGATGCCATGTCTGGTACATCTACCTGCGGGGTGGCCGGAGTGGGCAGGTCATTGCTGGGGGACTGGCTAGGCATCAGTCGGTGGGCAGTGAGCATTGTGCACCCCGTGTTCCTTTCTTCCTTTCCCTCTGGATTTTATTCTTTGCCTCCCCCCTTTCATTATAACTGTTACTGTCATCATTGTTATTATTGGTTTTTTCATTTTTATTCTATTTCAGTTATTAAATTGTTCTTATCTCAACCCTCGAGTTTTACATTCCTTTCCAACTCTCCTCCCTGTCCCTCTGGGTGAGGGGGGAGTAAGCAAGCCATTGCGTGGTGCTGGGTTGCCGGCTGGGGTTAAACCACAACAGTCCTTCAGTTGTATTTAAAAGTATTTTGGAAGTCACTGTTATAAAATGCATACTTTGATATTAATACAACTAAAAAAACCCTTTAAGTTTAGGAAGTGGCTTTAAGAGTCAAACATAAACACTATTCCAGATATTATGATTACAGAGCAACCAGTGCAGAGAATGGTCCAGTGATCAACACACACAACAGGACACACCAATATACTCACACCAAACCACAGCAATCTGATCAAAGTTTCTCTTGAAAAGATGAAATCTATGGGTCTAGATCTCACCTGACTGCTGCCTATTATCTGATAAGGGTTTACAATACTTGTGGATTAGCAGAAACTGCCAAATGTTACTGTGTTCAAGAGTCTTAATTTCTAGAGAAATACAAAGACATCTGCTGAAATCAGATGTTGAAGGGCATTCAAACCAGAGCTAGTACTTCTTGACTTTATATTTAACTTCTAAAGTAAACTTACCCCTTGGTGGGTCAGCTGGTTTGGTCTGAGGTTCAGGAGCTGGTCTTCCCCCAGAGGGACGGACATGGCTTTGTGGTGCACTAATAACTCCAGCTCGAGGTGGAACAGTCTGCCATAATAATTGGTAAAAAGGAAGTATTTTAGTTCTACTTTGGATCTGTAGCCATCTACTGCTAAATGATTCAGGATAATTAGGACTCTGTGAAAAATAACTTGTTTGGTAAGAGTTGCTGAACTAACTTCTTATGCTCATACAAAAGCAAAGAATATATTCTCAAAACATTATGAGCGTTCAATTCAAAGCAAAGGATTTTTGCAAGTCTTCAATATTTATTTATATAAATATTTACCTGTGCAGCAATGTTAGAAACCCTTATTAGTTTGTTAGTATTAATAAGTTAATTCTACCTAAGTCTGTGAATTGTTCTAAGCAACAAAATCAACAGTAACTAATTTATTTGGAGATCTTGTAAGGTCACATTGACAACCCACCGTCATTGCAGACTGTAGACACCATCTACTTTTTAGGCTATAATTGCAGCCTGCCATTTGCAAACAGCAGTTACAGTCAATTTTATATAGTGGAAGTCCAAGATATGCATAAAAGACCATGGTTAGTTCTTTTGTCTGAAACTTATGTTTGCTAACTGTAAGGCTTTTACTCCTGTGCCTCAGCAAACAGTATCAATGAAACACTTTCTGCCTCACTTGAAGGCTGAAGTCTTCCCAGACTTGTTGGAATAGAAGTTCATATACTGGGAACAGAAGTGCTCTCACAAAACAAAATGTAAAAGTCTACATCAGTATTTACAGAGAAATATGAAAAACATTCCAGATTATAACTGAAGCAGAGTGAATTACAAGCACCACACTTGAAAGGTGAATGTAAAACATTAGAATAAAAATGCTAGATTTCAGGGGGGGCAGGGAAGATCATGAGGCAAGACAGTTTGTAAGATTTGTTTCCTCTAAAATTTTGTCTACTTGGTATATTCTGACAACATCTTAGTAACAGTGCATGTTCTAGAAATAGTTTTCGCAGCAAACCCTGTTACACAACTCTAAACAAACATGATTTAAAAACAAGCAAAGAAACTTCACTACTACAAAACAAGGTGTCATCCTTGATCTTACATTTCCTAAATGTATGTACTGTACTTCGAAGCCTTTGTATAACATCTGATTCATTATGCTTGGCTGAGTCCATTACAACTTTCTAAATGCTTTAAACCACCTAACCTCTGAAATATTTGTCTTCCTTTTAGTTGCCAAGATGCGTTTTATCATTTTTTTGAATACTCTGAAAGTAGGCAGGAGGATGATTGGATTAAATGCCAAAACACATTTTAAAAAACATCCATCAAAAAGGAACAGAGACGAGTCAGGAAGGCAGTCTGAAATAACCCTCAGGACCACGCAGTGGGAAGCTGCTGTCCCCGGTCCTGGAATCCTTGCCATGAAACGCTGCCCCAAAAATACCTGGGGGGAAGGAAGGAAGCCACGTCAACTGGGAATCCTACGAGGACTGAGATAAGGCTTGAAAAGCCAAGCAGATCTTAAGGAGGTGTTTGCTCAAACCTTCTAGTACATTTGGTTGGTTGGTTTGTTGTGGGGGGGTTTGTTTGTTTGGTTGGTTTGGTTTGCTTATTTAAAAAAAAAAAAAAATCTCAGTCTGCAAAAGAAGAGATGCAGTCAGCTTTGTCTTATTAAATTATGTTGGCGACTGCAGCACCGTGGCTTTTCCAAGAACCTGGCAAGAAGCTCTAATTGCAATGCAGCCTGGGTCTTGAGTAACATAGCACAAGAGAACAGTACTATGTTTTTTTTCTGCCTTGACAATAGGAACAAAAATTCTTGCACTTATGTTGATTCCAAGATATTGGTAGAGTCTCTTCTGTACACCACATTTTTTTTGTTGAATTATTTGGATACAGAAATGGCAAAACCTGTGCTGACCCCAGATTTAAAAAAAAAAAAAAAAGCACATGGTGATAAATGAATACATCATTTCCTGTGTATAACAGGTTTTCTTTATCCATATTTTAGAAGAGGGCATTCTACATTTCTGGGAAAACAACAAAAAAGTGCAAAGATCAAGAACTGTTCACTGTGAGAATCAATCTCTGAGAAAAATGACTTAGCAAAAAGTGATTTCACTGGTAGCTTCCAACAGTCATTTTCAGTGGTTTCACTGCTGTACAAGAGTACAATAGAAATGGCAATACCAGTAAGCTACAGCTCCTTTAAGTTCTACAAGAACTTTGATATCTCTGCACAGCTGGCAGCGTTCTTCTGTTTCCTGCCCATTTAAAAGGTAGAAAAGGACTCTACAACCTTTTCTAAAACAAATTTACATGGATTTAACTTAAACTCTTGTGATTAGCTGTATCTTTATTTTCATGGCTTCTTCACTCTCTCTCTTATTCCTAACAACTGGTCTGTCACTTTACCTGAAGGAAAGATACAGAATTAAAGAAATGGTGCTGTATTTGTAGATAGGTGAAAAACCTCATCAGTGTCTATTCCACTGACATTTGTGGAAACAGAATGCTTTTTTATTCTTACTAAAGACTCATATGTGCACATATATGTGCTCTCTGTCCTGTCAGTGTCATTGTGAATATTATCACAATGAGAAGAAAAAAATGCCTTAGAGAAAGAAAACAAAAGTTCTCTAATGACCAAGAAACTGATAAGAAAGAGCCAACTTTTGCTGCTTTTTAGTCTATAAACCATCCAGGTATAAAGAGGTATGATCTAAGTCAAAGAGCCTGGAACTGCCACAACAGAGGAAACAAAGTAAGCACAAATACTGTGGCTGATGTAGATATAGAAAGAAAAGTCTTTCAAGCTGCCGCAAAAAAACTCTGCAATACAGTGCAAATCTAAAGAATTATCAACAAACAATACCATTTCTTAGTAATTCTTTAAGACCTGTAGCTATTAAAACATTTTCTCCTTTCCTAACACAAGGTTCCTACTTGCTGCTGTGAAGAGAACTAAGGCAGATGTCTTCCATTGCTTGATTTCTTGCTTGTAGTGAAGCATTCAAGTGCCCATAATTCCTTCATTCACTTACTTCAATTCCACAAATAAAAGAATGAAATACAGAACTAATATTTGTTGAATGTTTTGTTGAAAGTTGAATGTTTCATTTTTACCTGAAGACCTTAATCAAAATTAATTTTTACAAGGTACAAAATTTCATTACACATTAAGCAATCAGCAATATAATACATCAACTGCCTATATAATACATTAGCCACCTGCAAGCAATTAACTGCCATCAGGATATACATCTCAGCACAGAAGATGATACAATTTATCACACCAGATCAGCAACATAGTCAACAGGAACACATAATATAAAGAATAACTTTGCACTTTGCAGTTACTTGAAAGTGGATGTAAAATGCAGTATTATTTGGGAGCCTATGACGTGACTGCACAGAGTGCAAAACAATAAAGTCATGTCCAGTACATATATTCTGGAGTATTTTTAGTCAAAAGACAAGAACTGCTGAGGGAATTAACTCATATAAGCTGTAAAATGACTAGTCAATTTCGCAGTTTTCTTATATCTGTTATGACTTACAAAACCCCACTGCCAGCGTAATAAACTGTAGAAACTTAGGGGGGAATTATTTTAAGACAGAATACCTACCGGTCTGGTTGCACCATATCCAGCAGTTCCTGCACTTGAAATTCCAGTTGAAGGTGGAGGCTGATTACGAACTGGAACAGATATCAGAGATCACTGACTTGGAACATATTTCAAAATTAACTTCTTTCTGTATTATAATTAGTACAAAGCATGTATTTCTATTACCTAAGTTATCTTTTCTTTGTGTTCCAGGACTTTTTTGTGCTTTGAAGCATGGAAAAAAATTAGATTATCTTTGTTAGATAAGCTAAAACCAGGTATCATATGGCAACAGTACATTATCACTAATGGAAATGGGAGCAAAAAGACATTAGTGATTTTTTTTTTAAGCTGTTACATACTAAAGTCTATCCATCAGCTAAGCTGTTACTCTAGCACACTCTTAAACCCCAGCACACGTGAAGTAATTTGACCCTTTTAATTACAAATTAAGTCAAATCACCTCCTATTTGTCGCAAGCAAAAGACGCCCACTTGTACAGGTACCCTGTGTTCTCAATCGTGCTAGAAGTAGTTGTTTTCTTTTGTAGTATATTCTGCCAATATTCTAGCAGCAGTCTTTAAAAAAAAAGAACTTATGTAACATGCTGATTCAAAAAATCATGCGATCAGAAGAGCATCTGTAGTTATACATGGTTGAGCAATCTACAGGGTCTACACCAAAGTTCCTGAACCTATTCTCTTTGTTTAAGGGATAAATATATTACAGCACCAACCTCACCATTTACATGCTGATGCTAATGACAACCTTGTATGCAACATTCAAGTTGTGAAGTGCAAGATATGAAAAAATTACCTTTACCTCAGACAAGTGCACAATTTCTAACAGGCAAAGAGGTTTAGGATTCTGGCTTGTGTTTCTGTTGCCTATTTCCCAGGAAGGTAAAATCACCATGTCAGTTACAGTAACTGGAAGGAATACTCTGTGGTACATAAGACAGTTTATCAAATCGGCTTCCAGTTGTCAGACAACCCTGCTTTCTTAGAATCAGTTAGAATGGGTTTCTGGGTACAGTTCTCAGTAATGCGACTTGTACCCTAAGCAACCTTGCACCAGTTACCCTGTTCTGAGCAGGAGGTTGGACTAGATAATCACCAGACATCCCTTCCAACCTGAACTATTCTATGATTTTGCCAATTTAAAAAAATGAATCAGTGATACGGCCAAAATTAATTGCAGTATACGGGAGGACATCTTGATTGTGACTGTATTAGGACTTCTACTGCTGTACCTGTATTTGCTACAAAGGGACACATTCCTGAGGGGATAGGAAGAAACCCAAAAACTTGACTCTGCTGACGTGGCTAAAACGGGACCCATTCAGTACTATACAAACATACTCCAACTACAGTAATGCAAGAGAAATGCTTTACATAAATGTATGTCACATACATATAGGCATCAGAATCAAAATACCTACACTGTGCTATTTGGAAAGAGACAAAATATTAATTTACAGGCTAAATTAGTTAAATGGATGTTTCTCTCCCCAAAATATATGAACCTATGTCGTTCTTGATGAAAAATTAGGCTTCCTAGATTCCTAATTTAGTTACAGGTACAGTATTTCTCTAGTAATCAGTCAGCTATAACTTATTTTGAGAGCCAGCCTTGAAAGCATTCCTCTTGATTAGTACAGTCTAACTTTTCACTTCATTTTTCATAATGAAGACTGCCTTCTATAACAATTCACACCACTGAAAAAACAGGAAGCAACTTGGCTGTCTGAAAACTATGTTACATAAAAGAAGAAAGATCCTACACAATAAAAACCTTCATGAAACCACCTTTAGTATCACAAGGGAAATAACATTGCTCAGGTATTAAATTAGAAATCCGTTTCTAGAATACAAAAATTGTTATGTTACCTTCTACTTCTCTCCTAGCTACCCCAGGACTGGGAGGAGCTCCAAGACCTTTTCAGAGAAAGAAGAGAAGCTGTACATTGCATAAGAAAAGCAGTAGATTGAGAAAGTAAAACCAGAAAGAACACTGCCACAAGACAGCTTTACATAATGTAAAAATGGCCTTGCTAGATTATAGTTACTTGTAGGAGATAACTGTTTGTAATGGCATGGGGAAACCAGACTGATACGAATTAGAGATCAGCAAGTATGATTCATGTTTAGAAACATGCTATTATTTCAATTTTACATTACAGCTGAAAGAGAATTTCATTTCTTCAGTATTCACTCTCCACAAACTTTTGTAAATTCAGAATGGTGTTAAATGTCAGTCTTGAAACTCTCCTAAAGCAGAGCACATACCTATACTCAAACACTTGAAAATAAACAGGTACATCATCAGTTACGTCTTGCTACATTAAGCCTACTTCCTGCAATACTATGTAGTACGTTTCTGTCAAGACTACATCTGAATAAGCAATTTTATGGAAGAAATAAGTTTCCCACTTTATATAATGTATTGTATCCTACAGATTTGTATCATTGTTATCTCCAAGCAGCACTTTGTACTTGGGAAAGCTGTATCTATCACCTGGTGCATAATGGATGTTACAGTTCAGATTGAGAGAAAGAAGATTTTCAATCATGCATAACCATGCTGAATCATTTTATTTCTGCAATATGATCAAGCATATACTGGGTCCATAAAATTGTATGGTAAAAACACGGCAGGACACAGGTGACACTAGATGGTATGCAAGGAGAAATCCTTAAGGCATGCGCATAGGAAAAAGTAACAGTAATATCTGGCAACTCCGGAGTGGCTCGAGTATAAAGGAAGGAAAGGGAGCCAGTGTTCAAGAAGCCTACCTGAAAATCAACTTTTGCCTTAGCGATGACACAGCCTCATGCTTTCTCATCATGTGCCAATGTGTGGTATCTGCTCAGGAGTTCTCTATGATCTGGAAAGAGTGCTGTGAATTTTGTCAGATATGGGTGGAGGTGTCACTCGGAGTAGGAAGAGTGAAGATTGCAGATGAGGCTGGTATGTGATTATCTCCAGAGATGTCAGCTCTCTGGTTTTGCTGAACATCTGGTTCAAAGATGTTAAATACTAGCATATGTCATATATTCTGGGTGAGTTCCGGGCTCTGCCAAGTAACATTAGATCTCCATTGCAGAAGTTCCTGACAGTGAATTTCTCCACAAGAGAAGCAGCACTGAGGAACGGTGAACAGAGAGCATTTGTAAGGAGGACAGCACTGCCTGAGAACATTTTGTTGCTTTCAGGTACTAGCTCTGCCCTTCTCCCATGTAACCCAGAGGAACCCTGGGGGGAGAAAAGAAAGTGGTAATCCATAGGCTATGAGAAGCCTACCTGCTAACTGGAAGAAAACAAAGGGAGATGGGAGAGCAGCCCAGCAGAGTACAGGACACAACTCTGAACCCTCTGTGGTTACAGAGACATAAAGCTAAATTCATATTAGAATATTAAGGGAAATGGACACAATAAAACCTCTCCAAGAGCAGGGAACCAGCCTGTTCATTTCACAGATCTTCAGTACTTTCCCCTCCCAAAGCTCAACTCAGTCCATACTTTGAATAGGTATTTTCAGGATGCTCTTGTTAAGCGAATCTTGGGTTATGCAAGATGATTAATAAAGTCAACTCCTTTCCAGAGAAGGAAGGCAGAGAACCTCTTTGACCAATATATTCCTATATTGGTGCACCACATGGAGAAAGTCTTCTACCCATAAGTATTTTAAAAGATTTTGCAAATTTTAAAATATTCATTATATGGAAGAGAAAGGGCGTAAAGGCCAAATATCCCAATTTTCATTTAATAATAATACTCTTCAACAGTGATAAAGCAAAATTTTGGTGCTGTGATAATGCAATCACAATTGGCATTATAGAAAGATTTTAATCTCACATTTTTTGGTATAATTTTAAACTGTTACTGTAGTCTGTATATAGCTTGGACTCTTTATTGCAGGTTTAAACAGTATTTTGCAAGTAAAGATATCACATATTTGTTTTAAATAGTATTTTCAGGAAAGGGGTTGGATTTACACAGAAACAACCTGTAATTTATGCCCTGACATCTTTTAGACAGAACTGCATGTTTTGCAAAGATTACACTTACACATTAGCTCAATGGAAAATAAAACAATCCCTACTTTTCACAATGGAAAATGTGCATATATGTGCATGCATGCACATGTGCGTGTGTGTGTATATATATGAAATCTAGGCCATTTGTCTACATTTGAACAATGCTTTTACTATTTTAGCATTAAGGCTTCTTGTTTCCTCCATTACTGAACATTCCATCTTCAGCAATAAAAGAAGAAAGATGCTCTTCCCCATATTTAAAAAAACAAAACAACAAAAAATTTTTTTCAAAATGATTGCCATACCCTAAGGCACCCAAACAATCTGAACTCTGCTCTGGAAAAAAAAAAAAAAAGCTACAGGGGAAAAATAAAGAAGTTGAATGGTTCTTGCAAGGTTAAGTTTAATGAGTGACTCCAAATATCAGTGTACATCAATAAGTACTTGCTTGCTTGGGTGCATGTATTTTCATAGCTTAACATACTTGCATTTCTTTTAATGTCCACTTTATTACTGTAATTTCTAGGTTTATTTTATTTATTTGGAGGATAATCACGTGAAAATGTAATGCATTTTACCCAAATTATTGCATATACTGAAAATACTGTCCATTCTCTCAATCTTAACCCCATTTTAACAGTTTAAACCAATGATAAAAGACAACTATAAGCTTTTCATGCATTAATCAGGAAAAGTCTGACTAATACTATTAAGGAGAAAAAAACCCAAAATCTTTATTTTTAAAACTTCAAGTAATTGAAAATTATCAGCCTTCATAATTTTTCATGTTCTGTAAGAATTTACCCTGTAATTTATTTTTTAAAAAATCTTGGGTGAACAGAGTGCAACATTTTTAAACTATAAATATCTGAGACCTTACAAAACCCTCAGTGGGACTCTTTTGTATTAGCAGGCAAAAACTCTACACTTTGCAAACCCCTGCAATGAGTGCATAGCTTTGTTTCCTTGTACTCTGAGTTACTTCTGATGTAAAATATGACCAGACTCTCAAAAATAAAACCAATTTAGATGCCTAAATCCTGTTCCCATCTTCAAAGTATATTGAGCCATTAGGCTAAATGTTACGGGCATTGAAGGGAGTAAAGCACTCCAGGGGAAAAAGGTTAAAACACATGAGCAAAAAACATTTCTAATGCACAATTTTAAAGATATGATCAATATCACTTTGTACGTACTACAGAAGTCTAAAACCAAAGTTTGATAACACTTATACAGTACACAGGGATATCTTCTCAGTGCTTTAGGAGCCTTCATTCTAGGTAGGAGAAACAGAAGCCATTTCCCCAAGCATAGTAACACACTGACATTTTTACTGCTTCCAGTCCTGTGCTAGCTTGCTCAGAGCTGAGCTCAGGTACCACTGAAAAACAAAGTATTATGTCTTATAACTGTGTGCCATGAGTGGAAAATGGAGAGGACAGAAAAAGTGGGATGAGCATTAGGTCAGAATAATAGATGAAAAAAATATAACACAATCTCTTTTAAAAGACTGCATAAAAAGCAAGCTTTATGCGAGTTACAGTTCTTTATGGAAAGCTATGTTGGGAAAGAGGGTAAAAAAAAGACGGCTAGTCTTTGCACAATTGAGACAAAACTAGGCAAACAGGATTGTGTCAGTGCACACAAAACTATAGGACTGAAGTAGTACAATGTATAAAATCTCACATATGTTGCATATTATGTATAAATTAGCTATTTTCTAAGCCTTTGGCATAACCTTCTCCCCTCTCTCCACCTGACATCAGAATAAGTTAGCTGATACCGATACATCATGCAAAATAGTTTACTTATTTTCTGAGATTGCTCAAAGCTTTTGAATTATTTTCTCAAAAAACCCTCTTTCCTACCAACTGAGTGGCAGTGTCTGAAAAGCCATTAAGAAAGTATTTCAGAGCCACTAAGTATTCTCACTCTATCCCATGTATTAATGAGCTGATTTAAGTCCAGGCAGGACAACTCATCTATGAAACATGTGACAAAGGACAAAGATTAGTTTCAAGAAGCAGCACTTCTGAGAACATGTGAGTCATTATTACATGCAAAAGCAGATCAAGCTGGAAAAAACGAAACTAGCCTGAAGGGTTAGATAAGGCCCTCAGCATTACCAAAGGAAAAGGAATTAGGGAAGAATTATTTCAGGATTTTGTTACTTTGTAAAGACCTGTAGCTCTTGCTTGCCTTCAAAGTAACTGAATAAATTCCTTTGCTAAGTTTGTGTTTCTGAAGTACACTTACACATTGGTTCCGAGAACTACGGAGGGTGTTTCATGTCTCTGCGAAGGGCTTGGGAGCATATTTCAGACTTGGAAAGAGAAAATAAACTACCCATATGTCAGTGTTCAGCTCAGAGACAAATATAGCTCAGTGATTTGGAGCTCTGTGTTAACTGGTGATCATCCAGGGGGAACTGGGCCAGACCAGCAGTCGTTTCAACTTGAACAATTAATTAATGGATAATCACTGCAAGTAGCTACAATCACAATCCATTTTACAATGCTCCTTTTCATGGCCGGTGAGGAAAAAAGCTAGCCTTTTCACAACTAAAGATAAGTTTCCGCTTTCACACAACAGTTAGCTGGGTATATTTTGACCAGGACAAAGTAATAAAAACCTGGAACAACTTTTATCTTTCTGACTATATTGTACAACTTCTGGATAAATATTTTTTCACTAAAAAGTCAAATGTAATTCAGAGGGGGACAGAAATCCAGAGAAATAAATTACACTGACATTCAAGAATTACCCAGTTTTATACCTTTGGACATCATGTTAAGTACTGTCACAACAGACCGCCATAGTAGTTTTGCTATGTAGTCATATCCAAAAACAATTAAAATCATTACCTCCAAATTCCTTTCTAGCAGGTGCAGGACTCCTACCGCCTTACAGTATTTAAGAAATGAGTGCAGCAATAATGAAAAATATCAGTACAGTAAAGAGGGAAGAAAAAGAATGAGAAAGTTAAAAATGACAAGGGTCAGTTTGTTATTAACTATGTTGCCCGTATGCTTCTGAACATCCAGTTTCTTTTAGTGCTCAATTGCTTACATTTTCAGATGATCCAGATGAACTCTACATTAAGAACCTGGACATGGTAAATGCATACATACTGATGCCAAAATTAAAGGAATATAAAACCAATGAATGCACAAGATTATTTACATTTTATTTTAAAAATGAAGATGCTACAAAAATGAAAATGGTGAGTAAATACTACTGTAGGAAGCCCACATTTTTAAACTGTGAAAATAAGTTTATAAAAACTTTAAAACTTATTCACTAAGCAAAGACAATAATATTTAAATGGTACTGGAAAATGCTGTTATTTCCCATGCCATTATTGGTATTAAATGTACCAACTAAACATTTCAGTGAAAAAATGGTACGTGCCATTGAGCCCCAAACCAACAATATAACATGTAGTTTGGGTGCAGACTTCAAAGTTCATCCCACAGACTTGAAACAAAATATTCCTGATCACCTGATATATGTCACCGCATTACCTGATGGTGGAGGTGGCCTCTGTGGTGGCGTGGGGCGTGCAGGGGGAGCAACGGGGCGAGGTGGTGGAGGACGCTTAGGCTCCAAGCTCTGCGAAGACTCTTTCTGCTGGGTACCAAGCTGCAATTCAGCTGAAGAACATGACAGAAAACAATGCAAAAAATAATTGCTTGTACATTCTAATCACTGTAAAGATTTTCTAATAGCAAGTTATTTTCACAGAGAAAACATTCTGTCCCCAGCCCTGGCAACAAAGATACAGAAGTTTTTGAGAGAGGGAAAATAAGAGGAATAAACCAATGGTGAAAATAAGCATATTGCCTAAAACAAGATTTTTGTTTTACATGCTTTTATCAGTATATGCTTTTCATGGAATCCTGAACATTCTTAAAAATTGCAGAGTTCCAAATTTGTATTTTGGCCCTTATCTGTGAACTAAGTGCTCTGGAAAGAATGTTACAAGGAGAATGCAGAGGGCATTTTAGCAGTCTTTGTAAAATTACTCCAAATTATATTGAAAGAAAGTGTTCTAAAAGCCATTCCAAACACTGTAATTCTGAACGTCCACTTTGTCGCTAAAGTAAAACTGTGTTTAAACAGAAGCTTTCATATTATACACCCACTTTACAAATCTATTGATTACAACTTAAATATTTCAGCTGACAGCATTAATTGAAGTGGGCTGTATTTGAAGAATATGACTAAAGTGAACTAGGATTATACTGACACATTGCAACAGAATTTTTGAACAGAGGTTTCAAACTAATCAACTTAGAAAGCCTATTAATCACATAACTTTTTGAGATGCCACTTCCATGACGAAATGCTAAAGAACTAGAGCAAGTCAGGTAGTTTACAGCAGCATAGATCAGTGGACAGAGTACTAAACTAAGGCTCAGGAAACAAAGCTCTTCCACCGCCCATTAGGAAAACTGAGACACAAAGAATGAGGTGATTTACTCAAGGCCACCTCTGTGTAAAATGCTAGATGATATGAAGAACAGCCTTTTATATTAATCTAAAGACCCTAATAAAAGTAATTTATAAGCTAGTATTTTACCACTGGGCTATACAGCTGCCAAACTGCATAATAGTAATACAGGCAGTCAAGCAATGTAATACACACTGTGTGTGGAAACAGGTGGCCCAGGAGTTTTTGCTGGTGCTCGACTCGGTCTCACTGGGAGTGTAGGTCCATCTGACAGTGTAGGGGATTGACAAGGACTGGAACGTGGTGAAGAGCTTGGGGAGGTTCCAAGACCAGAGCTTGAAGCTGGCTGTAGATGCTGAGGTAGGATTTCTTCTACTTCAGCACTATAGTCATCAATGTCTCCTAAATAACAAACCCCGCCCCAAAAAAGAAAAAAAACATGTAAAATAAAGGGAACAGTAATTACTGAAAGCTGAGAAATTATAAACTGATTCTGGGCATGGGATTTTCTGCCAAAAGCCTTCAAGTTCCAAGGAATTAGCTCAATAACCAAAGTACGATACTTGCATCATAAAATCACACATGATGAACTCAAACCAGTTGAAAATACTGCAGATGCACAACATATATATAGGTAATTATAATAGTGCAGCAACTGTAACATTGCTTAATCTAAGAAACAATTAGCTTTACCAAGAATTACCTTTGCAGAAATTATTTTCCTGGTTTGCAACAGATGGCAAGCCTCATTTACCATTCTTCAGAAGGGTGGGCAGGGGATTTCAAGATATTTGCTATTTGTAATACCTTCTGTTTATAAAGGTGGAATGATGTTTAAAAAAGGTTCAATATAGATGTGCCTTTGAAAAGTAAACCATCAATTTCTGATATTGGTATGTTAATATTAAAAATGCCAAAAATAGATAATTATCCCACCATGGTCCAGTAAGACCATAGAAATCCTTTCTTCCATAAGTTCTAGGCTTCTCTCTCTTCAGCTACGGAAACTAGGTTCCAGCTTTAACTCTGCACTGCTTGGCAGTAAAGAGTAACGAGGCTCCTAATTAGATAGTAGCTTCTCATTTAAGAGTCTTGTGGGATTTGAGATCTCACACTTTAAGGGAATCATACCATTTCACGTAGGACTATTAATAAAAACAACCAATTGTACAGGCACCTAAACTCTTAAGAGTCCTGTTTCCTACCTGCACTGCAAACAAATGAAGTATCTTATGACACAGACTAATGCAAATTCCAGCTTTTCACACAGGTTTCCCGTATCTGTACCCTTACCAAAATGTATATTCCTTTAAGAAATACCTATACAAAAAAACCTTACTCTACTCTTTCAGTACACATAGCTGCCATCCCTTTTCTTGAAACTTTTGCAACATAATGCTTGCCACTAAGGAGCCTGGATAGAAATTCAAAGCAAATAAGCTACTTAAACATAGAATAAATCAATATAGACATACTGACTACATCTAGAAAGTACATCTGTTCAAAAACTACAAAAAACTCAGCCTGTAAAATACATATGGGAATGCAATACGCACAGGAAGTGTAAGCAGGTAAGAGGTGTGTGCATTTTTTTGCTGCTGTTCAAAAAACAGCTATTTTACTTGCCAAGATTACAAGACAACTGTATTTTAATGTAGAAAAGAAAGTGAAGCAGACCTTCCATAAAAATAAATTGATTAAAAAATAAGCTTTAACAAAACATAGATTAGAAACATGTAAGTAAAGTAAAGCAAAAATGCAGAGGCACAATTGCTGCAACAGTGATATTCAGCAACTTGAGGATTCTGCTAGAAAAGTATGACATGAAAAAAAACCACAAACCTTCAGGGACAAAACAAAACCAGCAAAACCCAGGGAACCAGAAAACAGCAACTCATCAACACCAAAGATCAGCCTGTTCCAAGGAGCAACAGAGGCTGAAGGTTTCCTTGCCTGACTCATATTTGCCTGCCTGTCAAAGGTGCACCACGTGTCTTCTTGGAGGTGGTAAACATATCAATGCTTAGCATGGGAGCTCATTAGTCCTACTAATCTATTATGTGTATTGGCAAAAAAATAATTGCTTTGCACTCTGAACTTGTGTGTTAAGAGTGTCTCCATGAACAGTAGAAGTTGCCTGAATAAACTGACCCTGAGATGGTAGGTCACACGATAAAGTGAAAAGAATAAAAAGAATGTCAGCAAATGAGTAAAACCTAGAGATACAGTGCAAACCAACATTGCTCAACAAATTCTCAAGATATGTTGGAAATAATGGGATTTCTAATTTATGTGGTTTAGGTGGGCAGAAGCTTGTTAAAGTACTGATATATGCGTTAAATTAACCGCATTATTTAGAAATGTAAGCATTTAAAAATGAGGAATGTTTTATTTCAACAAACCTTCCATATCATAGTCTGCAGTAACCTCAGCATCTTCACAAAGCAGAGTGGAACTTGTCGATGAAGGCAGCCCAATGTTAATCTTCTCTAGATTCATCTCATCTTCCAAACTTCTGATCCAATCTGGATTTTTCAAGCTTATGTTTATAACCCTTCCTAGTAGCTGAATTGCCAAAAAGGCATGCAAAAAAGAGAAATTGGTAAGAGTAGAAACATCAAAATTCAGCACTCCAGATTTAAAAAGAAAAAAAATATTACTGAAAATACCACAAATAAGGTTATCAGAATTTCTGGGACTAAATAATAACAGTGACAGGTCACAAAAATAATTCTGCTTTTCACTTCATCTTGGTAATGAAGTACAATTATGTAGTTTGAACTGTTAATTACAACTATTTTGTATTTTTCTAAAGAAAAAGTAACAACTTGTCTCACAAGATTTTCCTTTTCAGTTAACATGAAAGCTTCTGGTTTCTTTATTCCAATAGAAACACTGTTCTTTGTAAAGAAAAACAGATTTGCTTATAAACTACATTAGTGAAGTTATTTTTTGAGACTGATAAAACTGCAGGCTGCAAACTGACACATGACACTGAGCTGCTATCCTGCATGGACTGTCAGTGAAGCTCTCGGGAGATGCAGGGATCCATCTGCAAACATCACATTACAGAATCTAAGGCTTAAACAGGAACATAGACCAGGAAAAAAACTGAACATGAAAATTAACATTTTTACATTTTACAGAAGTCAATGAGAGCTGAAATTTTGACACTTTAAAGTGATTGCAGTACAGGAGTACTGAATATAAAATAATTGCAGACCATTAATATAACCTGGTTCATACTAAAAACTCAAGGCAAAACCTCTGCTTTTTATATAATTTTTAAAAATACTTTAAAATGTCTCTTTGATTAAGCTGCCCCTCAATATGGGATCTTCATTTCTCTAACAGACCTCCTCCTAAAAATAAGGTGTTTGGTACTTCTCTCAGCTGGCTTTTGAAACATAATGCTATGTGGCTATCAAAAGTGAAAAAGAAAAAGAAAAGATTAGATACAACAGTCTAGTACAGAACATAAAAAACTTCTAAGAATTAAAAACAAAAACCCCAATCCACCTAAGTAGTCTTTAAAAAGTTGGATCTTTTGCTGGTATATGAAAGCTCAGTAATTTTTACATTACCTCAGTACCATTCAAATTCATAACATTCAAAGCAGAGCTTCCTTCCAGAAATGTTACCCACATCTTGTCTTCCACAAACCTGCAAAGCCCATTGGAAACAATAATTAAAATGCTTTATCACAGCTCTTAAATTTTAAGACTCTTATCATAAAGGTTTTTCAATGTTTCACTTGATGGTGAAGAATTATTTTTTTAAGTTCATTAAAATACATATAATTGGTTAATAAGCTTCAAATGAATGAATCCTTGCAACAAAAAGAAACATAAAGCAAAAGAATACCAGGTAAACATCACACTGCAAAAGCACTGTCCTCTTAAAAATTACGTGACTACAGTTACACATTCAATAGTAACTGTGTAGCTACAGGTTAGGTCTTTGTATTAGGTGTTCCATGTCACATTACACCATGGACTGGGAACTATGCTCCTAGTCTTCTGGAAAAAAACAACAACACAAGAATACAACAACACAACACTCACCCCACCCCCAACAAAATAAGCCCACAAAAACCCCAAACAAGAAACCACACCACTTATAGTTCAATTAACAGCTTAGTGAAAACGCAGTATTCAAAGGGATCCTCTCACTGCAGTTCATTTAAAATTAGCAAAAACCTAATTTCAGAATACAAAAACTGTATAAAATGACATAAATAACAAATCTTAACTCTGACTGATTTCTGACTCAGTCAGATGGTACTATCTCAAAAATAATATATGCAAAAATTAAGTCTGAAAATTGAGGATTTTCAACTGTAAAGACATTAAAGTGGAAATCTAAATGTTAAAAATAAAGCAGATCATAACTGGAATACCCGCTAAGAAGGTAACTTTGTTCAGGGAATAGGTGGGAACAATGAAGAGAAACAGAGATTAGAAGTAAAAAGTCTTTTTAACCTTATAAGTGTAACTTCACCATAGCTTGCAAATTTTTGAAGAAGATCGTCAATCAAGTTATCATCAAAATAGTTTTCTTCTCCTGAAGAACTTCTGATAGAGACCATTACGGTACCATCAGGTGGCCCTTGCATTGCAATCACCTCCTTATAAACTTTTTGTCTTTCTTCTGCTTCAATTTCAAATATGTCAATGTCAATCAACGCAACCACAGGCCTTGGAAAAAAATACAAGAGAAAAACCTGTAAGCAGAGTACCCGAGCAGCAAAAGATATAACATGAATATTCAATCTTCAACGATTAGGAAGTAATATATAAAATAAAACTAAAACCTATGATCAGATGTTTTCAACTCTGCTCTTCCATAGTGCAACAAAGTACCAGGATTCCATGTATAAGGGACATTGCTGTCATCACGAAAACTAGCATTCAGAAGATCCAGGTCTTCAGCTGCATTCATTGAAAACACAAGGGGAAAAACACAATGATTGCATTAATATGCTTTAAAAAAATAAGCTATCTGTAAAAAGAGAAAAAGCAAAGTAAACCAAAACCAAGTGTTTTACAGAAAAAAACAGAAGTTTCTTTTGCACTACTGAAATATCAGTAACTGGTATCTGATTCTTGATCCTCCTGTTTAGCATCACTGTATTCATTGCAGATGCTATTATAAGCTTTCTGTCTCATACAATGTCAGGAATAGAAGCTCAGAATCACTGACACTGTGAATGTCACTAAATGGACTCTATAAGCCAGTTAAAAGAATATTTTAAACAATTTCAGGAAGCACTCAAACCTGATCGGTCAAAAGGCCATTTTCTTCTTCTCCAAAGGATACGATCTGTCCATGCTGGTGTACGACATTTTTCACTGGTGTCATAGTCATCAGAAAAAAGATCGTATTTGTATGTAGGAGCAAAATTTATTTTCCCTTCCAAAAATCCCCTAAAAATCTGTAAGAAACAAAGCAGTTATGTGTCATGCCAGAAGACAGAAACAGATGGGAAACAGCTTGAAACTAATCAGAATTCTCTTTTCTAACGGTGAAAACCTGTATACATATCTTAAAAAAAAAAAAAAGAGTCATTTGATCATATGAATCCTTCTCTGAATTTTACCTGCTGAAAACATTCTACACTTGCTACTAAGCCTAAATAGTAACCTAGATAGATCATCATTAAGCAGAAGTATGTCAACATTTATATCTTTAAAGCCAGGCTTATAAGCAACCTCCTGTTCCCTCCAATGTCGTTCAGAACTTGAGGTCATCCAGAACACAGATGCTGTCTGTAGCACTTTAATCAGCTGTTCAGTTAACACAGCTGCTCATGTGTTAGCAAAAGTTGGGGATTAAGCTTTATATTTTCTGTACCTATCTGAACATACAAAGAGCATTGCCCCAAACTGACACAAGATGCCCCACCAATAAACAGAAGCTAAGAAAAAAAAAAAAGAAAAAGAAAGTCCTTAATACGTTCAACATGAACTGAAAGATTAGTGAGATAGTATCACAATTTATTCTCAAGCAAATGGGAAAACAAAATGAACGAGAATAATAATGTGAAATCATCTGCCAAGGGTATGTATGTTACTTAGAGATACAGTGTCAACTGAAAGGAATCAAAAAACCCATTAGGTACTTTGCAACATAAATAGATAGAGCAAACTGACACAAGACCCTAAGAAGGTCAGGGGTTTTTCTCACTCCTTAACTGTTTAAATTAGACATATGCTAAAGCCCTTTATAGTTAACCAGCTCCACTCTTGAGTTTAATACTCTATGGGCAGTTTTACTTCACACCAGAGATTTGTAAACTAACTTAGATCTTACAAGTCAAGTCTGCATCAAATGTCAGAGTAGCCTGCTTTTCTTGTTGGAAAAATGAATTGAAATTCAGTCAGTGTGAAATCAATGTCAAGAGATCAATGCCAGAATGTCAGAAGATCCACAACTTCTGAGGCAATTTATTAATTTCTTTGCCTTCGGTAATTATTTCTTAACCTGCTTTTACAAAGAAAGTTGCTATGTAAATGCCCTTCCTGAACAGCAGATACAACAGTTAACAACCACATGAACAACCATGGAGCTACCCTCTGCAGCCAGCTGACACCCTGTGCCACCCAGCCAGCCACTTTCAAATAACAGAATATTACCCCAACAGTGCAATACTACTCCTCCTTCTCCCCAGTGAGGAGGCTATCTTGAGACATGTTGTGGTAGCTTCCATAGATCTTTCCAGCTTTATAACTGCCAGAAGTGTCCCCACAACCTCTACACCTCTCTTGTTTTTGTTAAATTAACAGACAATTATATTCCCTGCCCATCTGAACATGTGCCTCTTTTTCTCTAGGAACTGGGCTATGAAAAGAAATAATTAAAAATTATCGAGTGTTCTTCCTCCTGTTCTGGTGCACAAGACACCAACACTAATGGAAGAGAACTCTAATTTAGAAAAAGCACTGTTTATGATCAAAATGCTGGCAAACAGACAAAACTAACAACAGAGGATTATCATTTTACCACATACAGCATTCCCACATAAAGCTGGAAAGAAAGAACACACACTTTCACACAAGATTTGTTTCATTACAAATATTCCTTTAATTGCTACCTGCTGCCTCCCAAGAAACCCTAAAAGTCTAAAATCTGAAGCTTTCTTCAGGCTTTGTTATTCCATGCTCTTTTTCTTTGTAAGCAAAAAGACTACCATTTGGACTATTGCTTTTTCCTACATAATGACAGTAACAGCATTAGACCTGTTACTGCAGCAATTTAAAGTAAACAGTAACATTACTAAAAAACTTATTTATAAATGTGTTTTAAATGGGTTTACCTGATAAAAAGAAAAATATTGTAAGGAGTCAACTCCAACACAAAAGTTCTGAAAAGATGATACAGTGTCCTTTTTTTTTTTTTTTTCAGGAGAGAAAGGAAAAACCTCACTCCTACAGCTAGTCGCTGTATTTGTATCTCTGCCTCTTCAAGACATTTACTACAAAGAGGTTAATAAATGTTGCTATGTCCCACCCTTCCATACCACTACCCTGGACAAAAGTGAGAAGTGGAACATGCTGAGGATATGGATTTACAGAAGTGCCACAGAAAACTGCTAAAACTAAAAAGAAAAAATATTCTTAAGTGTGCTAACACTTTTAAGATACCTGTCCAGAATTTTTCTGATTGATAAGCTGGTCTCCTGCTATAAGGGGATCCCAGTTCTGTTGTCGTATTAGCTCCTTAACCTCCTCATTTGGAATATCTATTCTATAATTAAAGTCACCACACCAAAAGATATAATCATGGGAAAAGAGCATCCTTCCCTGTAAAACAGAAGCACACAATTAAGTTAAAAATCAAGTGACAAATTTATTACTTCCAGGTGCAGAAGTTCAGTTATTAACTGTAAAACAATCATCATTTCTAGCTGATGAGGATAACTGAAACACACGTTAGTATTTAGCGTTCATATGGTTAGAACAACATAGCCAGATGTATAGTATTCACACATAGAGAATATGAAAGTAGTAACATTTCTTACATAGCTGACATTTCTAAAGGTTCATCAATCATCTGAATCTGATTCTAAAATTCTTCATCTTTCTACTCCTGTTTTAGAAGTCTGCTCCAAGATAATGACTGCTATTTGTGTCACAAAAAGGTTACAAAGGAGAACAAAACACCACCTTGGGATCCTGTGGTACAATATCCTGACAAAGGGCAAATCAAGGCCTTTATTATTCAGATTTAACTGAAGACTTTTCAATTACCTACAATTTTCATGGTTATGGGGAGACAGAAGGGCTCTGTTAGTTTAAACAAAGCCTAGAGTTTAAATGAGAGCTTCTACTTCCCTCTTGGTTTTGATTTTTCCATTGCCCTAAAGTAAATCAAAGCAGATACACTGCAGATTAAACCAGCAGCATTTAGGAAACTCTTTCTAGGCAGACTAAACCAGCAGCATTTAGGAAACTCTTTCTAGGCACCATAAGAATCTAGTACTGTCAAGAAAAAAATGAAACATGACCATATGGACAAACGTAGAAATTAAAAACCCCCTAAAATAAGATGTCAGACTCCCGCCCAGTGCCATAGAAACTAAAAAAGAACAGTTTGACTACAAAATTTAAGTCTCAAGGAAGCATTTTGTTGCACTGATAAAATTATCAAGTATTTACTCAGTGTTAATTCTTTAAGAGAATATGGTACGTAACTGTAGAATCCAGCCTGACAAAAATGGGTTAGCAAAAATCATTCTTGTGTACTGAAAACAGTGCTGTTTCCCATGGATTTTTTGCTTGTAGTTGTTGAACTCCGGTGCCTACAAAAGTTGTACTGCATGTCAGGAATCTGTAAGGTCTCTTTCCTATGCTAATCCTTGATGCCTAATGCAAGTGAATTCATGCTTCATCATCTCTATCAGTCATTGCACAGGAAAGGTCTATTCTTTCTGCAGTCATCTATTTTAATAAAACTCGTGGGATCTTAAATTATCTCTGAGACCTCTAACCCAAGGAAATTTGATTTCCACAGGATTCTGGGGATGGGAAAAAAATTAATAGAGCTTTTGGATGACACTGCTGGAGGTCAAAGGGTTTAACTTCTCATTCCTTACAGAATTTGAACAGTGTGCTTACCATTGGAAAACTGAGCTTGCGAGCTATTTCTATGAAGTCTTCATTTCTCTCTTTAACTTGTGATTGTCCTGCAGCAAAATGGCTGCAGACAAAGCAAAGACTGGATGTATGAAACAACATCCGAATTGCTACTGCACCTTTATTACCAGTGGCTCCTCCCATGCCAGTCTTTACAGTATCAACAGCAACATCCCTAGAAGAGTTAAACAAGCTTTAAACCTTCAAATACAATGACACAGAAATTAACAGCTTTAAATATGTCTGAGTATGACATTATTTTGGTAAGAGAACATTTTCTCATTGTTTTTTTCAGCAGCAAGGCCACTGGGCTATTTTAAAAAAAAATGTCAACAGCTACTGAGCAGGTAACAACCATAATACTTCAGCTTTTCAAGCTTTCTTGGCAACTGATGAGGCATTTAAATACTAATGTAAAAAGAGTTCAAGCAACTCATTCCCCAGAAGATTTAACAGCTATTTAGAGCCCCATATGCTTCTTAGTACACTTGTATGTTTGCTTGCAATACAAAGCAAACCGAAGGTGACCCAACCCAGGCACAGCTGTGTGTTCACTGACCTGATAAAAGGAGCATGCTGGGGCCTGATGAACACAAAAAGGCAGACGCCCACCAGCTGCTCAGAAGCCAGCAGCACATACTTGTAATCTCTTGATATAGTCTTCTGTAGTTCAGCAGCCCAGAGCTTCTGATTGGTTGTGCTAGCAGTGAGATTAAAAATGCCAGTTGTAAACTAAATCAAATTAAGCAGGTATCTAAACTGTTGATCTAGTTGAATAAACTTTGTACAATAACCTTAACTCAACTTTGGGGTAGTAAGCCAAAGCCAAGTTGTGAATGGTGGTCAAATGCCTCCTAGCAGAGACACAGGCTATAGACTGTCATGACATCACATTTCAAATTCAGCTTCACAAAACTCTTGCCTCACTTTTCTCAACACCACGGACTGTGTTAGAAGCCAGGGTTATCTTTCCTCTGTTTCTGATGCTAGGCTAGAGGAGCAAAACTTGAGAATTTTTCCAGGGAGTTACTTCCTAGCCTAGAGCTCAGTCAATACTGGAAAACAGAGATGTCCACAGTCTTAGATCAAGAAGAAACTTCCTCAGAGACCTAACAGAATATGGTTTTCAGAGCTAGCATTGGGTGTAAATGAAAAATATCAGACCTAGGAACAGCATTAGCTAGACACAGTTTGAGATTAGGGGACAACAAACTGCCACTTTGTCCTCAAGACAACAGCCTGTGCCAAGGCCAACAGTGTTACTGGCTTTAAATACTTTTTCCAGTAAGTTAAAGCTTGCTGAACACTAGAAAACATGCAAAACAGGCAGACAAAACAGTGGTCAAAGTGAATACGACCCTAGGACCAGACATAGAGACTTCATCACTGGTACCAGCCATCACTAGTAAAAATGTATTTTCATAACCTACTCCGCTAGGGGTGAAAAATCTGAACTCCACAATAATATATATACATGTAATACACAGAATGACAGCAAAGACAGACAGTATGGGAGCAAGTCTTGCTTTATACAGATCAAAATCTGATGCAAGACACTATATAAAGGCATAACTATACATGCTTTTGGAAGGAGTTTCACAGGCCTCGCTGTTCCCAGCAGTAGGAAGGCACAGAGACTGCAGAACACTACAAGCATTGGAGGTAAATTCCTTCACAATGGTAAATGAGGGAAAAAGTTGGGGGGCTACTGGAGGCGCAATCCAAAATATGGTCAAGTACTGACTGTTTTGATCATTGAGAATATATTATATGTGATCTAAGTGATCACAGCTTTGCCAGGGAAAGCTGAGACAAAGTCTGCAATCTTGGCACAGAAACTGGCAGAGAGAACTCGAATAACAGTCAAAAATTAATCCAGACTAATCCCAACCGTTACAAAACAGCAGGAAAAAAACGTAAATAGTATTTTACTCAAAAAAATGTGATTAGCAGCCAACCTAGTACTGCAAAGATTGTATCACCTACCTGGCATTCACAATGTTTCCTGCATTTAACTCCACCATTTCTTCAAATCCAATGGCAAATATGTCTACAGGCTTGCTTTTGCGATCTGCATTTAAAGATTAAAAAGCTGTTAGCCACTTATAAAGAATTTAAGAACCAAGACCTCATATATCTATTTTAATGTTTATGGTCTAATTATGAAAATCAGAGTTTTCCAGAACAAAATGACAGAATACAAACCCTACCTTGGAATTCATGAATACCAGCTAACTTTGGTGCATCTAGAAGCCAGTCAGTGAGGGTCTGATTTCTAAAGGCAATACTTCGAAACTGCTTCCCTCCATTGACATTCCACGTCCCAACGCAGACTCTAATTTTTTTCGGTTTTGCATACTTATAAAAGTTTTCACACATACTCTTTAGCACTTTTACAGATGCTGCAAAAACATTTGAAAAGACATTATTTTTATATAGAATGTTTCTTCAGAAAATCTGGCAATGAGATCTTTCCCTTAACAAAATGGCAGCAAATCCATGCACAGACATACAGAAAGTTAAACTGTGAAAGCAAGATGAATGCAGCTTTTCACAAGGGAAGGTACATTTGCAGATATATTACTTGTCTGGGTAGGATACTGACTGAATGAAAGACAGTAGTAATTTGTTTAAAGTAATATATAGATAGATATAAAAGAAACATAATTTCTATGTTTTAGAAATACCTGTCAGTCTTTCACCCTACCTGTGACTCTCTACAGAAACCATTACTTTTCATACATGCCAACATGGGTATCTTCCTCGTTTTCACAGATTACATATATGAAATTCAACCTCCATTACAAAAAAAACCCTTACAGATATGTTAATTTCTAGAAGTGTAAAAATGACTGATAGACTACATTTACTAAAACAGATTTAAGGTACATTATTTTATGCTTTTAAAGTATGCCTATTTAAACCACAAATCTGAATTATTTTTTAGGTCAGCTGAATTCCTAAAATTCTGCTTTAGTGAGGAAAGTAGGCTAGGATTCAAAACAAACTAATTTCTCTGTCACACCAGCTTTTCTCTGTGCCTTGTTTCTATCTGCCAGATGGGAGAGAGAGGAATGACCCATCTGTAAAGGGCATTGTGAGAAACCAGCAAACAAAAAAGATTATTCAATAGTCAGACACTAGAGTCACAGAGATTTTAAAAGTCCCTTCATAAATCAGCTACGTAATAACTCAGATACATTTCCTAATGCAAATGAGCAGATATGAATGTTTTCTAAAACATTCCTTTTTTTCTTCAATGTCAGCGGAATAAAAAATGCATCAGATGTAAGCAGTATTGTTTACATTTTACTTTACCTAAGTAATATTAATTTACCTATTTGAAATAGTCATTGTTATAAAAGTCAGTGAGAATCTTATAAACAATATTAGATGGAGTTCTTCCCCTCACTGTGTGCTGTCCTGCAAAATGGTCAGCTACTGGGCACAGTATTTCCATTCATATCCCCAAAATAGGGCGATTAGCGAGCTGATTGGTCTTTTTAGTTATTCTTTTTAAGTTTACCACCTTTAAACGTGCTACAGAATCTTGGCTACTTGATTAAAGCAAAAATCAGGTAATCTCAAACTCTCATGGTTTTGCAACAAACTGGAAACAATAGAAGAAAATAATACATTGTATTTATTGTTTGTGAACAAATCATATATTCATATATGGGCTAATTATATAGAAGACAACAAACTGACAAGTGTCTCCTTGGGGAAATCATGCTTGGGATCATGTTTTCTTATCATAATACAAGTAAATAAAGTCAAGAAAACAGCAAGAAGCCAACAGAATACTTAACACCTTCAGATGAAAGGCAAATGCCAAGTCTACTTCTGAATGTATCTATACACTAGTTAACAGTCAAGTCAAGAAGTCCGCCAAAATGCCAGAAAAGCCTCTTGAGAGTCAAGGACAGAAGCTACCCAAGCACCTGACCACTGAAAAGAAATGAATCCAAGAGATGTTGTAGCCATTATACATACAAGTATCCAAAGCATACGAAGGATTAGCTGAACCCAAGGAACCCAAAATAGCATCACAGACAGCTCTGAAGATCTGCACAGATTAGCCTTTGTAGCACTGTGAGCAAGTTTAAAAGCAGAGTTTGGACTTTTATACTCTCCGCTTTAGTTCCTTCCTTTTCTTTTGCAAATTAAGTGGTTTTCAGCTTAATTTTAAACAGTTACTCCAAATAACTTGTATTTGCTATCAAGCAGCTTTTAAGAAATGCTGCAAAATTGAATTATTACCTAGTTAACTCCTGACATCATCATAAGCCTCTAATGTGAAAAACAGAACCAGGACAGAACTTTAGAAGTGAACTGACAACATGCTTATTACAAACAAGAAATTCATATCTTAAAACTAGCAAGATATCTGAATTGTAGAATGACTTTTTCTACATTAGAATAAAAATAAATTAAAAAAAGACAAAGTTTTCATCTGTTTTGCAAAATACTGAGTGAGCAAATTTTTTTCAGAGCCCCTGAGCCTCCTGCATACATTATTCTCCTACACATTTCTAGCTATTTACCTTTTCAACAAAGTTGTATCTCTCTCTCTACAATGTTAAAAATCCAATCCATTACATTTTCTGTTATTATGCAGCAAAAATACTTTTAAGTGCTGTTCATACTAGGCAGGCAGATGTTTATAAATCAGTTCTACAAAGGGAGTATTAATTTAGAATTCTTGGTGGGATATTCTGTGCAACTGAACTTGACTGAACGATTTTACTACACATCCAAATTACTGCAGATATGTTTCAATATATGCAATTTGTATCCAGATGAAACCCACAGTGAAATTTCACATCAGTAAGTTACAAAGTAGCTGACAGGTATGACTCCCCATGAGTTATAAACTAGGCTGCTATAGTATAGATGGTAACACCATAAATGACAATGTGACTGTTTATTCTGATAAACAGTTTTTAACACTGACAAAATGCCAATGAATCAGTTAATTTCAGGTGTGTATTACCTGTGACTCAGATCTCATTATTTAAGTAGATACAGTAAAACACTAATAGAAAAAGCAAAGCTGAGAAGAATGTAAAGGCAAAAAATCATTTAACGCTCAAAAAATCAGATTATGGTTTAAGTGGTTTTCTAAGGGCAGGGGGGGGGAGATAAAAAAAAAAGCTTTAAACTTTGGATGTATTTGATCAACAATCTAGCCAACAACAAATCCTTATCCTTCCTTCCAAGGATCCTCCCCGTCAATCTTCAGTACCCAGGGCTAGCAGCTATGACCCAAGCACACAGGTTCTGGGGATACCATGCACAACTTCACTATTCTCTTAACGTAGCAGATTTGTCTGAACAATTATGAAGAGCTTCCTTGTTTCTTTCCCTCCTCTTCTCCCTTCATATTCCTGGGTATTAAGCATACACTTTTTATCTCACCCAGAAACTAAGCATCTGATCTGGTTTCAGTGAACCTACTTCCAAGAGGTAGCACAATAAAACCTATCAAGGCAATAGCTCAGAAACAACAGTTGATTAAATTTTCTCAACACATAGTAAAAACTGAACATATGAGCACTAGGAATATTTTATTTTAAATAATAGTTTCTGTGAACAAGGAAATGATGAAGTGTGGCCCAGCTGACACTGGGCTCTCCCTTAAAAATGTGGAATATGTGTATATCTCATCTCTCCAAATGGAGCAGCTTTATGTAAACAACTTAAATTACAACAAAAAGAACTTCCACTAAGAATTAGAAAAGTCTGAAAACAAAGCTCAAAGGCATTATATTGCTTATGTTGCTAACTTACAATGATAACAACTAGGAGTTTTCAGAAACTTCTTAAATTGAAGATACCTTTTATCTCCTTTTTCTTTATCTGGCTCATCCCTACACATTCTTATTATTACATATCACTTTTTCATGTTCACAGTGTTGCTGAATCCTCTGAAGCCAATCTCTCATATTTTAAACCCAACATCACAAACACTGGTCAAGACATTACTGTACTGTCTCAAGGTAGAAGATTAGAAGTTAACTACAGAATTCCCTCTTTGAGCCTTCTCTTCACTTAAAGAGTTTTTAAAGACTTTTACCTAAATAGATGCTCTAATACTTTCATGTTGTGTCACATGCAGAGGTAACCATATCTCAGTGGTTTTGACTGTACTTTTGCTCCACAAAACACAAATGTCAGCATGTTATTTCAGACCATTCCAGTACAACGTTAATCTTTGCTGGGCAATATTACAAAATCAGTCTGTCTCATGCAAGAACACAAGCAAGTAGAGCTTCTAATGGCAAATAAGATGAAGTTCCAAATCATGCTGAAGAATTCTACCTCTTGCCCAAAACAAAAATGCAGAAGCTCCCAAATGAGAAAAAAAAGCAAATTCCTCTACAAGCTAGAATAAAGCACTTGCAAAAATAAAATCCAAAGAATTGACTGCCTCTTTTCGTAACTCACACCCAAGCACAACTGAAACATTTTTCACCCCTTGTATTTTCACTTCTCTCATACTGAAGAGTTTCACTTGGATTAGGGGATTTTGGGGCACAGGAATGCCAGATCCAAACACTACTAGGAAAATGAGACCACAACCAAATATTATGCAAACAGGCACAAGAAAAAAAACAGAGAAGAACAATAGCTGCTCAGATATTTACAGCTTAATTTACTATACTATACCTGATTGTAATGATTGTTCTGAAACTACGGATGCAGTAAGAAGGAAACAAGAAAAAAAAATTAGTCAAATAAGTAATTGTTTTTTAAAATCTTCCATTTCCATTCCAAAAATATGTGAGAGAACATGCTGTGATATACAATTTGTTACACATAACTACCTGCATCACTTAAAGGACATCTTTTATGCTGCAAACTCTAAAAATTTCCACAACAGTATTAACAAATTCTCTTTCCTTGCTTAATTAATAATGCATAATAAAAATGAAGTATCTCTAGTTAATGCACCACGTAGCAGACAGCACGAAGACATTATGTTCAGTAAAGAGGGATTAATGCTCCTCAGCTGACAGGAGCTGCAAATGTTGAAAGGACAGCTTGCATTCACAGAGAAAGTGAAAAGAAATGAAAATGACTTTCAACTACTTTTGAACCGAGGCCAATTTAGAAGGTTTCAGATACAGGAAAAGTTACAATAATATGAAAACCTGTGGTAAAGAAATGAGAGGAAAACAGTCTTTCAGGTTACACGTTGGAAATATATAAATAACCACAAGATGAAGACTACAATTGGGCAATATTTTTTTTCCTCATGTCACAGATTTGCACTGAAGTTTTGACACGTTTTTCTCACTCTAGGTTGAGAAGTGTCCAGAAGAAAGGGGGGGGGGGGGGGACGAGATAAAAAAAGAAAAGGAAAAATTAAGAATGTTATTAATCCCTGAAACCAGCAACAACTCACAATTTAGGACACTCTTACCTGGGACCTTGGAAAGAAAGACTCAAATCTAAATTCCTTCTTTGCCCAGGAATTAGCCCCTCTATTTTTTTTTGTATCTCAGGAGAGTACTCTAATCACAGCTCTACACCTGTCCCACTTACTATTTCCCTGCCCATCAAGTCTGCAGAAGGATGGGACATGACTGTAGTCCTGGGGATCATGTAGGTTACACCTTTGTCTGGGGATACAGGCTGCCATGGTTCAACTCCTTGTTCTGATTAGGTGAACGACCCTCCTGTACCCAGACCACCCAAGCCCCACAAAGCTATGCTGCCTACGCAGAGTTTCTTGTAGAAATCTCTCTGATTCTGAAGTAGAATTTCACCCACAAAGCCTGACAAGCTTTTGTGGAGCAGACATTTCTGAGAAAGACTTCTCACAAAAAGACATTCTGTGATGGAAAATGATTCATCAGGAATTTTCTGGTAGCTCCTGTTACCTTAAATATTCTTCCATTACCCATACCCCTTCTGTTCCTAGTACCTTAGAAACCAAAATTAAGATAAATACCAGCATTCTTAGGATTGTGAAAAGAATAAATGCTTTCTATCTAGTTTAACACCACAGTGACAATTTCTTCACTGACACGATAGATCAAATTAAGACATTTAACAAACAATAAAAAATCCTAGTATTTTAATAAATCAGGATTTTTTTCCCCAAATTCAGCAGGTAATTGTCATGATTAACACTTGCTATAAATGGATTTGAAGAACTGAACAGAACACATCTAACATGCATCTAAAGTAAAGTTCAGACAAACATGCTCCACAGATATTTACCTATTATACCACCAGACATCAACAAAATATAAACAACAAATTACTCCAAGCATGTTAATTTGGTAATATTAGTAAAGCAGAAGTAACTTTCATCTTTTAATAAGCCAACAGAACACAAATAGCATTTATACTTTCCAATATTGCTTTGAAAAAAGACTCTGTACAGCTTTTTTACACCAAATAGTTATCAGACAGATTAAAATCCTGAAAGACACATACCGCGTAAACTGCTGGTGGTTAAGAGAGCCCGTGCTTTATCTGCTAAATCACTATTTAGGGTATTTCCCAATAACAAAACATCAATGGCCTCCTGCTTGGAGCTATCAAAAAAGTTATTTTGAATCGTTCTGGTCACAGAACGAGCACCATCCTTCAGCTTTCCAGCCTGTTAGGGAGGAACATGTATAAAATATTTTATGTTGGACACTGCTCACAATAACATTGGCAATATTCAGCAACATATTTGTAAACTTCATTAATGATTTTAAAATCTAAGGCAATTCCCTTCTTAAAGTATTGAAGAAAGTCTCCTGAGCCTACTGTACTATGTGTGCTTTCCCCCCTCCAAATGCTAAACACCAGAGTAATACTTTCAAAGCATATCTAACAAGCAGATAATTCCAGTTTAAATCATTTAAACAAAATACTGCAGGGAGGGGAATGTTATTTTTTTCCCTAAACACTTGGATTTTAATATCATATTGATATAGTGCCATGTTTAGACCATGACACAGGATTATGGGCTTTTCCCCAAATAGTGAGAGATGAGCAAGCACTTGAGTCCGAATGCCATGATACATGAATATGTATGTATATACACCTATAAGCATATTAGTTCAGAATTCACATTCTGAAATATCCATGTTAAAAAAAGAGAGCTTCAGCTCACTAAGACCCCTTAACTTTTTAAAATAACATGCAAGTCTCATGCAGTATCCCAGAAGGAACATACACACTCATCTATAGCTACATACATAGGATGACAGTTGCTGCTCACACTGCACATGTGGCATGACTGGAACAGTGCTCCAAAAGAACAGTGTCCAACTACCTGAACTAAACAAGTTTAACTAAATTTAAACAAGAATCTTCAAGAGATGTACTGCTACTAGATATTCTCTGTGGTTCAGACATCTAGGGGAAGATGTGTGTGTACACATGCTATTGCACGTATATGAAATATAGACCATACTCCATCCGGGATGCTGCATGGTATTATATTATTATTAAAAATACTCCAAGTTTGCAGCTTGCATTGTTCATGAAGGTCTCTTAAATGCATAAGAAAAAAAGACAGCAGCTTAAGAAAACTACAGAACAAACCCATCATTTAGTTCTATGAATTGAACTAGACAACAAGAAAGAAGCTACTCTCTTGTCAAGGTAAGGTAAATTGACACTATGATTTTTGGAAGACAACGTGGATGAGGTGTTGGGGAGCATACTATTGCAACAGGAGTTTAATAGGATGCTGCTCCCTTTCTGTCAGACAATGTATAATTTATGACATGATCCAAAAAGCACACTCACCATTCACATACCAGGCAAATAATTGAAAGGAACCCAGAGAAAGCAAAAGAAAGAGTAGGTAAGGAGTTAGATGTAATGAGTATTATAATACTTTAAAAAGGACTCTTTTTCAGTACAGAAATGTATATTAACACATTTAAGGTTAAAATATTTTTTCTCCTAAATTTCTACATTTTTACTTCTAAGTACTCTTGGATTTTGAAGAATCAAACTGATGAGCAAGAAATAGCAGAATTTCAAACATCAAACTTTTCATTTGAGAAATGAGAATAAAACAACGTAAACCCTGTGTTTTAAAACATATTATAGAGCACTCAAGAATATATTGAGTAGTGACCTGGTCAGGTTTCAGTGAAACAATGGCAAGTATTGTATGGCTTTGCAAATATTAAAGATCGTCTTCGAATAGATGGACTTCCATCAGGGATGCTGTGTTTGATTTATGAGATATGGTACTCATTAACAGTTGTACCAGGGCAGGGATCCTCTGTTATTACAAAGACAGCAGAGTAAACGTACTCTGTGTTTTAAACATTAAAAATGGAAGTGTAAATAGAGTAAACAGATTTCACAAAGTAAAAAATTTAAGCAGCCAAACTAATAGCAGAAAACTATTAATTTAGGAAAAGAAACACGTAAGGTTCAATGAGAAAGTCAGGAGAAGGGGAGACACCCCACAAAATACTTACTGTAGTTTTCCTGATGGTCTGGGTGACATTTTTGTAAGAAAATAAAACTAAACATCTTTAGCCAAACTTGAGTCTATGCTAAAATACAAACAATTCCCAAATGAAAAAGTCCTGTGTGCAACAATTAAGAGTAAAATAAGCAACAAGTCTATTTCCTTTATTTTCTTTTTATGTATTTTACTGCAATGTCTTGTACATGGGCAGAGAGGGACCCTGATATAGTCTGAATGAACAAGTGATGGACGAATGAAACAGTTGACTATGAGTACATAGTATGTAACATGGAATGAGCAGCAGTGCATTCTTGAATAAAAAGAACAGTATGAAAAGAAATTCCTGTAGAAACTAAGGGCAAAAATTTCTGTGGTTCAACATTTGTTTGTTTGGACAGGTATCACCTGATGAGAGAGAGAATTATGGAAACAAAAAAAGCAACATTGTTAGAAGAAAAATAAAAGACAGCATTAGAAAATCTGAATAACTCAGGCATCAAAGACAAAACAAGTTGAAGAGAAACAGAGCATTACACTGTTGTGTAGTACAGAACTGTTATCACAACATTAGAAAGCAAGGTAGAAACAGAATTTGGGTTTTTTTTCAGTAATTGCAAAATTAAGAAGAAATAGCTGCAGGAACATGCAAACAAAAACCACTCTGCTGCAACCCATTTAATTTAATGTTGTTAATAAACCCTAAAAACATGAACCATGATGTCCAGTGAAACATATTTTAAAAGAAAGGAGATACAGTGAATGAAACTGAAACAACAGCAGGCAGAGATGCACAGAGAAAAATGAAATTATTCAAAGAAACTAAAGCTGATTTGAATATACATTTTTCTGAACTATGATCTAAAGAAATGAAAGGTTTGAGCCTCATCCTTTTCTACACAATGGTGTTATCTGGGAGGCATGAGCATGGCTGAGAAAGAATGTACTGAAACAAGACTTGGTTATCAGCATAACCAACCTTTTATGTCATTTTTTTTTGGTTGGTTAGGTTTTTTTAGGATTACAACAAAAACACATTTTTTAAAAGAAAATCTCATAGTTGTTATGTTAATGACAGATTTTTTTTTTAAATTGATACTGAATACTGCTAATTTTTTTTAATAACATGTACTTTACCTTAGCTTTTCCTTCAAGGGCTCCAGTTCCAGCATAGATTTTACTGACAGAATCACCATTCACAGACCACATGGATCGGAAAACCTCCTGAAAGCGAGTAACCAACTGAGGCTTCTCAGCTAATCCTAATACCTCCAGTTGTTTTGTTAGAATCTGCAACAGTTGAAGACAACATTTGCAAAAGAAAAATCTTTAAATGCATTTATTAAAAGGTACATCATACTTTTTCAGCACACATGCATGAAAAAAAAAAATATCCTTGTTTCCATGTATCGTTCTGAAAAAACTGACACCATGTCATGTTTGAAAGGCCGCATCATACACGCAACTTTAGCACCAGCACTTCATTTTCTTTTAAAGGCAAGTACTAATATAGGCAAAGAATTATGTGCTTAGTTTGTAAATATTTTCATCCAAAAATTCACTAATTACAAAGTAAGCTATTTTCAGTTCTCAAGTCTCTCTACTTACGTAATTTAGAATTACAGCAATTAATGTTATCCCAAAAAAAGTGTAATACCAAATACACTGACCTGTATTATCAAACACAGCAGCAACGGAGTACTGTGATCAGTAAAATACCAAGGGCTTCTGTCATTCACTGTTTTCACGCATAACACACTGCAATGTTTACCTTTACAATCAATATACCTGAAGTAATTTTCCATGATGCACAGTCTACAATAAATAATGCATCTAATTTGTATATACATGATAGATATAAATGATTTGTTTTACTTTAAATACATTACTTAAATGTAGCATAATGCTCATGGATATAAAATGGGGCACTGTACCTTGTCTGAAATCGCGGTTTGCGGAACCATAATTATTTTTTAAAAGTCAAGTAATTTTCTACTGTTTGTGGCTACCAACATAATACTGAACATAAATATAAAATACCTAAATAAAAAAGCTATTTTCAAGAGCTTTTAAAAAAATCTTTAAAACCTTGAGGTGTCCAATGGCAAGAAGGAATCTAAAATGATGAACATAAAATGACATAAAGGCAAAATTCTGAAGGTTGGGCAGGAATTAACGTAAGTTACAAAAGAGAACTTGCAGACAAAAATAAGTAGAAATAAACAAGAAAAGAAGCTTCAGAAATTGGGTCCAGTATCTTGTAATTTTAGGTGGTCTTTCAGAGCTCAGCACTTGATAAATTAAGTATTTATCATATTAAAAAGGTAAGAATTTAAATATCTCATTTAAATAGAATTTTAAAATTAAGCAAGCAGCTCATGAGGATTTACCATTTTCCTTCTTATTGATTAGTTCTGTAATTTTAGCTCGCACATTTAACTGAAATTGTAATTTAGCTCTCACCAATGAAAATTCAGCACACCTGGTCTAAAAAAAAAATAAAAATGTAATCCACTTCTTAAAAGGGTAAGAAAGGAAAAAATAGAGCTGCAAAGCTAAGTTTGCCATGTAAGTAACTACATGTATCAAGAGCATAAAGATTTGTTCTTAGGCCATAGAAAACTATTATCAGTAAAATACAATAGGCAATGTTTCTCATGGCTCATTTAAGGTAAACTAACTGGTTACTTCAAGCCTGCATTTCTATCTACAGTGAACTGTTAAACTCCAGCAAACAGATTTAGGACCAGGAAAGGCTTTAAGGTAATAATTTGTCCTTCCCATGGCAAAGTCAATACAGGATGGACGGATAAACAAACTACATAATGCAATACAATGCTGTGGGATTTTCAAAGCATGCCACTACTCTTTTCAACACGCAGTGGACTAAGGAACTACTTTTCTTAATTTTAGTAATTGAAAGGTATGGCACGTGCAGAGCTGAAACAACAGAGAAAAAAGGCATTAGATCTCTAAAAGAGTCTTATGTACTGATGTTGAATGTTATGAAAAAAATCTTCAGAGTACTTGTATGAGGGTAAAACAGTCCAGTATTCCATTGGACTAAAACACCAATGAACTGGCAACAGTGTTCATTTGGTAAACGCAGCAGCAAAGCACTACATATTCCAGAATCAGAAATGTTTGTTCTACAGCCCATGGATTTTGCAGTTCTCACAGAAAATCCTCCTACAGATGCTAAAACAAGAGTATTTTAATTAAATAAAATTCAGAAAACAAAAGAATAAGCCTTTTCTCTGGTTTGATGCTACAGCACCCACGATTTTTAAACATGCTAAGGATTTTATCTTTAGGAGTCAAACAGTTTACTGAGCGGAGCTGTCAAAAGTTTTTCACAGCTACTCTTTTAGCTCATCAGTACTATTTTACTCCATCAGCTCCTGTCAGGTTCATGCATTCAAGCTTCCATGTATAAAGCCTGTTGTTTCAATAGCAAGCCAATATGTTGAAGCACACCCCTGAAGAAGGACTGAATCCCACAATCAATTTCCAACTACTCTGAGCGTGGCCAAAGCCTCAACCATGACACTGTCCCATGAAGAATTCACAGCACATGCTATGAAAATATGAACACACAGCACTGGTGGATGCTAAGAACAGTAATCCTATATGCTGAAGAACTTTAACACACTAACTGTGAATGCAAGTGTTTTTGTGAAGGACTACAAAACTACTGCCTCTTCTAGAACTGCAAGTCTGAACCTTAACAGACATGAGAAACTGACACCTAAAAAAGAACAAATGTTTTTCATAATGCTGCATGGCTACTGTTTAATTACAATCACTACACAACTACTGCTTCTTGTAACTACTACTGTCTGGTTGCCCCAGAACAAAACAAGTATCATGCTGTAACTCAAACTGCCATCTATGAAACATTTTAATTCATCTTTCATTGCAAAGGTAACTTACTTTTACAGCCTAATGGCTACAGAAGTATCAGTAGTAGTTGTGTATCTGGATACTGTTTTTCCTACCTCTAAGCCAAAGAAAGCCTGCACGCTGTTTGTTCTATCCAGACAGTCCAAGCAGTTTGTTCTGACAGTACCGCTTTGAGATCTGTGCCAAGGACAATGAAAGACAGAGAGAGAAAACAACTGAAATAACTCATTTAACACACATATCATCAACAAAGACAGGGACATCAAGATCTGAACCAGAATAGTAAATCAGGGTATTGTCAGTGCAATGTTACTGTCAAAGCAAGTATGTTTATAAATGCATCAGCAATAGAGGGTTAGCTCCAATAACAGCAGTGAAATTTGCAGCAGTACTCACTACATAAAACTAATTTTTTCCTGCAAATAACACGAGTCTTTCTTCTTCAGTTTTTCTCAGTTCCCCTTACTTGCTCGGTTAGTGTTATGCAGGATAAAGTTTTCTTTTCGAACAATCCAACTAACACACTTCCCAAGAATCTCAGAGGGAAAGAACTCTCAGTTAAAACAGAAATGGAGGGGAAAAAAAAATTACGACAGCTTTTGGATTTAACTAAATTAAAAGTAACAAGAAATTGTGATAAAACTAAAGCCAATGTCAACCCCTCATTATTTTCTCTTTCCTCCCCCCAAAAAAATGAAAATAAGCCTCTCCCCTTTAGTCTAACAGATGCTTGAGGCCCTCAGATGCTCTAAACTGCTCCCCTTTCTTTGAAAGAAGCCCATTAACTTGTGATGTAAAGGTCTCAGAAGGATCATATTAGACAACATCCATGTTCTTCTTGTCTGGCTATAAGTACAAAATTCTCATGGCTCTCCCAGGGATACACACATACTCCTTACTTTCATCACTCCCACTATATACTTTATCTAATTCAGTCAGTAAGGCTTCATCACATTTACTTGGAGGTCTAACCATAAACTGTAGAAAGTTTTGAAAAACTTTCTCCAAGATTATTTTTTCATTACTATCTCTGTATTTGATATGAAATACAATATGAAATACAGATAGTTTGCTATCTGTGTTAGAAAAAAAAGTTGACATTCTCTAAAGGAGATGGTCTGTGAACTTATAAAAATCATCACTGTTATCTTTTTATTAATGCAATTCTTCAAGCTATCACAAGCCACAGCTTATTTTGCTTTTGTTCTGTTGTCTTTTTGATGAGTAATAATATTATTTGAATCTCCATCGAGACAAAATGGTGTTCTCCCAACACAAGGTGTCACACCACTTTTAAAGGTTTTTGGAGAATGGTCAGTGACATTTTGAGGTGGAGATGGGACCCAAGCACTATTCCACTAAATGTAATCTTATTCAGGCCTACGAAAAAATGCCCCTGGGGCATTTAATTGTACAGCCAGGTTAGAGGACTGAGGCACACTGGAACCCTCTCCTTCTCTCCCACTGCACTAGAAGATGAAACCCCACTGCATGTGACAAACCCTTCACTCAACAATTCTCTTTCTCATGGAGAACCTCACTTAGCCGTTTGCTCTGGTATTAATTAGAAGGGGCAGGACCTATTTCTGGCCCTGCTACCCTTTTCCTGCTGAGATAAGCACAGCCTTTGCTCTAGGAAGAGGGGTGGGGAAATAGGAATAGAAGTACAGCAGACTGAGAAGTACAGAGCAGGGCAGAAAACATGCATCCCATCCATACTTCGTGGAGAACTGAATCTCTCAAATGGGGGATCCAGGTGCAAACAGACTTAGAAAAAGATTGCACTCTACATCAGCATTTACAACAAACAGAAAATAATATGTTCTATTGCTGAGGCAAATACAAACATTATACAGGAAGATAGAAAAATATTCATTCTTTAATCCCACGCGGGTGCACCCAAGAAAAAGGACAATTGCCCATTTTCACAAAAATCATGAGGTCAAAGGCCTGAAATTAAGTCATGCCCCATCAACATCTCGGATATATTTTCCATTAAGATTTTTAGAGCACATTCAGAGTGAGAAAAAATATTAATAGAGTGAAGTAAGTGACTCATATTTCACTTACTGTGCATCATCTTCGATATAATAAAAACACAACAGAAGTAACGTTTTTTCTCTTAACTTCTTGCAAAGGGGTGAAAAGCATCTTGGAACCGTAATTTGATTTGAAGAAATTTACAGAAGTTACACACACAAACCTTTTAACTTCCTTTCCATCAAAATAAAAAAATCCACATTCTAAGAATTTTTGGACTTGAGGTTTAAGCACACTGTGTAGTTTTTCTGCTTTTCCACCTTTAACCATTTGATGATAATCAAAGTTCACCATTTTGATATCAGCTGAATGTTCAGACGCTTTCAAATGGCTCTGACATTGTAAAAAGAGAAGAAAAAGGTATAAATATACTAATACCCAAACATATAGTAGTAGAAGGTAAATAAGAGGATAAAAAATATTTTTAAAGCTGTTTATCAGCTATCTTGTTTATTACATGCTTTCTCTTAGGTAAAATAAAACCATTTTTATCACTCTTGTTCAACAAATCACTCAGAACTGATTAATATTTTGCCTGTGTTTTTTCTTTTTCTTGTCACAATCAAAGTCAGTTTTTTCCTTACTATACTAGGGGTCACCAAGACAGTCTACAACCTCTTCTACTGTTAAAATGCTTCCATTTGCAAAGAGTTCTTTCAGTGGAAATCCCTTTCACTAATGGTCACCATTTTAGACATGCCTGCCAGCAACAGGGACTGAGTAAACACTCCATAAACTATTACTGAAAAAAAACGCACAAATTATTCAGGTTGCTGTGGAGGCTGGCTTTGAGCAAAACTTTTCCTAATATTCTCTGAAAAGTCTTAAAGTGCTCACACAATCCTTGTTAGCAAAGCTGTGATCTGCATTGGACACTGATATGCATCTGGGAACACTAAAGTCTCCTATCAGGATAGCTGGATACAGAGAAGATACTAGTGAACCGCTTAAGATACTCAACTATTTTAATACAAAGGGAAAAGGAAAAAAGGAAAGGGAAATAACAGATGGCTCTTGAAATGTGCTCTGGCTTCATAGAGAACTTCTCAAATTGTCAGTATTTATGGACTACAATGTAAGTTATTTTTAACCTAACTAGTGGGAACTAACGAAAATGACCACTTGCAGCTAACATCTTCTGAACAAATATTTCTACTAAATTATGAAGCATATTTATATTAGGATAAATTAATTTGTGATTTTTTTTTTAAAGTATTAAGGAATACATCCAGGAATTCCAAGGGAAAGATTTTTAAAAGAAACATCACAGTATTAAATACCATGAAGTATCATTTATTTATTCATGAATTTCATAGTGAAAAGAAGATTTATTTTTTCAATAAGACACTAATAAGCACGAAATATGAAAATAACTGAAAATGTCTCAACATTGTCTGTTGCTGTTCTAATTTTTCAGTAACCAATCTGAACATAATCGAACACTAATATAGAGAGCTTTTAAAAATGTATTTCACATTATGTATCTTACAATTTTAGCCACAAGTGATAGTTGCTCCAGAGCATAAATGTTTCATTTTTTGAAGTCTATATAAAAGCTTCATCACAAACAGGCAAATTCCAAGGATATGCACAGTGAGAGTATTGTCATACTCACCTGAAAAGCTTTGCTGAGCATGTGCTCCCCTTCTTTTGCCCCAAGTAAATTTACAATAATTTGCTTGCCATATAAATTTTTAAGAGTTTGGAAATGCCTGTTAACATAAGAAAAACTCCAGTCATCTTCCGGCATGTAGAAAATTAACACGAACACCTGCAACACTGACGGAGATGCTGCAGAAATGTCCTGGCTACTCTAGTAACTGCCAGAAGCCTTTTATTATATCATGTCCAAACAAATCAATATAACTTAATAAGAGCAGACAACCATTGACTGCTGTGTAATTAGGATAATAGCACCAATGTAACAACACTGTAACAACAATGTAAAACCATTCAGTTGTGAAGCTGAAGTGCCATAGCAGGACTAAAATCAAGATAAAAATTTTATACAGCAGCTGACAAATATGGATTATTCAGTGTAAACTTGCTATAATTTTTGTTTTCAATTTAACAAAGTATTTCACTGTATTACGTTTTCTGCATACTTTTCAGCTAAGCACTCAAAGGTACAAGCAATTCTATAGAAGTCTGAAAAAGCTGCCCAGGCAGTTTGCTGTTCTTCTGAATCACACATTTGTATAGACAATGCCTCCCATTTGGAATAACATTCCATCCCTCTAATGTATCACTTATCAGAGGTTTATAGTGCATTAACAAAAATATAAGACATTCTTTCACCTGTCAAAAGCTGGTGCATTCGCCTCAAAACCCCTTGACATTCTGACACGATGGGATCCCACCTATAACATGAAGATTACATTAAATTATCTGTCTTTACACATTTGATTAATTGTTCTTCAAAGACCTACTTTGATCCTAAATATGGCCTGAAAATTCATTTCAGTTTCTAAATGAAATCTCCAAAATATATTCTTCTTACTACGGTGTGCATTCTTTTTATAAGTTTATCTTGAATTCCTACTCTTTTTTCTAAAAAACACTTTTTTATTTAATATGCTTATGTCATCTAATTAGTTCTTGTTTTGAGTAAAAGGCATGTAAATGTTTCAGCAATCCTACCGCAAAATGTCTAGTTTAAAGAACCTAGAGTCACTGTAAGGCATGAACCTTTTTAATCTTCCCTGTAAAAATCGTATCACAGTAGTAGCTACTGACACAATCCCTCTTTCAAGAAAATTGGGATGAAATTATATTATAGTAACTCTTGATCCATATTTACCTCTTGAAAAGACCTATCCTCAAGAACAATTCAGAAGAAAACAGTCTCTTTGGATGCTCTATAATAACCTATTTTAAAATACCAATTTAAATTAAAACAAAAAACCTCATCTTCAAAAAGAAAACATCTAAAAAGCAACGGACATACAAATCTTGTGCAAAACAGCATTTAGAGACTCTAGAGTGGCAGGCTTGGTGAATTAAATAGCACCAACTTGCTCCCAAAGGATAATCTCATTCTGACAAGTAACTGTGCAGAAGAGCCTAAACACTACTGTAAGATGTTTAAAAAGACTTGAATAAGAATTATCTCTATAATTAAATTATCTCCTGCTTACCTGCAGGCCTGGCTGTTCCCAAAATAATGGAACAGACCCTCGAATCTGTATGAAAGATGACACGGAATCATCTAAAAATATCACCTGGTAAGGAAAAAAAAAAAAAGCATAGTATTAATAGGTGTTACAGAGTGTAAGGTTTTAGGGTTTTTAGCCTTAGCCAAACATAGAATAAATAAAACACTTATGTATTACATATTCCACACTACAAGCTAAAATACTGCGTTCCCTAGACTTTTCTCTCTATCTCCTCTGAACAATTAATAAAAGAAGCACTCTCATGCTTCCTTCCAGAATCATGGTCCACGTTTAACAAAGCAAGCTTTTATTATCTGGGCCTGAATGACTTCTGTGCTAAGAGTAACTTGTTTAAAAAAACTTGGTAAGACCGTCCTGTAGGAATAGTTAAAATGTACACCAATGCACTGAAAATAACAATGCAACCTACTCAGAACACCTGCACAGATTTTGTACATCAGAATCCAAAATACCATGGTCTATTCAGTATACAGGAAAGGAAACTTCCTCTGGAATGATATGCCACATCATCTAGTGACATTAGCCTGCCAGGAAACTCAAACAGAGAAACTGTAACAACAGTGTTCTGACTAAACTCCTCTGTACAAGCAGAGCCTTTCCTGGATAAAGTCCTACTGAACTCACCTAGGCTTTGCGAAGACCCAGTGAGTCAACCAAGATAACTACTCACATGAATACAGCTGCAGGAACCAATATCTGGGTAACTAGGTTATCATAAGAAGTGAGCACAGAAAAGCCAGCAAAGAATGATTCAATAGCTTCTTGCATTTCTGTATAATAAGGGCAAAGACAGGCAAACAAATGCAGTGGAATTACAGTGGCTTTAAAAATCTACCTGTCAGAGGAGCTGTGTTAAGTAACTATAGGAATGCTTTTATCTTTCCTGAACCACAAGGTATCATTTATTTGCCAAAAATCTCTTTTGCTTGTTTCTAAGGTCGATTAATTTACTGTTTGCTCAGGCCAAAAGAAATACACTGTCACCTACTCAAGAGGCTAAAAGATAGTACAGCCATCTACAACGGTTTAGCTGATGGATAACAGCTTCTTAAGCTACTGGAACTCATGCATACCCTTACCCTAAGCTACACGAAAAAACGAGATCATCAAATTATGTAACCTACTTAGATTCCTTATTTAGCAGCAAAGGAACTATTCCAATATCTGTTGGTTACAGACTTGACTTGTGATCTGTTGATTTAGGGCAAAAACTATCTACACATATGCTTATCTTGAGTTCATCAGCCAAGCAATGTGCACTGTAATGTAACATACCTGCTCTGTTTCAACAAAATTAGCAACGTGACCATCATCATTTGTTCCCCGGACATTAAATCTCGTGCCAGCCCTTTCACAGCTTAGCCGTGAAATCAGACAAGCCTTTGCCTGCTTGTGAGCCGCATAAATTGTCCTTATCTCCACTCCCCCACACATGAGACGTAACAACCAGTCATCACAGTTCACACCATAGTGCTTCAGATGTAAATGTAGTGACTGGTTCCTATCAAGAGAAAAAAAAAAAAAGTAACTGGAAGGAAATAAAATACAGCTCAAATTGCCAAGCAAGCTACGAATATTTTGACCCACTACTACAAATAAGAAAAGGAAAATATGCGTGTTATAGTTTGATGATATAACTCTTACTTAAACATACCAGAAATAGCAAAGTTTACAGAACAGCTTAAACGTTTGTACAAGAATATGGGGTGAAGCCATACATTTTAATGACCTTTAAAAAAATAACACTTAGAGCCTCTGCTCTTCATCCAGCAAAAAACAACACTCCAAGCTTGTTTATATTCCTCCACTCAGCCTTGCTTCAAGAAGCCAAAGATTACAGACTCTGGGAAAAGCAAGACAGAGCTCCAATTACAGGTTACTTTTTGTGATGTGTAAAGCATCACTCAATTTCACACCACCACTAACTAAAGCTAGAAAAAACTCTCCGCAATGTGCACTGAGTATATCTATTATACCTCATCATAACACACCACTTGCCCAGAGAAGCTTCCAGGAACACACTCATAGCCAACTGAGTTTCAGATTTCTATAAATATCAATTTCAGGGTTAAGCAGTGGTACATTATATACCACATATACCATTCTCTAATACCAATTACTGCTCAAATGAAAGACAGATCCACAGTTTGGATATACCTATGCCTTAAGTAGTGGTAATCAACACTGTAGGAAGTAAATAAGACTAAAGTTTGGGGGTTGCGAGGTTTTTTGTTTTACCTCACTCTAGTGGGGCTTGGCTTTTGATCTTCTTTGGAAACCTTTACTTGTATAAAAAGGTAGTAAAATTTTCTGCATAGCAAAGAAAAGTAAACTCCAGTAAGACAGCTGGGTTTATCACCGCCAAGAAAATTCCACTGTAATTGCAAATAACACATATGATATAAAGGTTGAAGACACTCACTTTATTTTTAGCCTTTTCATTTTAAAATTCCAATTAAAAAAAAAATCTGCAACTTATCAAACACCTCAGTTCAATCATTAATGATGATTCAAATACTGTGACTCAGTATGCATTCACTTTACAGAAAAATGTACAGATGCTTTACAATAGGAGACTGCAAAAGCAAACAATATTCTTTCTCTAGCCAATCTGAGACTGGAGCTTTTGAATAGAAAAAGCCCAAGAAAGCTTACTGAAGTGCATAAGCAGAATACTTTCTGTTACTGACTTTTAAGTGTTTACATTTCTAGATCTTGGAATCTGGGACATTCCATCTACCTCCTGTGAGGACTGATTTTTACTGAGAAAAAAAAGCCAGGTAACTTAAGCAGCTTTATGACAAGGGTCAAAATCAGCCAAGGTAATTTGGACAGGGTCAAATGGCATCATTTCTGAAGCCTTGAAACACTGACTTAGCAGAGAGCCCAGTCTTTTTCTAGAGGCAGAAAGAGACAGACAGTAAGGTTCCTGAAACCCCTGTAAACCTACATCAAGGTAGATGTGTTTCTGAAGACTAGAGCTTTTTTTCTGTCTTAATACACATATTGTCTTATATAGCAAGCTAATCATATTCCTCTATCTGACCAAAACAGTTGCAAAGAGTAGAAGAGCACTGGCACATATGCCAGAACCGGTTTAGTGTCTTGTATACTGGACAGAAGAGAGGGGAAGGTGTAGCTTTGCACCTCTTCTAACAGGATACTACCAAGTCTTCAGGACCCTTCCAAGGTTCATGGACACACGCCACTTTTAACAAAGGCTGAAAATATGGAAACATAATTTCTTACAGGACAGTATGCATCACTGGCATTATTTAAGCTGCGTATTGACAGAAACAGCAGTATTCCTTTTACCAGGAATCCTCTGTGTGAAAACCTATCCTTTATTCAAAGCTATTCTGTAAAAAGATAGTGCGTTCAGCAGCCAAGCAATGTGCACTATAGCACATCCTACCTGCTCTGTTTCAACAAAATCAGCAACACGACAATTATCTGTGTAGTAAAACTTCTAAAGCCCTTTCATACACTGGAAACCCACTTGAAACTATATATAAGCACCACACCATTTTAGAATCCATAATGCTCAAAAGATGAAAATTTTCTTTAAAGCTCCATTACCAGACTGATTTTAAAAAACTGACATACTTGATGAAGAATTAAGAGACACCAAAGCTAAAACACATCACGACAGATCACAGAAGATCAAAGTATATCATAAACAGTTAAAACCTGTGTCTTCCAGTTAAGAAACTCTAAGTGGCCATGGAACACTGTATCATTAATAACATACTTCTGTTGTTTGTGGGACAAAGGTGTACATTTAAGAGCTGATAAAGACAAGGATAAAAACAGGTTAGTTTGTACAGGCATTCATTATTCTATGGAATGTCTGATAAGGTACATTATGAACTCACCAGAAAAACCTATTGTCAGTGGTGTGCTCCTGCATGCTGCGGTGAGCACTGAGACTAAGATCTAAACTGACACCAGTTGCAGACCACGCAAAATAAAAGTTTCCAGAGTTCAAAACTTTGCGAACTTCTGAAATACGATCCTCGTCTGTTGAATCAATTCGTAAGGATACAAACTCAGTGGAAGTAACTCGAAAAACTTCAGAGTCTTGGATCTTTCCCACAGACATGCATCCTGTTACCAGAACCAGATAGTGTAACAATGTATCTCCTATAAAAAAAGGCACAGGTAAAAATGAATCTCAGTAGAGCCTGATGTTGATGTATTTATAGCTTAAATACACACAACCTGACCCCAGTTTGCATGAAAAAAAGTAGAAGAACAAAGATCAAGAAGGCACTCTCAAGTTCTACAGAAGAAAACTAAACACAAACAGGAGAAACCATGCTGCAATTAGCAGGGACTGTGTACACCGAAGTTATTTTTGTCCACTCCCCCATTTCTGGGAGTGCTCCAAACTTGCAAGTTACTCCACAAAGACAAAATACAAAGAGAAAAAAAAAACAGCCCAGTTCTTGTTGCAAAGATCCTGCGGGGTGCAGTTTTACAGGAGCAGCATAATTTTCTTTCCCAAATGAAATATTAAGGTTTTACATATTTTACTCACCGAGGTTTAATCTTAATACACCCAAGAGCCCATATGCATCCATTACTTTGGAGTAGGCATTTTTGATTGTGTCTTTTTCTGCAGCAGCTATGGAGACAAAGCATAAGATCTTATGATGTAAAAGACCACACACTATGGCAGGGAGAATGAGTCTGAAACTGAAAATCCAAGAGATTACAAAAGTAGTGCTTACATGAAACTTCTGGAAAGAAATCAAAATGTATGGTGAGCACACGGCATTTTATAATGGAAAATGAGTATATGATTTCATGATGAAGTATGATCACGCTATGTTTTTAGGCAACAAAAAAGGGACTTGCAAAAACTCTCCAAGTGATATTAAAGGAGAACACTGACATTTCTAACATCATCATCTCCTAATATAAAAAAACAGAGGCAAATTAGTTCCATGAGAATGCACTCCTGTAATTACTTAAAATTAGAATAGTGCTAAATCTTGTACTTTATTCCATGAAAAAAAAATATCCTTTATCTTCAAGAAGAAAACCATGATATGGCAGTATTATTTCCAGATAAGTAACCAAGATTATCACAATGGCATTTTAACTAGTTTTAGATATATTTTAAGAAAATCAAAACTCTTGTAGGTCCACAAGATAATAGTATTTAAAAGCCATGTCTTAGACTAGGAAAGCACAATTTTCACAGACATTTTTTAAATATTTTTTTAAAATAAAAAATGTACAATATTTTAGAAGAAATTTAAGTATATCTACCATTATTCACCTGAGAGTTAATGTTAATGTACATTTAGAACTTTAACCAGCACTGGTAAAACCAGGCCCACAAGCATGACTGCAGAGCCAGGTGACAGAAATGCTGCAGAAGAGAAACCAGACACCAACTGTCCTGAGCTTTTGCTCATGACTGAGACTGCACCTGAAGCACAGACTGACAATTCCAGCTGTACCACTAGATCCTCAGGGACTGAGATTTCTGGGTCACCAAGGATCAGCACCTTCTGACACCTCAGAAACGATAACTAATTTTCACTTTGACACTAAAAAAAAATATCAGAATTTGACTTAAAGAAAAGCACAAATCAAAACGCCTACTGCCCTGGCATTCTGCTGTGCTCTCTCTTGAATTAGCTGTATTTTCTTTAGAATTGCTATTGTGAATCCTCCTAACGAGTATTCCCTCAGCTTAGCGTAGCCCTGCCTGTGCACAAGCCTATCGCTTCTGTTCAAATGTCCACCAGCTCTATTATTAAAGTGGATCAGTATCTCCAATGTAGATTAAATGATCATTTAACCTCAGCCTGAAATCTTAGGTCATTCAATGTTTTTTTAAGTGCATTTAAAAAAAAAGCTTCTTTAACTATTTGCACTGATACGCTGTATTCCTGTAATCCAGATGCTAAAAATAAGAGAGTTATAGCAGCATGATTATTTCCAAAGTCATCACCCCTAATACGTTTTAAGACATGTGTAAACTGTGTACAGACAGCGATTTTGTCAGCATCACCAAACTATGTTTTTCTTAACCAGATCACCAACAGGCTGGAAAGAGTAACATCCAAGTGTCAAAACCTGGTTCTTTTAATCCATTTTCCAGCAAGCATTCAATGATGTCAATGTATTCTTCTAAACTCAACTTTTGGTAACCAGAGAACTGCCACATTCTTCCTTCACACTGCAAATTATTAATGAAATATAAGGTTTAATTTCAAAATATTTGCAGGCTTTTTCTTAAAGGTGCCAGCATTTAATGACATTTCAGAACAATGGCTTTTCTGTCTTCTATGGATTTATTCTCTTTTTCCATTGCATAGAATGCCCGTTATACTTGATAAGCCTTAATAAGTAAATGCCCGAAGTAAAAAGTAACACAGGCTTTGCAAATTCAGATCAAAAGATAAGGCCACTGCTTATAAAGAGTTGCAAAACCAACCAAACAAAAAAGCAAACAGAAAAACTTAACATGGCTAGTCAGTTACTCTTTTCTTAACGAAGCACCCAAGAATCAATCAAAAGCATTTCATGCCATGTTTTTTAGCTACACTAGACCTAACACAGCATGAACTCTGAGCAAAGCTTTTCCACAGTGAACGTGCAAGTATTTCTATCTTTCATTGCCTGCACTTTCCCCACCCATTTTTTTTAAGGCCAAAATTCACATGGGAAAATACCCAACATAGCACGCATCAGAAGGATCACTTCATCCATCCTGCCCTGGCCCATCCTCATCTACCTCCAGGTTTCAGCCACTGCCTCCACAGAACCCAAGTCTAAGCACAAGGTAAGTTTAACAGGCCCCAGAGCAGGCAGCTGGGATGCAGAAGAGCCTGCCAGCAGCACACCCCTACCACCCTTCCATAAGGCACATCATACCCAGTACAAGTTACAACTTTATAACATCAATTCCTAAGGCAGATTCCCCTTTACTGAGGGCACCTGTTAGAACTTCTAGCCATCAATGTTCATGAAACCTGAGAGAATTATGAGATTTGGTAATGACTAAGGCATAAAAAATGGTTAATACAAACTTCCTTTTCCTTAAACTGAGCTAAAAAGAAAGCAGTGACAGAAGTAGCACCAATAGCAGAAAAGGGAGCAACTCCACAGCACCACACTGCTGCTTCTTCCCTGCTCCAGCAGCATCAACCCACACTACACAGGGATGTTTTGGATGGTTGACTGCAGCAGTGCTCAGGCTGCTTTCCAGTAAGGAACCTCCCACAATCAGGAATGCTACAATATTAAGGAAAAGCATTTGAGTCTTCTGAAAACCAAGACAAAATCAGGAACAAGACATAGCCACACCACACTCCTTTCCATTTTCTTCCATTTGAACTATAGGGACACTGTGGGGACCAGCATCTCCCTGGGGGCTAGGGCACAGGTAGCTATGGTGCCCTGGGAGGCAGGGCAGGCTGGGGGCAGCCCCAGCCCAGAACACCAGGCACCTCCATGTGAATGGGCTGAGGCCAGGCCAGGATGTTAGTCTGTGGGCAAGGGTAACTGGGGCCAGATACAGTCCCAGAATGGCCAGGCGGGCCATGGGCACAGTGACAGGCCAAGGCTGGATTGGGAAATCAGCCTGGCTCAGCAAAGCCCTTGTCTAGGCTGAACAGGGCTGTGGGGAGCTGGAGATCAGTACTTTGCTGCAGCATCCCTGGGGCAGGGACTGAAATGGGGTCCTGGGCTGTGGGCAGGGCGGGGGAAGCCCCAGCAGAGCTGGGCAGAGACGGTCAAGGCTGGTGGTGCCCTCAGGGCCCTGACATGAACAAGCAGTAATGCTCTGAAAACATGCAAATGGTTATACAGCTTGCTTAGACTGGAAGTCCAAATATTTACAAGAATTTCCTGATCCAGCACCTCTACCAGTGCTGGCCAGAAGGATGCCTTTCATTTATGGATGCTAAAAGAAAAAAAAAAAAACAAACAACCAGGCCAGAGCATAATCTATTACTGACTGCCACTGCACATGGCATTTCCCATTTTGAAGATAACAAAATTAGATTTGCAGGTTTTTTTATCACCCTGTACCAGTGTGAATAACCTAAGTGCTCTGGGACCATACAGATTCTTCCCATAAATATCCTACTTAATAACTCTTTCTTCACCAAAGCAGTATGTTTCTGAAGATCTATGCTGTCTCACTTCATTCAGCATGAAAAGTTATCAGATACAGTTGGATATGCAAGAGCCACTGAAGTTACAAAAATACATAGCTAAGACCCCAACACCATAATATCTTACATTCAGTGTATGCAAAGCAAAATTTCAGTTTCCTTTATGAATAGCTGAAATTACCAACTGAGTGAACTGCAGCTTAGAAGTTAAACCACAGGAAAGCTAAGGTAATTCTGACAGAAGGAGAGACCATTTCCAAGAGCATTTCCTCATTTCCTCTGTAACATTCTTAATGAATGAGAACATCTCTTCCCAGAATGGTAGGTTGGCCTGCAGCCATGAGAACCCTTCTGATTTTGATTTATGAATTCCATATCTTGAAAAAAATGCAGCTAATAGAAATACACACTCAGAAAAACATAAAGTCCTACAAATTAATGAACCTACTTCTTGAGAAATTGATTTTTTTTATTTATTAATCTTTAAATAGCTGGAAGTTAACACAATTAAGGCTGCCTGAAAAAAATACTGTCACTTTGCTAAGAAGAATGAATTAAGACGTGCAACTTCTAGAAACAGAAATTACCAGCTGGAATGACAATTTTCATCCATAACACTGGATTTAACAGATTTGAAATTATACTGTAGAGGAGCTCTAAACAGTAGACAATACAAGCATATATATGTCTGTGTATAAAGATGGATGCAAAACATTACAAGGCAGTATTTCTTTTATTACTTCATGCGAGTTTAGATGTTAAGTAGAAAGGAAAGTAAGAGCAGCTTCTGGTTAACACACTGCATTAATTAGATTAAAGGTGACTAATTTATAAAGCAGAAATAATCATAGACTCACAGATTCATTTTGGTTGAAAAAGACCTTTAAGATCATTGAGTCCAACCGTTAACCCAGCACTGCCAAGTCCACCACTAAACCATGACCCTAAGTGCCACATCTACACATCTCTTAAATACCTCTAGGAATGGTGACTCAACCACTTCTCTGGGCAGCCTGGTCCAATGCGTGACAACCCTTTTGATGAAGACATTTTTTCTAATACCCATTCTAAACCACCCCTGGAGCAACTTGAGGCCATTTCTTCTTGTCCAAGTCCAAGTCACTTGTTACTTGAGAAAAGCAACAAACACCCACCTCACTACAACCTCCTGCCAGGTAGTTGTAGGGAGCAATAAGGTCCCCCCGAGCCTCCTTTTCTCCAGACTAAACAATCCTGGTGACCCCTGCTACTCCTCATAAGATCTGTTCTCTAGACCCTTCTCCAGCTTCATTGCCCTTCTTTGGGCACAATCCAGCAACTCAATGTCTTTCCCATAGTAAAGAGCCCAAAACTGAACACAGTATTCAAGATGTGGCCTCACCAGTGCCAAGTACGGGCACAATCACTTCCCTAGTCCTGCTGGCAACACAGTTTCTGATACAAGCCAGGATGCTGTTGGTCTTCTTGGCCACACTGCCAGCTCGTGTTGGTGGTTGCCAACACCCCCAGGTCCTTTTCCGCCAGGTGGCTTTCCACCCACTCTTCCTCAAGCCTGTAGCACTATGTGGGGCTGTTGTGACCCATGTGCAGGACCCATCACTGAGCCTTGTTGACACCCATACAACTGACCTTGGCCCATCAATCCAGCCTGTCCAGATCCCTCTGCAGAGCCTTCCTGCCCTCAAGCAGATCAACACTCCTGCTCAACCTGGTGGCATCTTCAAACATACTGAAGATGCATTTGATCACCTCATACAGGTCATTGATAAAAATAATAAACAGAACTGGCCCCAGTACTGGGCCCTGGGGAACACCAATTGTGATGGGCCGCCAGCTGGATGTAACTCCATTCACCACCACTTGGCCATTCAGCCAGTGTTTTACCCAGAGAAGAGTGCACCCATCCAAGCCATGAGCAGCCACTTTCTCCAGTAGAATGCTGGCCAATAGGTGTCAAAGGCTTAACTGAAATCTAGGTAGACAACATCCACAGCCTTTCCCTCATCCACTAGGTGGATCGTCTTGTCATTGAAGGAGATCCACCTATGAAAGGACCTGCCTTTCATAAACCCATGCTGGCTAGGCCTGATCACCTGGTTGTTCTGTTTGTGTCATGTGATGGCACTCAGGATGATCTGCTCCATAACCTTCCCTAGCACCGAGGTCAGGCTGACAAACCTGTACTTCCCCGGCTCCTCCTTCCAGCCCTTCTTGGAGATGGCTGTCACATGTGCTAACTTCCAGCCAACCGGGACCTTCCCAACGAGCCAGGGCTGCTGATAAATGATTGAAAGTGGCTCAGTGAGCACTTCTACCAATTCCCCCAGTACCCTCGGGTGGATCCTATCTGGCTCCATAGACTTGTGTGTGTCTAAGTGGCATAGCAGGTCGCTGACCGTTTCCCTTTGGATTATGGGAGTTTCATTCTGCTCCCTGTCTTCCAGCTCAGGGGGCTGGGTACCTGGAGAACAACTGGTCTTATGATTAAGATTGAGGCAAAGCAGGCATGAAGTACCTCAGCCTTTTCCTCTGCCTTTATCACCATGTTCCCACACCTTATATCAATAAAGGACAGAATCTCCTTAGCCCTCCTTTTGTTGCTGATGTATTTATAGAACCATTTTTTGTTGTCCTTTACAGCAGTAGCCAGATTAATTTCTAGCTGGGCTTTGGCCCTTCTAATTTCCTCCCTGCATAACATCATGACATCCTTGTGGTCCTCCTGAGTTGCCTGCCCCTTCTCCAAAGGTCACAAACTCTCCTTTTTTCCCCTGAGTCCCAGCCAAAGCTCTCTGTTCAGCCAGGCTGGTCATCTTCCCTGCTCGTTCATCTTTTGGCACATGGGGATGGCCTGATCCTGCACCTTTAGGATTTCCTTCTTGAAGAATGTCCAGTCCTCCTGGACCCCGTGGCTCTTCAGGCCTGCCTCCCAAGGGACTCTGTCAGCTAGTCTCCTAAACAGGCCAAAGTCTGCCCCCCAGAAGTCCAAGGCAGCAGTTCTACTAACTCCTCTCCTTACTTTTCAAAGAATCAAAAACTGTTATCATTTTGCAATCACTATTTAGCAGTACGAAAAAAACCACAAAACCAACACAACACTTTCGGTGTGGTTTTTAGGTCAAGTGAAAGCCAGCAAGCCTCATTTGCAGCATCAAGAGAAAAAGAATAAAATAAAGTCAATCTTTATTAAAAATTAATAGGTCATAGTATTTTAAAATGTTAACATCTCATTTTTTTCAAGTTAAATCACAAGTGTGCATCTGTAATAATCACACCTTATGAATCACTGACTTATTTAAGAAAGGTGATTAATTAAATATTTTAAAGGGATTATGTCAGCCCTTTTGCTGTTACACAGACAGAACTCCATTAAAAATCCTGTCTTCAGGACAACTGGGTTCAACACGTAATCTCCTTACAGATTAGAAATTAGTTTTGCAATTTTAACAATTATAAAGTGAAGACCATGTTAAAAAGTTATCATTTAGGCTTTCTGCAGTTACGTTCTCTTCTTGGTGGGTACACAAGGTGCCACGACTACACATCATAAGTTAGTGGCTACAATTCCCAGCTAGAACATGGGATACTGAGCTGGGAACAAAGACACACTCCTGAAATTATGTGAAATTATTCTTCAGAAACAAGACTTCTCATTTAAGTTACATGAGAAAAAACTCATGGTACTGTCACTTTAAAAAGTTTTAAATCTGAAAAAATTATGAACTGTTCTTACAAAGTTTGTTTTGGGGTTTTTAAGATTGAGGTTTTCAAGCTTTTCATCAAATTAGGACAGTTAAACTTTCGGTATTTAAATTAAAGCTAACACTTTAATATTACCACATAGGTGACATTCAAATCAGACTGAAGTCACCACTTTCACTTATAAATCAACAAACTGAAGAACCATTTTATTACTTTTGATACCTTGCTGACATGAATAGATGCACAGCAAACTGGACAACAGCCGATACTTAAATTTGTCATAAATCATATGATATTTGCTTTGAATCAATAGGACAATTTTCCCCCCACTCTATCTGTTAGTTCAAATTATGAAGCACCATTACTCACTTCACAAAGAAATTTATATGATACCATAATTGACACGTATCTTAGGACTATGGGGAGAATCCCCCAACTAACAAATCACCTCTACCCAACAATGAACAATCCCCAGACATCTCTAGATATTAGCTGTTATATTTAAATACTACACACCAGCAAAAAAAAACAACCACTGTTTGGAATAACAACGAAAAAATAACTGTAACAGACAAGCAAAAAAAAGCTTTGATGGTTTAACATTATTTGTCAACACTGTGCAAATCTACTTCACAAAATTATTATTATAAATGGTGTTAGTTGTCAAGGAAAAAATCCCAAACAGAACTGAAAGTGTGAAAACAAAGCTAACCTACATAACAGCCTACAAGCACTTCTTTTCCATCAGATTTGGGCTTTCTGACCCAGTTACATGCTCTCCACTGAAAACAAAGCTTTATGGCACCAATAATCTCCAAATATTTTCTTTTAATACGTAATGCTTTGATAAAAATATAGTTCTTTTACATGAAAGCCAACTGTTGCAATTTTTGCCTGTAAGTCAATTCACAATATTACAAAATTTTCAATTTAAATACATGCTAGCATGCAAAAAAGCTACCAAATTATCTGAAATGCAGAAAAACTGATTAGTTTTTCTGAATTGTGTCTCAGTAACTCCAGAAGTAAGCAAACTAGGCTTCGTAAAAAATATTTAATTAGCAAGACCTATCATTCACTGGATGTCCAGTAGGGCAAACCCAAGACATTTATCATGTGTGCTACCATAGAAATGAAAATTTACTGAATTGTAAAGGAAGCATTCATAAAGAAGATTATTTTTTGCCAGTGATATCCTTTGTTAAAATCATGCAAAGGGCCATAGTCTTTACTATTGCTGTAAAGCTAGTCTACCTTAAGAAGCAAAAAGTTTTCAGATTCTTTTGTAACTTCTTTTTAATATTTCCAGAACTGTGGACCAAATTCTTGCTGATCCATTACGCCACACAAAGAGGTCATAGTTCTCCAGGAAAGAGTTACTGCCTCCACTGAGAAGAATCTTACTGTACTACTTGTACTTTTCAAAGTAGGCTAGGCTAGCATACATGGTCTTCGTTAAACCATGTGATTTTGTTGGAAATTCCTGGAAAGCAATGAATGGAACATCTTCCCAATAGATTTGAGAGGAGAGTGAATTCTGGCAGAATCCTAGGAAAGGCACCTGACAACAAAAGGACAGGTTACAGCCTCCTCCACCAGCACAGCTGCCCTTAGTATCCACTGAAGCTGTTGCTTCCCTGCAGCTTCTTTTAAGATACTGTTTAATAGGAAGCCATAGTCCTTAAGACGACACTTAGTAAAGTGAAATTGCTGTTTGCCTTTGCATCCTAGTCCCTTCAATTTGGCGTTAGATGACTATACCATTACATAAAAATACATTAAAAAAATGTTTCTACCACAGCCTGTATTTGACCTTTCCTCTCTAACATAAAGACTTCTTCCAGAGGAAGAATAGGGCTTGAAGAGTTTTAATGCTTATTATTGCACCTTTATATATGTATACAAAATAGGAAAATATTTGTGTTAAGCTTATTTTATATACGCTTAACACAATATAATGTAATATAAATTATATGTATAATAATATAAATATAAGCTATCATGAAAAACAGAATTTAGTAATTTATTCTGAAATATTGTCCTCCCCTAGTTAAGGGGATGTGTTTCCACTCAAAATGCTGTATAAACATTATCAGAAGGGTGGGGAGAATCACACAGGGACACTTTATTACTAGTGGCAGCAAACACCAAAGAAAAAAGGAACTCTGGTTGTGAGCATACAGAATGTTACCCTCATGAATAATGACATACACATAGCAGGTGCTCATCAAATATATCTGTCAGTATGTTTCTTTTCTGAGCGTCTAAGTTTCCTCAAGCACTGTATCAACTTAGAAATCTCTTGCAAAATTGTTATATCCCATCTGCTACTGTGGATAAATAGCAGCATATCTGCTTTACCCTCTCCACTAAGAATGCAGAGTGGTAGAATCTTCTTTTTAAAAAGAAGTGGAATGTGCACGGGTTATAGAATAGCATTGCTATGCATGACTATGAATGCCAGGATGCTGCTGTGGACAGGTTATTACAGCTCTTACTTTACAGAAAGCTCTGGGTGGGCACAGTGCCTCTCTGTTCACACCTGCTCTGTCCTCAGCTTTATCACAAGACTGAAGTCAAAGGATGTACACAAAGCTCCTGCTCTCTCCACTCAGGGCTCAGTTTTTTCCCAGACGACAGAACATTCTCCTTTACTCATCGCAGGCGACAGGAGTAAAGACAACTTCCCACTCATTTCGTTATGACTCACCAGAGAGGAACAGGGAGAGAGAACACCCTCTTGCTCAGTCAATGAAATCTTTACAGGTAAGATAACTCATTAAAGAGTCCTATTTCAAAGAATAAATGTACTGTCTATTTTATACATCAAATAATTAAAAATAGATCTATGACATCCTCCCACTAAATCCTAAACAAATCAGCAGTGAAGTCACTGACATTTAAAACTAAGTGCTCTTACAAGGCCTTGAGAAGCAAATTGGACTTCAATATCTTGGCCTAACCCAATACTAGGAGCGAGTTGATAAAACAGGTATTAAAGGCAGGCAAAGTATTTATCAGGTGTTTTGGTCATAGTAACGCCAGTTAATCCATGTTACAAGCAGTACATAGAACACGCCCAGCATGGCTTGGGCTGCTTCCACATAAAGACTGAATGATTATGCAACAACCACCTCAGTGAACTACCCCTTCAACCCTCATCTGTTCTTCCATCTTATTTTGTTGACCTAAGTAACAGATTCTGTGGCACTGAGACACTGAGAATCACACAACATATGAATTGTATAGCATTTCATACAGTGGCCTAACAAAACCCTCTGAATCATCTTGCAATGCTTCATTGCATGTAAAGGAGATTAAGGTTAGTACTGTTATCCTTTGCTCAGCAAAATGACAGATGTGCTTCCTTTAAGATGGCACGTAAAGGATCGGTAAGCTTTCATTCCTTTCTCTTAGCCCATTTCAAATCCAAGTTTCTATACATGGGTCCTCCAGAAGACGCAGTTCACTGAGGCTCTCAGAACTGAACCACATGAATCACTTCTAACAGTAAAGTGTATAGCACTAGGTTGTGCCTATATTATATGTTACTATGACTGGGTATAAGGTTGAACACCTTATTTTGTCTTCAGTATTTATTAAAATCTTTTGAAAAAATGTTTAACAGCTTAAGATCAGTAACGCAAACTTTTGTAGAGTCTAAAAAGCATTAACACCATCAGCAAAAAATAGGAGTTTTTAAGAGTTTGAAGTGATGTTGTTCTGGATTTAATTGATATATACTTGATTTGACTGTTTTTCTACCTATTTAGAGATTTTACAAGCATCCGGGGAATCTTCCCAAGGGCCAGTCTTTCATTACCTTTGGCTTTTAGATTTGTACCAGTATCCAGAAGTTTGTAAGGTTAGACTAGAATCTTCTGACTAGTTTCTATGACATGACTAGAGAGATAGAGAAGTAGTACTTTACAAATCTTCACCAAGCACTAATAATTGTACTCCTTTAAATATGTATTAAAACCAATAGATACCAGAAGCAAACAGGAAGCAGGAAAAAAGGAGAGGAAAAAAAAAACCCCAACCCTGAGCTAGAGAACTCGAGCACTTTTTCTGCTGTAAGTTCAAGAGTATGATTATGCTCTTTCAACCATTAACAAAAGAATCATGTTTCAGTACCTAAAGAGTTCAGGTGCAAAGAGGGAATTAAAGCAAAATGACACAGCTAAATATTAATCAGGAAAATATGCCCATTTACCAGACAGAAAAAGAGTAAGCAGTTTACTGGTTAAGATTACAGAAAACAATATCCAGAGTAGCTACTTCTACTGTGTTGTAACACAAAGTTGGAATACCAAGGGCAAACCTTTACAGATTAATAACACAGTACTACTAAGTACAGAACCCAAGAGGAGAGAGGCTTTCAAACTTCTTTTGGGTTCCACTTTCTCTGTTTGGTACCAACAAGGCAAGAACTTCAATATGTTTTTTAATTTATAGAGAAAAAACGTATATCCAGGTGCCTGCAGCGTACCATAGCACAAAAAGCAACTGTATCATTTTTGAGCATAACTTTCAGGAATAAATTATTTTTAATACATTGCTCTTTAAGTAGCTTAAGCATGTTCAGTAATCACTAAATACATGCTAAAATAAAGTTTCCCACAAATCCTCAAAGCATTTTTCTCTGTTTTATACATTTCATTAAACCTGCTCTCTAGCTTTATGACTGGACACTTATTCCCAATGCAATCCACACTACACAATGACTTTCAAATACTGCTGGCAAAGTCAACGAAATTACTTAAATACATAGTAAGAAGTTGTATCAGGAAAAAAAACTACAATGCTCAAAAATAGGAGGAAAGAACTCATTGTTTTTCACCTGGATCCTCATACAATCGCAGCTGTAATATCAATCATGCTAGCATGTCCCATTGCTAGGCCTCTGAACAGTTAATAGCAGCTTGCTCTAATCTTACATTAAAAATGCAGACTAAGCTGTATGCTAGAGAGCACTTGTTCATACAACCTGTTTGGTACAGATGACCCTATGGCTTGACTTCTAAGTACCTTACACAGGACACAGGGACAGTCAGATGCCTCAGAAAGAGACCATGCCACCAACAAGGAGCACACTCACATACAGCAAAGCCAACTGCAAAAACTGAAGTAGCGTATTTCAAATCCCACTCTTTGGAAATCACATTTCTAACTTGCTCCCCATTCAGCCTACTCCACAGTCTCAAAGCCAGAGCATCCTCCTGAAAAGTAGGTTTTTGAGTCCACTCAGACTTCAGGCAGTGAATCAAATCTCCCATTTTCTGATCAAGTGGCTCAGAATAGCTAGGCTAGAAAACCACAAATAGGCATTAGACCGAATTAATCAAAAAGCAATTGACTAATAAAATAAAATAATTCCATGGTATGAAAGCTTTCTATACAAGAGTCAAAAACAAGCTTAGAAACCCTGTGCAACCAGGTGCTCAGACTTGCTGAAGGATACAAACCAAACTACATTTTAAAACCCTACCCATAGGCTTCACAGATCTGCACTTCTCATTTTGGTGTCCTCCTTCAATTATGACTTAAAAAAGAGGGTAGGGGTGGATGTAGAGAATTAAAGGGAAATATTTAATGCATTTATCACTGAAAACATAAAAATAACTTTGCAATGCAAGACACCTTGCTCCAAGTATTACTCATTTTATTATATGACACATCAATACAGAGTCTCAAGATAGGTTAAAAATACAGGGATAAAATAAAGCTAAAAATCAAAAAGCCATTCAAAGTCATGATACAAAATGAGGAAAAAAAAAAAAGATGATATACCATTTAAGAATACAAAATTTTTATTATGAAATACAACATAGAGAATTAGCTTTTCAATGAATTACCATGTATTCAAAAGGAGAAGGTTGTTCTGAACCAAAGAAATAAGCAGATGTTGTTGGAAGCTATTAGAAGAAAATTTAGTATACGTGAAAATCTATACACATGATGAAATGTAATTAAATATGTAAAATTCTCTCTTAACAGATGAAGATATGAAAATGCCTTCTCCCCCTGCCCTCATTTAAATCAGAAACCTCTCCATTAGCAAATAAGAAAACAGAATAGTTGCTTCTTTATATTCCATTAAAAAAATCAGCTTATACAATGTAAAGCCTGCCAACTTTTTACATTGTAGTTATCAAAACATATCGACTTACAGAGGACAGCCACAGCTCCGGATTCAAACATGAGACATTCTTCTCTGTTTCTGGTTTCCACTATCACACTGAATGGAAGTGGATCCAGCTTGTGATAGACACGGTATCCTTTACTGAAAGCCATTTTGCCTTTATCAGAGGCAGTCCTGTCCAACACAAGATGATGTTAGTGAAACCTTCTTGTGCTTCCAGATACCTCCTGCAAAGCACACCTGACTTACATACCTTCTAGGGATTTTAGGTGTTTAATGAAAATAAACAACAAAAAAAGACCTGCTCTCTCTTTCTGCCTCATTAGACAACTTTTATCTCATGTTCCAAAACACAGAGACTACGCACCACATAAACACTGTTTTAAAAACACAATTACCCAATTACCTTTCAAAGTAAAGGATTTATTTAAAAGCTTCTCAGAGACAACAAGAATTTCTTTCACATACTTAATAAATAGGATTTCTTCTTTTCGTCTTAGGGAAAAAAAAAAAAAGAAAAAATAAAAGAACGAAAATAACGTTCTCTAGCCACCACAAATATGCAAGAGTGACAACTCTCTTAATCGTAAAGTAATACCAAATCCAGAGCACCAGAAGCCTGGGCAGGCTTCAGTTTTGAGATCCATTTTATTGATTCTGACCTTGTACAAAAGGACAGTATATTGTAAACACTAAAGCTGTTAAGATACTTTAAAAGATCGTACAAAAACATTACGGTAACCTATTTTTTCTTTTCTAAATGAAAGCAGGTTTTTGTTTGGACTTAAACCCTCCCCTGCAGCGCCTGACAACCGAAACATTGCAGTATTGTACTAGTGAGCCACAGAGATAAGATCTTCCTTTAAAACAATGTTTAAAAGCCCAGTAAGAAACTAGAAACGAATGCGAGAGTGGCAAAATATTACGGGCTTAAGCTCAGGAAACATAGTGCGAGGGAAGAGTCTTCTGGGAAGCTGGGAACAGGGCTTCTGCCCTCTGCCCTCAGCTCAGTGACCGTAACCTCTAGGGCGGACAGAGACTTCGCGCCGCCGGTGCGGACCGCGCCGGCCCCCCCGGCCAGCGCAGCCCCGCCCGGGGACGGTCAGGCCCCTCGCCCCCGGCCCCTCTCCCTTGCCGGGAAGGAGGGAAGGGGCCTCCAGACAGCCGCGGGTTTCCCGCCACCCGGCCGAGGGGCAGCCCCGGAGCCGGCACCGGGCCAGCAGATCCCCGCCCCGCTACCGCCCGCGGCGCGCACCGCCGGCCGCCACAGACCGGTGCCGCCGGTGCCCGCGACGCTGACAGAGCCTCCATCTTGTCTGGCGCCAGCGGCGCCCCCGCGGCCCAAGCCCCGCGACGGCGACAGGCGGGTCGGCCCCGCCGCACACCGACAGGCGCCGAGCATCCCCCCGGGTACCGCCGCCCCCCTGTCCCGCGC